>JAWNOX010000138.1:520000-897500 GCA_035045555.1 Drosophila fulvimacula
CCAGTGAATGCGATTAATGCGCAGCATGAGGAGCTGCACCTGGAAGATGATGGTGATATAATCGAGATCAAGCAGGAAGATGGTCAACAACAAAATCCACAACATCAGGGTAATCCCATTGCTGTGCTGGGTGCTTCGAACGCATGCAAAGCCACCGATCCAGATGCAGAACCGGAGCTGGATATTGTGATCAACAATGTGGTTTGCTCGTTCAGTGTGCGCTGCCATCTAAAGCTACGTGATATCGCACTGAACGGCTCCAATGTGGAATATAGGCGAGAAAACGGGATGGTCACCATGAAACTGCGTCGCCCCTATACAACAGCCTCTATTTGGTCATCCGGCCGAATTACGTGTACGGGCGCCACCTCCGAGTCGCAGGTAAGGCACTAAATACGAGAATCTTTTTCACATTGACTAACCGTAAAATGATTGCAGGCCAAGATTGCAGCACGGCGATATGCGCGCAGCCTAAGTAAACTCGGGTTTCCGACGCACTTTCAGAACTTTCGGATTGTGAATGTGCTAGGCACCTGCAGCATGCCTTGGGCCATCAAGATAGTCAACTTCTCAGAGCGTCATCGTGATAATGCCAGCTATGAGCCAGAGCTGCATCCAGGCGTAACGTACAAGATGCGCGAGCCGAAGGCTACGCTCAAGATCTTCTCCACGGGCAGCATAACAGTAACAGGTAAGCAAATCTCAGGTGGCATTTATCTAAATGAAAGGTAGACTCCCATGTTGACATATTGGTATAATAAATCTCAGCGCATTTCGTTATTAATCTCAATCTTCTGTATTCACAGCCGCCAGCGTGAATGACGTCGAATCCGCCATACAGCACATATATCCCTTAGTGCACGAGTTCCGTAAGCAGCGCTCCGCCGAGGAGCTGCAGCACTTGCGCCAAAAGAATCGTGCCCAGGGTGGCGGCAGCGTCAGCGATGGGTTGAGCGAACAGGAGCAGCAACTGGCATCGGAGAACATGGGTCAGGGAAAGGATAATCTGTCATTGAGCTCCTCTGCCGTACATTCGGATGCCAGCACCAGCCTTTCCTCTGCCTCCATCTATTCAATGTGTCACGAGGAGTACAAGAGTTATCAGCAGCTGCAAATCAGAAATGAAATGGACCGTCGTCACGTGCCCAGCAGCAGCGGCGGCGACAACATATGTGCCAATGCACGTCGTCGGGCCACCGAATGCTGGGCGACAAAGCTTCAGAACAAACGTCCGCGCTACAACGATCCTGGAGCAACGGGAACTGGCTCTACCGGTACCATGGTACGCACTGGGAATAGCACCAGCACCATTATTAGTAGCAGCTACAGCGCCAACTTCAACGGAATCGGGGTAGCGAGCAGCTCGGCAACTGCAGCGACGACGGCGCATCTACGCGTAGCCAAGCCACTCGTGCCCATCGATGTGATTTTGAAGCAGAGCAGCTTGCGGGCGCGCAATGCAGCGTCAATAAGCGCTGCAGCTGCCGAAGATGGGTTATACACAAAGCGCGAGACATTCTCCCCAACGGATTTCCGAGTGGACGATCTGATCGAGGAAGATGACGACGACCTGGGTATGCACTTTTAAGAGTATCCAATGGAATGGAGCGAGCGAGTTAAATTTGTGGAATTTTGCCTATGCCAAATTTATTGAAGAGTTTACGGAGAAGAGACTCAAACAAAGGAGCAAAACATACACATACACACAGACACAGAGACAAATATGCTATAGATTTTCTTATGTGCTCTTTAATTGCATTTAACATAAGCTTCACATGATGTTAACATGTATATATATATATATATATATATATATATATATATATATATATATATATATATATATATATATATATATATATATATATATATATATATATATATATATCGCTATGCTACCGACTTGAGCAACAGCAGCAGAATAATCGGGAATAAAGGACTGCGAGTTTTAAATCCAAATCTAATATTTTCTACAACAAAAATTATTCGAGAGCCAAATATTTATATTTAAGGTAAGTCTAAATTACAGCCTCCTATTAATTGATTGACAGTTATACTATGATACATTTTGCCGCCTTTGCAAATATACCCTGAAGCCATTACAAATGGATGCCAACTTACTATTACTACAATATAAAATGTCTGTAACAGGCAGAAGCAGGCGTGGCAGACCCCATAAACTATATACATATATTGTCAGATAAAGTGTCAAGATTGTAATGTAAATGTATTTTTCTGTATCTCAGAAACACTACTTGTAGAAGTCCTTCAATAAGCTATATATATATGAATATATTGGATGGAGGTGACCTCCTCTATCGATCGCCCATTTATTATTTTTTTGCCTCCTTTGGTGCGTGTCCTATTTAAAAATATTCTATAATTTTGGCATTTTTTTATTGTAAGCATCCAAAACCATAAACCAGTGTTTGCATTTTGCAAACAATTAATGGACAGATAAAATTTGCTGTTTTCTTTTGTTTTGCATTATTTTTTCTTTTTTTTCTTTCTTTTCTTATTATTTCACTTATTTTATTTAAGAATATATAAAGGAACAATACTGTAAGAAAAAACTATGAAAAGAAGTGCCTTTCCCACTAAAATATGATGTTTAAGTTGAACTTGTGTGCGTTTTTTCGTTTTGCAAACAATTAATGGACATACATACATACATACATACATACATACATACATACATACATACATACATACATACGTACATACATACGTACATATATACATACAGACATACGTACATAAATACATACAATTTAAACATTCCCTATATTGCAAATAAATTGAACACACTGACGTAATTGTAAACATTTTGTATTTCCTTGCAGATTATGGTTAGACAAAGCAATCTATGTTTGTAGTTGGACGTACAGCGAGACTACAGATCACCTATGAAATGGTATAAATTCACGTTACCATATGCATATTCACACATATAAACTAAATGCAACAAATATCAGCAAATATGTGCGACACACATACGTATAAATAAATACATATATCACTTACATATACGTATTCAAGCCGTCAATAACTGCACTTACAATAATCTGCAATAGCGACACGAACTCTATGGAACAAGTGGAAACTGAAACCTGCAACTAATACACACAAACATACAAACAAATCAAATCGATTGCTTTCTCGGTACCAATTTGTATCTTAAACACATACATACATATATAATTACATGTGTCAGGAAACCACCGCGTAATAAATACTGTTACTACATATATTACAAATACAAAAACAAAACAATAACACTACGGAATTAGTCCTACTTTCATTTACATTTATTTAGTTCAATGGTAAACGGAACACTTTTAATCCTTTGCTATTAAGCCGCAGTTATATCAAATATATTTACTAAAAAATGTAATGCGGATGAAGTCACAAACGCCGTCATTGCGCATAATGAATCCCAATAAAAGAAATAGAATACATTATACCCTGATTTCCCATTTTCAATGGGTTCGGGGTATAAAAACATACAATAATAAACTCTTAACTATCACATTAAATTAGTTTTTTTTTAAATTATTAAAATATTACTTACTTGATTATTACATTTATCAATTCAATTATTTCTTCTCTCATGATAACAGCAATTCATTTGTACAAATTTCAAGTTCTGACAGTCAAAAAATATTCTTTTGAACTTAAATGAAGTGCATTATTAATATTGTAAGGAACTTATTTCAATTTGTGCTTTTATTTTGTGTTTTGAAATATTTAAAGCTAAGCAATTATATATACATACATATATATACATACATATATATATATATATATATATATATATATATATATATATATATATATATATATATAATACACTTATATCTGGTCACTTGTAAACCAATAGCAAAAATACGCAAAATATGATAAAACAAATTATATTTAATTCATTAAATTTATACTTTAAACATTGCATACAAACAAAAATACATACATACATATGTATATGGAAAAGGTAGACAAAAATTTTATTTGTCTACTATCCGTTCATTCAGTGAGAACAGAATCTAACGAATATTAACATATTTTTTTTCATAATTTTTAAGATCTAAAACTTGTTCCTGTGTTAAAATGAAAATGAAAAAAAAAACTAAGTGAAAACATAAATTCACAAATGAAATGTATTTAATATGCGTACTCGTTCGTATTCACACACACATATATACTATATGTGTACATATATATATCATATAATATTTATATACATATATATTATATATGAATATATCAATGCTTTTTTAAAAAATACCCGAAGTAACGGCAAGAATAAAACCAATAAAATCATAAGCAATAATATTGTTCATTAAACATAAAAGAAAACAAAAATAATATGTTAAACAAAGCAAAGGCAAGGAGAGAAGAAAGCAAAAGTACGCAAATACATGCATACATGTAGAATCCATACATAATGTACATACATATATGTAATATAATATAATATATACAACTTATCTAAAGATAATTAACAGCAGCTGAGAAAGTGGAATGGAACACCACGTCACTAATCCCTTGCCGCTTTAAATGGGTGTAATTAAAAATGATCGCCAGTGGACATGCATGCTCAGGTGCATTGCACATGATAACTGTACGCAAGCATTTTTTTTTTTTTGTTTTTTTGAGTAGAATCCTGCGCTAAATAGATCGAATGGCAATTTTACAATTAAAGAACAATAATGGAAATATAACATTTGGTGCCAGGACAAACACACATCAATTCTTCAATACACCTACATATGTATGTAACTTGTCATACATACATATGTACGTAATGTACACATACAAATGTATGTATTCACGCACATACATATGTATGTACAAATATAAAAGGGAAACGGTGGTAAGCAAATGTGAATAGTTTTAAATTCTTAAGAAATAAACCAACACAGAATGTACATATACATATATGTTGTATGTACATATGTATGTATGTATTAACATATCCGTGTATACTTGGAATTGTCGTTAGTTTAATTTTGTTTTTTCTGGTCTTGGTATTAATAGCAACTGTTGGCGATATCTCTTCTAATCCGTTTGTCTGTCGTTTTGTCTCCTTCCAATTTAATTAAATTTTTACCGTAAAATACACACACACACTCATATATATATATATATATATATATATATATATATATATATATATATATATATATATATATATATATATATATATATATATATATATATATATATATATATATATATATATATATATATACACATACATACATACACATATATACATACACACATACATACAAGCGTACATTCATTCATGCATACATACATACATACCGATGTATGTAGATGTATGCAAACCCAACAAACACAAATTGCCTTTGTGGAGCAATAAAAAAACGTGAGGAGCAAATAAACGTATGAGCTCCAAACTGTGTGAATGCTAAGTGTAAGTAAGGACAGAGAGAAAGAGAGAGAAATATGAAATCTAAGCTAACGTAACGTAAAACAATTTACATTTGCCTAGTATGTATGTATGTATGTAAAATAACTCTTAATGAGAAACTGTTACAATGAGGAAACTCTCCAAAAAGGGAAGCAAATAACTAAAAAAACTAGACTTAAGTTGTAATTCTTCTTGAAAGTGAAATACACTTCTAAATGTCTAAACAAAAAAAAATACGAAATTAACTACATATAAAAACAGAAACTACAAAATTATATACAAGCTTCAATTTAACATGCGACCAACAACAAAATTCAAAAACCAATAAAATCCTCAAAAAAAGATTTCTCTATTAACCGTTTATTTTATTTAAAACAACAAGAGGAAGACGAAGAAGAAACAACTAGCTTACGCCTAAATATGTAAGTGTATTTGGTTTCATAAACTCTATAGGCAAAAACGTAAATATTTATACATATAGTATTTAAAATGAAAACACAAAATAATTTAAGAGTAAAATAAAAATGTACACACACAAACACACGTGAAAATTCAAATAGCATAATTATATTTTTGTTTTGCCGTAAAGACTGCATTATACCAACAATTCTACATACATATGTATATATATGTATATAATTAATATAGTTATATATATATATATATATATATATATATATATATATATATATATATATATATATATATATATATATATATATATATATATATATATATGTGTGTGTGTGTGTGTGTGTGTGTGTGTGTGTAAAAGAATAAAAATATATCTAAAACTAAATTGTATGAAGAGAACAGAGCTACAAAATTTGTAAAGAGAAAAAAAACTAACTCTAAAATAAAAAAATGAATAGTAAAAATTAAAACAAACAAAATAAATGCAACAAAAAAGTAATACAAAAAACAAAATATACAATTTTATTTATTACCACTTAAGAAACCCTGGAATTTGTTACAGTTAAATTGTAGATGGGACAGTTTTACTTGATTTGCCCCGCTCCTTTATCAGAAGACGGTATACGCGACACTTCAAGTCTGTAGCTTCAATCCGGACGGACGGACAGACACTGTACAAATACATACATACATACATATGTACATAGTATTTCATTTCGTGAATGAGTATAACTAAAATGAATTAAAATATTGAAAATACAAAGAGGAAAACCAATTTAAGCTAAGCAAATAAGTTGATAAACAATAATTAACACTGATAAGTTTTGTTTTAGATATAATATCTAAATAAAGCTAAATCTATAGCCGGTTCTATTACATACATACATATGTACATAACATATACATATGTGAACAATACACACAAACGAAAAAAATAGAGCAAGAGAGAGAACAAAAATTAATATATAATTAAAATTAAAATATAATTAAAATTATATTTTAGTTTAATTCAAAGTGAAATTGAATGCAGTGAAATGAAACAGTTAGTTAAGTGCAGTACCGTTCAAAAACAGTACAACTGGGTTTAGCTACAGTCAACTCAAACAAAATAAATATAAATCAAATAAAGAACAAGCAAATGAATCCCAATTTGTTTCAATCAACTAATTCTATTTCAATGGACTTATGTATGTAACTATTTAGTATTTATTATTACTAAGTATATACATACATATATCATGTAATCGCGATCACTCAGCAAAACGAAAGAGTGCAAATTGATTGGGCCTGAATCTGCAGCGTCAGCCAAAATAGCGGATATTGCCCAACGTCTGCAAGCAGCGACAATGTTGTGGGCAGCGGCCTGGACGCCTGACACCACACGCGAGGCGCAGATGTTTCTATTTTCGAAGTCAGGGCTAGCTTAGCTCTAAGATTCTTTTGTACTTTAGATTTAGTTGATTGTTGGGAATTAAACATATCAGCCGTCGCCTTATAATAATCTCTTAGTCTCCTCACTTACGCGCAACACCGCGCTTACAAATAATATCTTTACTACAGTGAATAACATAAAAAAACAACTGGCGCCCAACGCTAAAAAAAGCCCGCTAAATAAAACAATAAAGAAAAGTTCAAACAAGAATACAAGTGCAGTGGGTGCAGCAATGAAAGCTCATCAACGACGTAAACCAGCGACATCAGAGACGCAAACCAATTCAACGCAACACACACTGGCAAGCAGCTCACCGAAGACATCGACCTATCAACAAGCAGCTCACCATCGACTAACATAGCATAAGAAAACATAGAGTGTTCGAACAAACAAAAATAAAAAGAAAATACGCAAAGAAAAAAGAACAAGACAATTCCAAACTTCCTTTTTAACCAACAAATAAGAAGTGTTAGCGTCCATGAGCGATACTGAGCTTGAGGACCTAGTGGCAGGATTCGGAAATTTAAGGGAAACAAACACAGAAAGCAATATGGCACCAACTAGTGATCAATTAAAGGTAGCCATAGAATCCGCAGTCACATGCGCCTTACCAGCCCAAGAAAGACTCGTTGAAAACAAGATCCGCGACTTGGTAAAAAATGTTTCCATTGTAGAAATAAAGCAAACGACTCCTGTTTGTTGTGACGTCTTCATACATAATGAATCGGTCTGTCTTTATTTGAAATTGACTTTACCTAAAGTAGATAAGAGAGTATATATTTCTGTCCCTCAAAGCAGCGGCAGAACGGGAGTATATAGCATGCCATATGTATTTGTATATATTGTTATATGTACATCCAGAAGGCATATACATACATCCAAAATGTCATAGTGCTTACGTTGCAGATCTCACGCTGCAGGTCAGTCCACATACATATAAGCGGCGGTTATATTATGTAAGCAAAGCGACAAAGTGTCTCTATGTTTATGCACTTGATACTCTAATATTTAGTTAGTGCATATGACCACTTTACATATTGTATACACTACAATGCGGTGCGCATATGCCTATTTGGCATATAACATACCACACCTCCCTTTTTAGAGAAATAATGTAATATTATTATGTAGTTATTTAATGTTATATTGTATAACTATTAGAGTTATATTTAATTTATATAATGCAATATATGTTTTTATGTTTTGTATTATTATTATTATTTTTTTATTTTCCTTTTTTTTTGTTAATGATATATTTTATAGTTATTAGAAGTTTTATTTGAGTTGTATATATATATTTTATTTTATTTTGTGAATGAAAGTATTGATATATGTATATGTAACATAAATTTTGTTTGTTTATGATTCATTTCGAAGTTTATTTTTTAACTTTTAGCCTATCCTTATAAACTTTTTGTTTCTTATTCTTGCCATCCGTCAATGTAATATTATTTTTATTATCTATAGCTATTACCTTAAATGGTCCTATATATGTAGGATCTTGCTTGTGTCCTGCGTCATTTTTTAATAAAACTACATATATTATACCCTGAACCCAGTGAAAATGGGAAATCAGGGTATAATATTTTTGTGAAAATGTATGTAACAGGCAGAAGGAGACATCGCAGACCCCATAAAGTATATATATTCTTGATCAGCTCAACGAGCTGAGATAAACTAGTCCTGTCCGTCTGTCCGTCCGTCCGTCCGTCCGTCTGTCCGTCTGTCCGTCTGTCCGTCCGTCCGTCTATATGAACGCGCTCATCTCGTAAACCATAAAAGCTAGAGATAAGAAATTTGACATGTATACTCGTGAATACCATACGCAGTACAAACTTGTTTTTTTTTTCGATAACTCATCCCGTTTCCGAATTATCGATAAATTTCGATAAATTGGTTTTCATTTATGTGACCCATTAAAGCTAGAGACTTTAAAATTTTTTGTGCAGATAGGTGTAGTGAATGCGGGCATTTTGTAGTTTTTGGATTTTGGATGCGAGCCCCCTTCGCCCACAATTTGCAAAACCCATATATCAAATACTAGAGACTTGTGCTTTGGCAAATACCCACATATGCCATAATCACACTGTGCAAATTTGATTAAGAAAGTCCATCTAGAAACAAGTAAGGAAACTCTAGTCGGAGGTGCCCGACTAGGAAATACCCTGAACCCCGCCTATCGGCGGCTTTAAATGCACTTCAAAGTTTATATATAATTTTAAATTAAATTAAAAAATTAAAAAAAAAACAAAAAAGATTAAGTAACTTACATAAAAAAAGTTTTGACGTCAGCTTAGGGAATCGAACTCGATACTTTATGTCGGCGATCATCGCTTCTACCAACACAGCCATTGCAATACATAAGAGTGAAATAGCGAATTCCTAAGTAAAGGTATTGAGCTACTGAGCTACTGCTACTGAGCTGCTGAACTTCTGCTTAAAATTCATCCCCAATTTGTCTTTGTTGTTGTTGCTATGAATTCTCCGAATTTTCTAGATGCTTCTGCTGCTGTTAGCACGTGCGTGTGTACGTAAACGTTTGGTAAACGTTTCGTTTAATAACATAATGCATTTCATCTATTCATATTTTATTATACTTTATTTAAGTTATATCAATGTTACTCTTATTTTATATATATGTAAATATATACAGTATGTACATGTGTACATACATATGTATGTATATTGCAAGCAACGCATACATACACACGCACACACATACGCTCTGCTAACTGCGCAGTTTACGCAGCGACTTCGCTGCGCCAATATGTGCGTGTTACGGAAAATTAAATGTTTAATAACTTTTTTTGTAGATCGACTTTCTTAATCAAACTTGCGCAGCGTAATTATATCATTCATATGTGTGCATGTGCAAAAGCACAAGTCTGTACTATTTAAAATAAGTGGTTTGAAAATTTGGGCGAAGGGGGCGTGGCATCCAAAATTTAACAAAAATCAAAATGGTATAAAAATCCCATTAAGCTAAATACAAGATTTGGAGTCTCTAACTATCAAGATATAGAAGATTATATTTTAAAACTGAAAATCGATTTCGTTTTTAATCGATAAAAAAAGAACGAGAAGAGTTATCGAATTTCTAAAACAAACAAACGACCTGAAGTAACGACCCTAAGCCCATTAAAAATGGGTAATCAGTGTATAATGGTTTTGTTGCAGCCCAAATGTATGTAACGGGCAGAAGCGGGCGTGGCAGACCCCAGTATATATATTCTTGATCAGGACGACAAGCCGAGTCGATTGAGCCCTGTCCGTCTGTCTGTCTGTCTATCCGTCTGTTCGTCTGTCCGTCCGTCTGTCCGTATGTGTGAACGCGTCGATTCAGAACATATAAGACATAGAGACTTCAAATTTCAAAATTCAAATTTTTTAGGTCCGTGTAGATCGCGCAGATCGAGTTTATTTTTTTTTATGTCGATAACTCTTATCGGTTTTTTCTATCAATTAAAAACGAAAATCGATTTTCAGTTTTAACATTATATCTTCTACATCTTTATAGTTAGAGACTCCAAATCTTGTATTTAGCTTAATGGGACTTTTATACAATTTTTATTTTTATTAAATTTTTGATGCCATGCCCCCTTCGCCCAAATTTTGAAAACATTTATCTCAAATACTAGAGACTTGTGCTTTGCACATACACACATATGTACATATGAATGATATAAAAACGCTGCGCAACTTTGATTAAGAAAGTCGGTCTACAAAAAAAGTTATTAAGCATTAATATGTACACATTGGCGCAGCGCAGTCGCTGAGTAAACTGCGCAACGTATGTGTGTGCGTGTGGGAGTATGCGTTGCTTTCAATATACATATATATGTACATACATACTGTATATATTTACATACATATGTATATATAAAATAAGAATAACATTGATATAAATTAAATAAAGTTACATTCGCTGTAATATTATGAAACTAAAAGTAAAAGTAAATGGTTTTCTTTTATAGTTTAGAAGAAAATATATTAGTTTATAATCCTGCATTCAAACTTTTTAAATTTAACAAAAATTTGGCCAAGTTTCAGGGTGATTTGTTCAAGTACAACAAGAGTACGGTGACTTTAGTGGCACGCTGTATGTATAGATATTATATTATTAAACAAAACGTTTACCAAACGTTTACGTACAAACGCACGTGATAGCAGCAGCAGAAGCATCTAGAAAATTCTAAGAATTCATAACAACAACAAAGACAAATTGGGGATGAATTTTCAGCAGAAGTTCACCAGCTCAGTAGCAGTAGCAGTAGCTCAGTAGCTTAATAACTTTACTTAGGAATTCGCTACTTCACACTTATGTACATATGTATGTATGTAGTTCAACGGCGGTGTTGGTAAAAGCGCCGATCTTCGACCAAGGTTCGATTTCTCTAAGCTTTTTATACCCTGAACCCATTGAAAATGGGAAATCAGGGTATATTTGTTTGTGAAAATGTATGTAACAGGCAGAAGGAGACATCGCAGACCCCATAAAGTATATATATTCGTGATCAGCTCAACGAGCTGAGTCCAACTAGCCCTGTCCGTCTGTATGAACGCGCTGATCTCGTAAGCCACAAAAGCTAGAGATCTGAAATTTGACATGTATACTCGTGAATACCATACTCATAACTCATCCCGTTTCTGAATTATCGATAAATTTCGATAAATTTTCTTTCATTTATGTGACCCATAAAAGCTAGAGACTTCAAATTTACTGTGCAGATAGATGTAGTGAATGCCATAATCACACTGTGATTAAGAAAGTCCATCCAGAAAAAAGTTATTAAACATTTAATTTCTCATATCATAGTCATATGCAGCCCACGCGCAGTCGCTGCTCAGTTAGCAGAGCGCGTGCTCATATTACGTTCGGGTGCGTGCGTATGTGTGTGTATGTGTTGCTTGCAATATACATATGTACATATATGTGAAATAATCATGGCTTGTTTCCAATATCGGCTATTCGAAGGGTTCAGGGTATCTCTTAGTCAAGCAGTCTCGACTAGAGCTACATAGATATTTTTCGATGACGTCATATTTTTTATCATCGGGCAGTATGCCTTTATCAGTACACTTGTGACCTAGAAAAGTCACTTGGTGCATGAAGGATTTACATTTTTCTGGATGTAGCTTGAGGTTGTTTTGCCTACGTAGTTCAAAAAAGTTTAAGTTTTTAATCATGTGGTTTTCCGAACAACCGATGACTATTAAGTCATCCATATACAAGAATACTTGCGAAGGGTCAAGTCCAAAAAGTCTTGAACTGGTAGTCTTGTGAACTTGTACGAGCCATTGCTCGTTGAAAAAGACGTTAATTCTCTAGATCTTTTCTTTAATTCGTTTTGATGGAATCCAGACATTAAGTCTAGACATGAAAAGTATTTGGATCTATCTAACTGGTCGAGAATGTTATCGATTCTGGGAAGTGGAAATTTATCAGATAGAAGTTTTTTATTAATATGACGGTAATCTACTACTAATCGCCAACTTTTTGTAGCAGAACCTGGTAGACCTTTCTTAGGTACCAGTAATATCGGGCTATTATATTCTGAAGTGGATAGTTCAACTATTTTATCTAGAATGGGCTTTTCAACTTGCTTATTGATTTCTTCTTTGTGTGCGTGTGGAATTCTGTAGTTTTTAGTGTATACTGGATTATTATCATTCAATCTTAGTTCTTGCTTATAAAAATTATTTGTTGTTATTGATTCGGTATCCAGTCCGAATATGTCTGTATACTGGGTGCATAAATCTTCAAGTTTTGTTTTGAAGTGTGGTGGAAAGTTTTTTGTAAGTTTTTTTATGACATCTTCGTGTCGGTTTTTGCGAATTTCTCGGACTATGTCATAGTCACTTAGCCTTTCGGTTTTTATATTATTAATGCGTATTATTTTGGTTACATTTGTTGTATTTAAGACTCGGACAACAATATTTTCTTTACTGCAGATAGCATTTCCAATAAATATTCCTTTCTCTTATCTTTCCTTTCCTTTCTTTAATCTGTCGGACTACTTCAGTGCGGGCTGGAAGTATAATGGCATTGTTATCACAACTATGTGTCATAGGTATTTTCATTGGGAAGTTTAAATTATCCGGCCTTAATATTAGAGTGTTACTAGTATGTGTACAATCTAATAAGCAATTGAATTTTTTTATGAAGTCTATACCTATAGCGATGGCATATCGCTAGGGATTGGAAAGTTTTGTTCAACTAAGTGATAGTTGTGTGAGATTATGTACTTTCCTGTAGATAATTCTACGAATGCTAAACCTTTTGAAAAACTGAACCTTCACCGATTTCTGATATTTTAGTTGATATGTTAGTGTTAACATTGTCAAAAATATCGACATTTTCTTTAAGTATTGAAATGTCTGCACCAGTTTGTTTTAGTATACCTAGTTGCATGTATTTTGCAAAAAGAATACATGCTAAATGTAAGAGATTTTTTTTTTTTTGTTTAAACCTTATCTAGCTCATTGGCTCGACTAAGGTATCTCGTTCAGAGCGTTCTTTTCTATATAAAATACGTTTTTAGTATGAGATTTAAACCTGTGAGTACTACTAATACAATTAATAGCTGAGTTTGGGTGCCTAGGTGTGGTGTTGGATCCACAAGTTCTATGACGTTAATCACGTCTGCTGTGCTATCTTTGATTGTGGACTCATGACCTTCCATTTTGAAATCAAGAAATCACGTCAAATAATCAATAAGTGTAACAAACAGAAAAAAAAATACGAATTAAAAGTTAATAAGAATCATCATATGTAAGGTCGTGTGTGACAATTCGAAGAAGGAAACAAACAGTTCACAGCCTTAACTAAGGGCAAACTCGAAATTTAGTAATTGGAACGATATTTAATAATTTGATACATATACATATATAAATGTTCCACTTTACACAAAAATTAAGGATACATTTTTTGAACTTCTAAATGCTTAACAATGATCTCCTTTCTATTTTGTCGTATGGCTTCATACTCTCGGGCCATACTCTAGCGGGCAATGCAGTTATCGCTTCCGCTTACAATATTTTTCTTAAGTTTAATTATAGTTAATATGCATTTGTTTTTTTTTTTTTTTTTTTTTTTTGTATATTATACTATTTTCTTAAATAATGATGTACGCTCTATGTAGTGTTCTCGGCTCCACGAATCGTGATGTCATTTCAGCTTTTTTCCAGCTAGATATGGCTGTTTTGGAAATGCGATTACGGGAAAAATTTTAAAACAGCGGGCAGCGGGAATGTTAGCTTTATTAGAAAATGGAAATATATATTTTTTTAATTTTACTTTTTCTCAATTTGGTGAGTTGTTTCTATCGCATTTGACAATTGACATGTTAAAAATGTAAGTCTATTAGTAAAATATCGATATTTACTTCTATCGAAAAAATTCCAAATGTAAACTTGTGCGTCTTCTATTGCTAAAATTGTGAAATTCGTTTGCCACACAACATAAAAGTTAGCGAAAGTTGCCGAAAGAAATTTATAAACAAAAAGTGCGAGATGTGTGGCTGCAGAACAAAGAATTTAAGGATTGGTTGAGGAAGGATTCCACAGACTTAACACGGGCGTATTGTAGCTACTGTAAGTGCAGCATTGCAAAAATTTGTGATTTGCGTGCACACGGTGTTACAAAAAAGCACATTAGTTCGATGATCGGCTTTGTGAAGAAAAATTTTAGGTTGGACTGCACCGACAAAACAAATGCTGTTTTGACTACTACCGCCCAGCTGTCTAACTTCAATATATTATTTTCTATAGATTATTATTATATTATCCGATCGAAAAGGAAGATATTGACAATATAATATTATAGGATAATACATTCATTCTTGAATAAAAAACTATATATATATATATATATATATATATATATATATATATATATATATATATATATATATATATATAAGCTTTTTTTCCACTTTTTTCCCGGGGATTCAGTTTTTTTTAGCTGCTTTCTTGAGTCGATTTAGCTGTTTTGGCCTAACAATAAATGACATCGCTGTCCACGATGTGTGCTTATTGTAGCACTGTCGGCAACATGTCCCTTTGGCTTGCTGGTGCTGGTCGTCGCATCGGCTGCCGTGCAATGCGTGCAGGTGTAGTGGCATAAGGGGCTGTTTAACGGTCCCTCGCAGTCATCTGGGCACTCCTTTGCTGGATTCGTCAGTGTAGTACATTCGATTTTTTCCTTCCTGGCGTTTATAATGTTATTAATTGTTTGAATTCTTTTAAATGGAGTGATAGAGGTTGAGTTTGTTTTGTGTTTCTCTTTTTGAGCTTGATCAATTTGATCCGTACCGGTTTTTTTTTTAACACAACTCATTAACCTCTACTTACTCAGATTTTTCCGTATGTTTTGTTGTTGTTGCTGCTGCCTCAGCTCCTTTTGATGATATTGCTGTATTGTTGTCGTTGTTGTCGCATCTATCAATGCACGTGAAACGGCGTCGGCGTCGGTATGCGGCTCTTTTGCTGTTTTTGTAGGCCACCGCTAATATCTCTGATGTGATGTTGCGGCGGCAGCACAGGCGATCAAGAGGCTAGTTGGCACTAGCCACACTATCACGGTCGTCATGTAGAAATAAAACAAACGACTTCTGTTTGTCGTGACGTCTTCATACATAATGAATCGGTCTGTCTTTATTTGAAATTCACTTTACCTAAAGTAGATAAGAGAGTATATAGTTCTGTCCCTCAAAGCAGCGGCAGAACGGGAGTATATAGCATGACATATGTATTTGTATATATTGTTATATGTACATGCAGAAGGCATATAAATTAATTATTTAGAGGTTTCCCGCGTCGTCGTGGTGATCCTGGCGGGGTGGAGGCCTCAGTCTTCTTATGATGTTTACGGTGGAGGCTTGACTTCGCCTCAATCACTGACCGTGTGGCTCAGCGATATGTTCAATATATGAAAAAATGATTATTTTACGGCTGTTGCCGGAGTAGTATAATTTATTCTGACCCTTGTCAGTGAATATCAAATATAAAATTAAACTAGAAGCCACCAACAAGCTGGGGCGTAGGCTAAACAAAAAGTACTTAGTTGCTAAAGAATACAAAGCTACAAAATATGTGTACCCAAAGCTACAAAACTACAGCCGGCAAGCCGACTGGGCATAAGCGATAATGCTGATCTTGCGGCATGTGCAGGATATTAGATTACCGTCGGTTGACCGTCGCATCTAGGGCGTTGAACTGAATTTACGCTGATTCGGCAACTTGAGCGCAACTGCTGGCTAACGCTTGCTTTCGCTTACGTTATATAACAATGTGCGAGGGACACTCGTTAACTTATACATTGAAATGCGCTTGGGACCGAATGGTCAAAATGTCATAGTGCTTACGCTGCAGATCTCACGCTGCAGGCCAGTTCACATATAAGCGGCTGATCATGTTACAGCAATTGGCGGTGGTTATATTATGTAAGCAAAGCGACAAAGTGTCTCTATGTTTATGCGCTTGATACTCTAACATTTAGTTAGTGCATATGACCACGTTACATATTGTATACACTACAATACGGTGGGCATATGCCTATTTGGCATATAACATACTACACCATAACGAATGTTAATGCTCCTAAGGTAGAGGCTTATAAGAATGCCGAAATAATACCAGGCGTTATTTGCGCAGAAACTCTCGCCGTTGTAAAATCTCTACCAGAATTTGACGGAAAAATAGAAACATACGTATCATGGAAACAAGCCGCACATTCTGCCTATAAGGTTCACGAGCAATTTGAGGGGAGCTCAAAACATTAACAAGCTCTAGCAACACTCAGAAATAAAGTGAAAGGCCCGGCTGACACAATACTTTCTTCATTTGACACCCCACTGAATTTTTAAGCGATTATTAACAGACTGAACGCGGACAAAAGACCTATCTACGTGATTGAGCAGGAAATGTCAACACTCCGACAAGGAAATTTGACTCTGTTGCAATACTACGACGAAGTAGAAAAAAAAAAAAAACTAAATCTGTTACTGAACAAGACCATCATGACATACGAAAAACCTGTGGCTTCCGAAATCAACCACATGTACAGGGCAGACGCGTTGCGAGTCTTTATCTCCGGAACAAGAAAAGCACTCAGCGATGTTCTCATCGACGCGAGGCCGGCTGACCTTCCATCCGCCTTAGCGCTAGCGCAGGAGGTTGAGGCCAACCACGACCGTTATATGTTCGTGACTAGCTTTGCCAGAGGAACTGAAGATTGGGCCCAACGAATGGAAACAAGACAACAGGCTAGGGATAGAACCGACACACCAGACATGAGACCCACCCAACAAGGAAAGAACCCCCAATTCAATAGAAGGACAGAGACTGTAGGGCCTAAAAACGATCAAGTACAACCCATGGATGTTGATACATCATCTCGTTTTCGGCAATCGACACAATTCCAACAGCAGAACGCCATGACTCAGAGACAACCATACAATAATTCATGGCGGGCTCAACAACAGAACACCGCGACTCAGAGACAACCATTTAACAACTCCTGGCAAGCCCAAGCAAATGGCCAGAACGGACAAGGACAAACACAGAAAAGACAAAATGGCGGTAGCGCTAGATTTACAGGACCAAAACAACAGAGAGTAAACCACTTGGAATCAGAAGAGGACACACAAAAGCAGGAAGACTATGACTACAAAACCGAAGCGAAGGCCGAGGTTGACGATATATATGACGAGTTGGCGAGATCAAATCAATTTTTTTAGAGGTAGCTCCCTGCTGCCGTTCATCGAGAGAATAGTGGCGGGTAGGACGATTAAACTACTGATAGATACAGGAGCCTCGAAAAATTACATAAAACCGTTGGACGAATTAAGGGGCATAAGACCAGCAAACAATATAACATCGTAGACAGGAAATGGACGATGAAAATTTGTAATACAAACACACCTAACGACATTCGACGGAATAATCGGACTGGACCTACTGAAACAAAGTGACGTTTGGCTTGACTTTAGAAATAAAATAATAGTATCAAATAACGGCTCAGAAAGACTGAAATTTCTCAAATGCGCAAGCGTAAATTTCACAAAAATTGAAGAAATTAAAGTACCCCAGGGAATATCGCAGAAATTCCAGCAAATGGTGAGAAAAAACAGGAGTTTTTGCAGAACCTGATGAGGCACACCCGTTTAATAGTGATATTGTTGGGACTATTCCGACAGCAGACAACAGAGTCGTCCATACCAGACTGTACCCCTACCCTATGCGTGTATCAGATTTTGTAAATTCGGAAACACAAGCCCTGTTAAAAGACGGGATAATACGACCATCCCAATCACCTTATAACAATCCAGTATGGGTAGTAGACAAAAAACGCACTGAGGAACAGGGAAATACAAAGAAACGTTTGGTTATAGACTTCAAAAAATTAAACCTAAAGACAATAGATGGATGACAAATATCCCATTCCGAACATAGCTTCAATCCTCTCCAATTTGGCTAAATTTTTTAGGACATTAGACTTAAAATCCGCTTTTCATCAGATACTCCTTGCAAAAGAAGACAGAGAAAAAACTGATTTCTCTGTAGTCGTTTCAAGTCACGGCTACGAAAAAACAACGAAAAACCGACTAACCTATTCAACATCAGATCATTTCTGGGATTAGCGATTTACTATAGGTGTTTCATCAAAGACTTTACACCCATTTCAAAGCCGTTGAGTGATATCCTAAAAGGTGACAACGGCACAATCAAAAAAAATTCTTATCAACCTTGACGAGAAACAATACAAAACATTTGAGAAACTCATGGAAGTCTTAGCATCCGAAAATGTCATATTACTCTATCCAGACTATAATAGACCATTTGACTTGACCACAGACGCTTCGTCCTTTGGGCTGGGGGCAGTTCTCTCACAGCACAGGAATCCGATAACCATGATATCGAGAACCCTAAAAGATAGACAGATGCACTTTGCAACAAACGAAAGGAAACTTCTCGCGATAGTCTGGGCGTTAAAGAATTTGAGAAATTATCTCTATGGGGTTAAAAATCTCAACATCTATACTGACCACCAACCGCTCACATTCGCAGTCTCTGATCGAAACTATAACGCTAAGATCAGACGGTGGAAAGCCCTTATAGACGAGTACAACGCCAGCGTGTATTATAAACCAGCGAAAGAGAACTACGTTGCAGACGCACTATCGCGACATAATATTCATGCATTAGAGGACGACGCGCAATTCGACCTAGCCACAATACACAGCGAGCAATCATCGACTTATACCATAGAATCCACAGACAAACCATTAAATTGCTTTAAAATAAATAATAATAATAGAAGAAAATAGAGTCGCTTCAAACCATACAAAAATTTTATTCAGGGAGAAATTAAGACACACTAGGACTTTCAGACAGAGACACGCTAACACAAAGCGATGTTGTAAAAAACCCTCGGTGACATTGCATGGTGCCTAGCGACACAAAGGAAAATTTCGGACACTACAGGCGAATATAGAGTACAACAATACCATTCATTCAATGACAGGGAAACGCCCCATCGACATAATTCACACATTCTCTCCCGAATTAGACATAGCCGTAAAAGGTAGAGTTCACATGACACAACAGAAGAAACTGAATGAAAAGAGACGTAATAGACAGTTTGAAGTAGAAAATATAGTGCTAGTGACATCAAATAGGCGCTTGGGAAATAAGCTTACACCGTTATATTTAGAACAAAAGGTAGAAGCCGACTTGGGGCAAACCGTCCTAATAAAAGGGAGGGTGATCCACAAAGATAATTTAAGATAGATATTAAACAGTTTTCTTTATTTAGGATTTGGACCATAATATTTATCGCAACAGCAACGATTACCGAATACACGAACGCAAATTACATACCTATCGCGAGTGGAGATGTAACTATCTGGTAGTATTAGGTATTTAAGACACTCAACCAATCTAACAACATACAAACAAATAATTATAGAAACTGCGAACTTAGAAAAACATTTTCCTAGGTCACATATGAAACCAATTTTAAGTACAGATACAAAAAATATAGAAACCCTTTTAAGCACACTAGATATCCACAACCGACAAACTATGAGTATTAACATTCTAGGCACAGCATTAAAAGTAATTGCGGGCACTCCGGATTTTGATGACTTTGAAAAACTTAAATTTGTGCAGGCAGAATTAATTGAATCAGAACATAAACAAACAGCAATTAACACTAAAATGCAAACCAAGATAAATGAATTAACAGATACTGTAAACACATTAATAAATACTGCAAAAAACAAACAAATAGATACTGAACATTTATATGAAACAATCCTATCAAGAAATAGAATAATAACAGCAGAACTAGATGCCCTAATGTTGTCGGTTACCCTGGCAAAGGTTGGGATTGTAAACCTGGTTATATTAGATACAGATGATATTTCTCAAATAATAAACGAACACTCTACAAACACAACAGTCGCAGATATATTAGAAGTCTCAGAAATAAAATAATTGTTAACTAATAATATACTTCAATAATGAATTCAAAAATATATAAATAAAATAAAATAAAATAAATATATATAAATAAAATATCCAAGTCCTAGACTAGTATGTAAAAAACTAACCCTATTCCCCATACAACGTAACGGAATAGTAGTAGACTTGGAAGGAAACAACGAGATAGCCGATTGCGGAAATCAGATCACACTCACGATGACATTCTGCAGGAAACTAGCTCACGGTAATGGCGCTCAACAGTTACACTCAGGCGGCACGGCCAATTGCCCTACTCGACCCAGCCACTTGGAAGTATTAACCATGGTCGACGATGGAGTTATTATCATCAATGATGCAGCATCTGTGGCTAACGAGCAGCCTGTGAATGGAATCTTCCTACTCACATTCGACAAAGAAGTGCGGATAAACAACATCACTTTCCCAAACAACAACAACTACGTTAGGAAAACTCCGAGATCCGCAGCCTTATCTCTCCTTAACATCTCCAACCATCAGGAGATATTGAGCCTACCGTACTTGCAAAGATTAAACGTCGAAAATCTACACCGAGTCACAACGCTACAGGGCGAACCTTGCCGGAGATCTATAATATCAGATTCCATCGTAGTAGTGTTCATAATCCTATGCTACGCGTCGCTGAAATCCTACCATCAGCACCAAAAGGTCAGACAACAGCGAAACCTCAATACCATAATCGACAGTCTGAGGATATTGCCCAACGTCTGCAAGCAGCGACAATGTTGTGGGCAGCGGCCTGGACACCTGACACCACACGCGAGGCGCAGATGTTTCTATTTTCGAAGTCAGGGCTAGCTTAGCTCTAAGATTCTTTTGTACTTTAGATTTAGTTGATTGTTGGGAATTAAACATAACGGCCGTCGCCTTTTAATAATCTCTCAATCTCCTCACTTACGCGCAACACCGCGCTTACAAATAATATCTTTACTACAGTGAATAACATAAAAAAACAACTTATACATATCACATCAAGTCAAGGGTGAAGATTGAATTCTTAAATAATAGAAAAATATTCGTTGGTTCAGTTCATAATTCGAATTAGTAAATTGTTGGTAATCAAGGGAGAAGTTAAGAATGGTTCTATTCACTTTCCTTTAGGAACCAGTCATTCCCTAATAGGCTCGTCTCGATCGATTGGGTTGGGCTCGGGTTGAGCCCTCTAGGAAAGAGTACGCTTACCCTTGATTCATCAATCGCTGACGCTGGGAAATGAATGTCGGGCAAGGAATTGTTTCAGTTCAATCATCATTGTAGAAGTGAGTCCTAGTACACATATTATTTAAGTTCCGAACGAATCAAAATTTAAAAAAAAAATTAATTCTGACGATCTGTGTGAAAAGTGAATTAACAATTAAAGTAGAATATGTCGGAAACAATTGCAAAAGTCATCTACGGTACTGTCCTGCTGGCGATGATCTTGCAAACACCGAAAGTGTGCATTGTAATTACATTCGAACCGAGTCGCTCCCATCAGTTCTATGCCGGGATCAAAGGGTTCCGGCAGAGTTTTCTGCTCGCCGCGCTCTTCACAGTGATGGCCGTGCTACCCGTCCGAGAGTTGAATGGGATTATTCGGCCCGGCAAGAAGCTGTTTGTTATGCTAGTCTTTCCATGGATATCTACCTGTTGTCTGATGTTTGTCTCCAACTCGGTGTTATTGTTGAGGATAACAGAACGAACTCTCTTCCTGAGCACCTGGAATTCCTTCGCCAGGGCGGTTGTGGCGTACTGCGTTCTCTTCGGGTTCGCAACAGAGCTGATGCTGCATTGGTATTCCATCTACCACCTCCACAACTGGCACCATACCATCCACGAAAAGTATCTAACTGCCTGACTATGGCGTGAGTCTTACCAGACTGATGCCTCCAGCGACATTTGCGACATTGGTTGATCATTATTGTTATTGTAATAAATCCTATTTATATGCATATATTTTACGATCCTAATTATCAATGTTCTCAGCCATGGCTTAACATTTGTTTGTCGAAATTACTGTTATTCTTGGGTTTGAAAACTAATTTGACATCGTACAATTTCCGTCCATTTTCGATTCTTCGTATGTAAATCTATTTGTATTTAGTTTCAAATTAAAAAAAAAAAATACAGGTTCAGATTATAACAAGTAAAAACGCTGCAGGCGGTCGCTATCAACTGCGAAATACTCATTCATACCCCAGCACCCAGTTCCATAACATTCTAATATACGCATTTACCAATTTGACCCCTAATTATCCCCAAATTTTGTATTTAGTGTTATGTGTATTTAATACAATTTTGATTTTTATACCCATTCACAAAGTGAAATAAGTATATTGGGTTTGTGCAATGCCCGTCTTGCTGTCCGTCCGTCCGTATGAACGCAAACCATTTCGATGCTATTGTCATGTACTGGCCAAAAATGATGTCTACACCCACTGGGGGCGTGGAAATAGAATAAAACCACAGTTTTTGAGCTATAATACATACACATATATACACATTTATTGACTTTTTGTACTTTTACCACCTTAATTGAGTTCCTAAATATTATAATTGTAAAAAAAATATATTTTAAAATAAAAAATAAAGAAATAATAGGAAAGCCGACATAGAAAATTCGAGATTCAAACCTCCGCCTACTTGCACGAGTCGAAATTCGTCATCTCTACCACAACGCCCCCGCTGTGCTTGTCAAACCAATAAAATTTATAAATAAAATGTGTATAAAAGACCGGCTCGTCCGAGGTTCGATCCAAAGGTGGGTTGACATGGTTGGGGTGCGCCACTTCTATTAGCAACGCTACTGAAGCCCATAGTAAGCAAGTAACTTAATGAGCATATGATTCACGCTGAATTCTATTGTATTTGTTATTTCTTAGAACATAAAAAAAATGTTTGCTGTGCAGCTGTGCAGCACATTGCCTAAACGTTTTGTTGAATAACTTATCGGATTTTAATGCAATATTCAGCATATTAATTATATTTTCAACTGAATTGTAAGAAATTGGTGTATACAATACAATAGAATTCAGCGTGAATCATCTTCTAATTAAGCTACTCGATCGCAATGAAATTTAGTGGCGTTGGTAATAGAAGTGATGCGCACCCGATTTTATAGGCACGTCACCTTTGGTTCGAGCCTTGAGTGAAGATGTTTTTATACATATTTTATTTATAATTATTATTGGTTTGACAAGTAAAGTAGTGGCGTCGTGGTAGAGATGATGAATTCTGACTCGTTCAAGTAGGCAGAGGTTCGAATCTCGGATTTCTATGTCGGTTTTTCTTTTATTTCTTAATTTTTTTGTTCTAAAATATATATTTTTTTACATTTATAATATTTAGCAACTCAATTAAGGTGGTAAAAGCCCAAAAGGTCAATAAATTGTATGTTTATAGTTCAAAAATAGTGGTTTTCCCTATTTTCCACGCCCCCAGTGGGCGTAGAGATATAATTTTGGCCATTCCATGACAGGGGTAAAGAGCAAAATAACTGTAAATTTTGGACGCTTACACTTACAAAATGCGAAAATTAAGGGGTATTTTCAGTTTCAAGCACTGAAACTCTAGAAGCTATAAACTCGTGCAGTTTGCCACGTCCCTTGTGGGCGTAGATATATCCGCCATAGCTTATTGAACTTAGGATGTCTACGTGAGTATGTATTCCAAATCTTAACTCTCTAGGACTGCTATAAGTAGTATTGCTGACAAACGCCACGCCACGCCTCTAGTGGGCGCATTGGAAAATCTTGACACTTTATCTGACGAGAGTATACACGAGTATATATTCCAAATTTAATTTGTCTAGCTTCAATAGCATCGAAATGGTTTGTCTTTCATACGGACGGACTGCAAGACGGACATAGCACAAAACCAATATCATTTCAATTTGTGAATGAGTATAAACAAGGAAGCTCTAGTCGAGCGGTCTCGACTAGAAGATACCCCTTCGAATAGCCGATATTGGAAGCATGCTATGATTACTTTACATATATGTATGTATATTGCAAGCAACACATAGATACTTACTCACGCACACGAACGTAATATGAGCATGCGCTCTGTTAACTGAGCAGCGACTGCGCTCGGGCTGCAAATGCCTATAATACGAGAATTTTAATGTTTAATAACTTAGATGTTTAATAACTATAGATGGATTTTCTTCATCAAATTTTCAGTGTGATTATGGCATTCATATGTGCGTATTTCCCAAAGCACAAGTCTCTAGTAATAAATGAAATACGTGTTTTGCAAATTGGGGGCGAAGGGGGCGTGGTATCCAAAATCCAAATACTATAAAATGCCCGCATTCACTACACCTATATGCACAGTAAATTTGAAGTCTCTAGCTTTAATGGTACATATAATTGAAAGTAAATATATCGATAATTCGGAAACGAGATGAGTTATCGGAAAAAAAACTCGTATTGCGTATGGTATTCACGATTATACATGTCAAATTTCAGATCTCTAGCTTTTGTGGTTTACGAAAACAGCGCGGTCATACAGACGGACAGGGCTATATCGACTCAGCTCTTCGAGCTGATCAAGAATATATATACTTTATGGGGTCTATGTCTGCCTGTTACATACAATTTCACAAAAACATACCCTGATTTCCCATTTTCAATGGGTTCAGGGTATAAAAATATAAATATTACTGATCATCAATTTTTATATTTCCTTTTTATACCCTGAACCCATTAAAAATTGGTAATCAGGGTATAATGGTTTTGTTGCAGTACAAATGTATGTAACAGGCAGAAGGAGGCGTGGCAGACCACATAAAGTTTATATATTCTTGATCAGGACGAAAAGCCGAGTCGATTGAGTCCTGTCCGTCTGTCTGTATGTTTGAACGCGTCGATCTCAGAACATATAAGAGATAGAGACTTCAAATATTTTTTGTAGGTTCGTGTATATCACGTGCAGGTGGAATTTGTTTTAGAAATTCGATAACTCTTCTCGTTTTTTTTTATCGATTAAAACCGAAATCGATTTTCAGTTTTAAAATTATATCTTCTACATCTTTATAGTTAAAGACTTTTTTGTATTTAGCTTAATGGGACCTTTATACAATTTTGATTTTTGTTAAATTTTGGATGCCACGCTTCCTTCTCCCAAAGTTATTAAACATTTATATTCCCATATCATAGTCATATTGCAGCCCACGCGCAGTCGCTGCTCAGTTAGCAGAGCGCGTGCTCATATTACGTTCGTGTGCGTGCGTATATGTCTATGTGTTGCTTGCAATATACATACATATATGTAAAATAATCATAGCATGCTTCCAATATCGGCTATTCGAAGGGTTCAGGGTATCTCTTAGTCGAGCAGTCTCGACTAGAGCTTCCTTGTTACTTTGTTCATAATTTTCTCTATTCCTGTTTCGAACCGCAACGGCAAATGCAGCAATCAAAATTACCGTGCTAATACATATTTTACTTTGCTTTTGTTTTTTTGCTCTTGATCTATTATTAGCATCTGTTTTGAATTAAATCTGTTCAATTTCTTTTATATCGCACTGATAATTTATACGCAGGATTAGGAGTTGGCCTTTAATTAATCTTAATTAAAAAGTTCTTAGCTAATGCATATTGCATATTGGAAATTAGTGAATGGGGATTGATTGATGCATGTTTCTGGCTAGCTACTATCTAAAAAATCTCTTTGCTGGGCGTTGAAGTGCCCATCGGCTGTTCGTAGTCCGATGCGGTCGTCTTGTGCGACCGCTTCTTCTTCTCCTTCTGTTGTGATTTGGCCTTCCTATACTTCTTCTTATGCGCTTTGACGTCAACAGCTATTGATGAACCGCCATCCAGCTGGGCACAGGATGCCTCTCCGACGTCGGTGATGATCTTCAAGCCTGTCGCTTTTGAAGTTGCTTCATACGATGACAGCTTGCTCGATTTGTGCGCCCTCTTTTCACTGCGCTCGTTCTTCTCGCGCTTTTTCTTCTTTTGATGCTGATTGTGAACAGCATCGGCTGGGGCAGTGTTGTTATTGTTGTTGCCATTATCTATTGCCCTCCTAGAAGGACTGCTCCCCGCGTCAATTAAATCTGTCACAAAATCCGACTGTACTTTGCGCGTTTTATACTCCCTGCGTATCTTGTCCTTAGACTTCTTTTCCTTTCTTTGATGCAATGTGTCCATTTTAGGATCTGTGTATTTGGTGGCGACTGGCATTGTTTGCGCCTTCACAGTTTCTTTACCGATAGTCGACGCAGTCTTTGATGCCTTTGCAGGTGCTTCAAAGACGGCCCTATTGAGAGAGTTAAATATAATACTACTTTAATTTGGCTTCAACACATTGTCTTACATGTCTAGCTCGATATCAAGCGCACGATGCGGATCATTTGGATCGTATTTGCCGTCCTTATCATCGCTGTCAGACAATGTTACGCCCTCGGGCATGTCCAGCGTGGTATTCACAATATGTAAAGGCTTCGGTTCTTGAAAATAAATTGAATCTGTTTGTTCTTGATCTGTGGATCTGTGCCGCACTGCTTACCCGCATCCGACTCGGAGCTGCTGTTGTAGGCAACTTTGTTTTTTGATTTTTTGCTCTTCTTGTTTTTTTTATGTTTCTTTTTGGCATCTTTGCAGTGTGCCACCGCCGCAGCTTCCTGCTGTTCCTTCAGATACTTGTCCGACCGCTTAGTGACTGCAACAGTTATTACAATAATAAATAAAATCTAAGCATTTCACTTGCATTCACTTACTGCCTACTCGTAGCGCAGCCACGCCGTCAATGTCCAGTGGGAGCTCAGTTATGGGTATGTCATCAATATTGTCATACTGATCAGCATATGAGTTGTTGCCGCTGTTCCCGATCACCGATGACGTCGAATTCGGGATTGATTTCAGGTAATGTGGATTGTTCGACTGTTCAATGAGACGTGTCATGCGCTGACGCTCCAGTTGTTCAGGCGTTAGATCCAGACTTTTGCGTCTCTTGCCGTCCGAGGGGCCATCGTTGTTTCCACCGCCACTGATGACATCGTGGCCATCATGGGATAGGCACACGAATAACTCGTCCTTGTTATGTTCAGACGACGTGCTGCTGGCGTCGTCCGGTGGTGGAGCATTAATCCATTCATCCAAATCTAGCCCATCCGGCAGCGGCACTTTGCGCTGTGCCTTGGGTGCCACCGGTATGAGCTCGCCAGCGAACAGCAGAGCCAACTCTTGGACAATCTCAATGGCCATTGTCGGTATCGATCCCGTTGATCCAACTTCCGTTGGTTCAGTTAATTGCATGCGCAACATGTCGATTAGCATGAATGCAGAATTGGCACGCTCCTGCACCTCAATATCGTTTGACCCATTGAAGTGTTGCAACTTTTCCACCACGTAATCGCAAAGCTGTAATAACACGAATCAAAGTCATATCACTTGAAAGTCAGCATATCAATCTATCAATATAGCAACTCTTAATAATATTTGCTTATGTAAAAAGCTAAGCTCGCATAGACAGATAAACATAACAAGATCGAGTCAGTATGTCGCTCTGCGTAGGAATATGTATACAATATTCCTATTGTCCTGGGTGTTAATAGCTAAAGTAAAGGTGAATTTTAAGATCAATCTGCACGTACGATAGAAAACATATCATCAATCTAGCAGCATGTGCATCAACTGCTCTCTGATAACTTTAACGCTCAACTGCTGTAGCAGGTGAAAATGGTTGAACTTACCCGCAGAATACCGGGCATATCCTGTAGTTCGAAACAGGTGGTGGCCAGGCGGGCGAAAAGTTTGATCACATTTTGCACGTAGACTCCCTGGATGTGGCCAGGCAGCTGACGAGGCCGCAGCAGAATGCTAAGGGTCTTCTCGGCGTTTGGCAATTCGCCGGAGAACTCGCCGACAATCCAGGCGGCCGCATAGAGCACCTCGTACATGGAGTTGCTCTGGGTCGACACTGTAAATGTGTCCAGGAGATTGGTCATCTCATTGACGGTAAACTGACGGACCACAGGCACACGAATGGCCACGTCCAGCATCTGTTCGGCTATTAGACGTCCATGCTTGGAACCAGCCTCGAGTTGGATAAGCTCAACGAGCACAGTCATATACCACTCGAAATTAGTCACGAACAGGTAGGAACTTTGGGCACATATCTCGATCACTTTGTAAAGCAGCTCGTCCCGATACGCTGAGCCCTCAGCGCGCTCCATGTGGCCCAACAATCGCTTCACAATCTCCATGAGATTCTTTTTCGACACCATGCCATAAAGGAGATCCAAGGCACGCAGTCGTATCGACTCATCCTTGTCGTCCAAGCAAGCCAATATCAGATCCTTGTGCGTCTGCACGCTCTTTGGATGCGTTTTCAGTATCTTCGACATCGCCAGCAAGCCTAAGTATTTGACTGTAAGTAAACGTGCCGCATGTGAGATCGTGTTGCATACAAAGGGATATTAGCCGAATACCGTAGAAGAGACTTTATATCAAAGCTATCTATGACTAGATGAGTGATCGCTGAAGATATTCGATATAGGTCGAATATCTTCAGCGATTACTCATCTAGTCATAGATATATACTTACGATTCTGATCGGAGTCGACAATTAGGATGCGCAGCTTCTGTACGCACAGCTGAATGGAGGCGCTGTGGTTAGGCATACCGCTACTGATGCTGATGAGGACGGCGATGACCGTATTGATGCACTCGTAGAGGAGGCTCATTGCCGAGGTGCTGTTGGGGTTGGACGGTTGGACACGGGTTGGCGGGTTAGGACGGCGTTATATTAAAGATTTCAGTTCGATTAAAGCGGCAGAAACGAAGCAACAAAAACAGCAAGAACGAGAACAATAGCAATTCCACCAACAGCAATAATAACAACAGCAATAGCAATTGGCAATTAATAATTAAACATAATAAAAAGAAAAGTGAACAAAATAAATAAATATTTACAATAAAAATGAGTATAATAAAAGGTAAACTTAATGAAATATAAACTCGATTCATTTAAATATTGGTGTTCAAAGATTAGAAGAAGCATTCTACGTAAGAGAGCAAGCACAAAAGAGAGCGAGATAGCTGAAGGGAGGGCACAAATGCAATTAAAGAAATATATATAAATATATATATATATATATATATATATATATATATATATACAAATATAATATATATAATAAATTTAACAAGCAATTTATGTTTTTCTTTTTTGTTGTTTTGTTTCTCTTTGTTGTGATTTTACTTCTGCTCTCGATCTTCTTTGTTTTTGTTTTCATCTTTCCAGAGTTTTGTTTCTGTTAAATAATAAAAACTTGCCTATGAATTAGATTTGTGAGTGGCTCTATTAATTTCTTTCCTAGCCGGGGTTCTAAGGGAGTTAAAGCGCCAAACTGCAAATATGCAAAGAGAAAAGAAACAAGCAACAAATTATACCATAATACACAATATACATCATACATACAATTGTATGGAAAATAATTTTTCTCTCGTTTGAATACACAAAATTAAATTATAATACAGTCGAGCTTCGATAATTCGCCGCTAAATCGAAAACCTCAATATTTCGTAAGAAACTGCTGGTCTCTTCAAAAAACTTCGTTAATTCGTAAAAATCCCATACATTTTGATTCCCTCGTTAATTCGAAGTTTTTCTGCCTACTCGGCGATGATTTTGCCTTTTATAATTCGTAATTTCGTTTCTTGTAATTCGTTATTCATGTGCGAAATCAGTTTGCTCATTTTATTTGAAGCGTGAAAACGATTCGTAAAAATGTCAACTAAACGTTCTCATAAAACACTATCAATTTCAAACAAGACATAATATTAGCTATTTCAAATCATAATGTTCCGAATAATGTATTTGATCATTTAATTAGCTTGGAAAACGCAATAGAAAAATAAGTAAGAACATGAAACAATAAAAAATTACAAGCTTTTTTAAATCTTTATTATTTGTTTATGTTTAATTATGTTTTTAAATACATAATATTGAAATGAATGTATATTTGTATAATTGTATATGTATAATTGTTGAAACGACGTGAAATATAAAAACCCCTTCAATTCATATTTTTATTTTTTAAACCCCGTTATATGAAAAACCCGGTAAATCGAAAACCTCTGTAATTCGTAAAAAATTCTATTCCCTTGCCATTTCGAATTATCGAGACTCGACTGTATTATTATCAAACATAACAAAAACCGAAAAGTTTAAATCATAAAATGCTTAAATTAAATTTGATAAAAATGAAGAAGAAATAAGTTAAAACTATAAATATACAATGTATATATATGCATATGTATACACATACATAGATGCATACACATTTGCACAATATAAGGCATACATACAAGGTCGATTTGCGCGTGATATACACGATTCTACAAAAAACAAGTAAAAACGTTGCAGTCGGGCGCAACCGACTGCGAAATACTCATTCACACCGCTCCCAGTTCCATAACATTCCAGTTGAAAATTCAGTTGAAAATATAATTAATATGGTGAAAATTTCATTAAAATCCGTTAAGTAACAAAGAAGTTATTCAACAAAACGTTTAGGCAATTGAAAAATGTGCTGCAAAGCTGCACAGCGAATATTTTCTTATGTTCTGAGAAATAACAAATACAATAGAATTCAGCGTGAATCATATGCTCATTAAATTACTTGGTTACTATGAGGTTCAGTGGCGTTGCTAATAGAAGTGACGCGCGACGATTATGGCACCCTTTGTTCGAGCCTCGGGTGAAGTCGGTATTTTATACACATTTTATTTATAATTATTATTGGTTTGACAAGCAAAGGGGCCATAGCTTATTCAACTTGGGATGTCAACGCGAGTATACATTCCAAATCTCAACTCTCTAGAACTGCTAAAAGTAGTATTTCCGAGATACAGGAAAATTCATTTTCCAATTTGCCACGCCCCTAGTGGGCGTATCGGGAAAATCTTGACACTTTATCTAACGAGAGTATACACGAGTATATATTCCAAATTTCAGTCTCTAGCTTCAATAGCATAGGAATGGTTTGCGTTCATACGGACAGATGGACAGACGGACGGACAGCCAGACGGACATTGCACAAGCCCAATATAGTTCATATTTCACTTTGTGAATGAGTATAATCAGCAAAAACCTTTTAAAAAAATTAACTAAATGCGTGATGGAAATCTACTAATATTCGTAGAGAATGAAACAATAGCAGAGAAATTAATCGCTTCCAAAGAATTCCATGGTATTTGGCAAATTTCATGTGAATTTCTTAATTACTGCAAAGACACAGTATACGCGCCATGCCTTAACAATATACCAAAATAAGAAATACTTAAGTTGTTGTATACAAATACACATAACTCATTGATGGCAAAACAATTCGGTCTGGAGTGGTGCAGCTCACCTTCAACCTATATAATCTTCTCCAAAAAATACAAATATCATGGCATGTAGGTCAATATATACCAAACCAATGCGCTGCAAAAATTGTAAGTCACACAGCAAAGTATTGCAAAGGCACAATGGTTTGTGACCCATTTGATCTACCAGTTCACAAACCAACTCAGTGCACTCGTACTTTTTGCGTGAACTCGGCTAGAAACAATGACTGTCTCAAATTTAAAGAAGCACAAGAAATAAATTAAATTAAATCCACTGAAAATGCACTATGTTCGAAGCCAAAACGAAATATTACACACAGACACCGTCAAACTTGAAAAAAAATTTTCAGAAATAGCCGCTACACAAGCACCACAAAAAAAAACGAGACAAAAATCTTATCATCCAGCTCCAATAATGAAAAGAATACTAAAGACAAGATAAAAACTAAAAGCACACCCGACAAACCTTTTGACTTAACAAACACAAAATTAGCAAAAGCAACGCTAGAAAATTACTTAAGGAAACCGAAAAAAACAAATGCTCAAGATAATGAAACACTCAACTTACAAAGACAAGCGACTTAGAAACATCAATTAGGAAAGAAATAAATATAACACCAACAACCAAAATCAATCAACGCTCTCTGATACAGATATTATCATTGTAGACGTTGACCTGTTATAAAACCTCTCAAACTCCTTCTAGTCTGTGCTCCGTCTCTTTCTCGGCCCCTGCGAAAGCCCATAATGATCTATTGCCTTAAACCGCAGCTTCGCTGAACCGAGAGAGAGTTCCAGCAAGAGAGACATTATAAAACAAGTAAGGAAGCTCTAGTCGAGACTGCTCGACTAAGAAATACCCTGAACCCTTCGAATAGCCGGTATTTGAACCTGCTATGATTATTTTACATATATGTTGCAAGCAACACATACACATACGCACGCTCACGAACGTATTATGAGCACGAGCTCTGCTAACTGAGCAGCGACTGCGCTCGGGCTGCAATATGCCTATGATATGCGAAATTAAATGTTTAATAGATGGACTTTCTTAATGAAATTTTCACAGTGTGTTTATGGCATTCATATGCGTGTATTTTCCAAAGCACAAGTCTCTAGTATTTGAAATACGGGTTTGTGCAAATTGTGGGCGAAGGGGGCGTGGCATCCAAAATCTGCAAAATGTCCGCATTCACTACACCTATATGCACAGTAAATTTGAAGTCTCTAGCTTTATTGGGTCACTTAATTGAAAGTCAATTTATCGAAATTTATCGATAATTCGGGAACGGGATGAGTTATCGAAAAAATAAAACAAACTCGTATAGCGTATGGTATGCACGAGTATACATGTCAAATTTCAGATCTCTAGCTTCTGTGTTTTACGAGATCAGCGCGTTCATACAGACGGACGGACGGACGGACAGACGGACAGGGCTTAATCGACTCAGCTCGTCGAGCTGATCAAGAATATATATACTTTATGCGCTCTGCGATGTCTCCTTCTGCCTGTTACATACATTTTCACAAAAACATTATACCCTGATTTCCCATTTTCAATGGGTTCAGGGTATAACAAACACAAAAACCAATACAAAACGAATTAACACAACTCACTCTCTAACATAATAACTTTAAAAATATTACAATGGAACATAAATGGATATAAACACAAGTACCATAATCTCTCTCTTTTAATACAAAACCAAAACCCACATATAATAGCCCTACAAAAGACCCATACAACCGATCCTAATTACAAAATTCCATACCATACCAATTCTCACTATATCATAAAAATGATATCAATTCGCTAGCTCCTAAAGCTACTAAACAAAGGCCACACACACTACTCCACCCATAACACCTTCACACACGTTGACCTAGCGTTTTGCTCACCACCACTTAACCTTAACAGCACCTGGGCTGTATATGCAGACCTCCACGGGAGCGACCACTATATGTATACAAATATTTCCCATAGCAAACACAAAAACATCTTACAAAACATTTATATCTATGTATAAACTTCATTCAGCGAACTGGGAATTATTCCATGAAAATATAGACGTATTAACACAAAGACTAGTTATAACAAACAATACCAAGCATGCTATGATTATTTTACATATATGTATGTATATTGCAAGCAACACATACACACATACGCACGTACACGAACGTAATGTGACCACGCGCTCTGCTAACTGAGCAGCGACTGCGCTCGGACTGCAATATGCCTATGATATGGGAAATTAAATGTTTAATAACTTTTTTTGTGGATGGACTTTCTTAATCAAATGCTCACAGTGTGATTATGGCATTCATATGTGTCTATTTCCCAAAGCACAAATCAAAGTACTCTGGGACAAAGTTCATAGGCCCGGGATTAGTAAAATGACACAAATTTATGCAATACAATCAGAAACAGGAAACACATGCGATCCAACAAAAATAGCCGAAGCATTTTGCAAAACATGGTCAAATTATTCAAACGACTCAAATTTCTCAAACACATTCATAATTAACAAACAACAACATATAGCCCAAACATACATCACATATACTCCAAGGAACAGAGCCAAAGTCAAAGCACTTTTAGAACTGCAATCTTGTGTAGATACCTACAATCTGGGCATGACAATATCACGTATCAAATAATAAACAAGTAAGAACGTTGCAGTCGGGCGCAACCGACTGCGAAATACTCATTCACATCGCAAGCTTCCAGTTCCATAACATTCCAAGAAACCAATTTGCCACACCCTTAATTGTTCCTAAATTTTGTATTTAGTGTCATGTGTATTTAATACAATTTTTGCTTTTGCTATACACCAATTTCTTACAATTCAGTTGAAAATATAATTAATATGCTGAAAATTGCATTAAAATTCGTTAAGTTATTCAACAAAACGTTTAGGCAATGTGCTGCACAGCTGCACAGCAAACATTTTCTTATGTTCTAAGAAATAATACAATAGAATTCAGCGTGAATCATATGCTCATTAAGTTACTTGTTTGCTATGAGGTTCAGTGGCTTTGCTAATAGAAGTGAATCGAACCTCGGGCGAGTCGGTATTTTATGCACATTTTATTTATAATTATTATTGGTTTGACAATCACAGCGGTGGCGTTGTGGTAAAGATGACGAATTTCGACTCGTGCAAGTAGGCCAAGGTTCGAATCTCGAGTTTTCTATGTCGGCTTTTCTTTTATTTCTTAATTTTTTTGTTCTAAAATATTTTTTTTTTTACATTTATAATATATAATATATTTAGCAACTCAATTAAGGTGATAAAAGCCCAAAAAGTCAATAAATTGTGTGTTTATCGCTCAAGAAAAGTGGTTTAATTATATTTGCCACGCCCCCAGTGGGCGTGGACATATAATTTATTGCCAGTCCATGACTGGGGTCTAGAGTAGCGTAACCGTAAATTTTGGACGCTTACACTAAAAAAATGCGAAAATTACAGGGTATTTTTGAATATGTCATGCCCCAAAAGAGGAGGAGCATCTAGCACTAAAACTGTGCGGTTTGCCACGCCCCCTGTTGGCGTAGTTCTATCCGCCATAGCTTTTTGAATTTGGGACGTTAAAAAAAATATATGTACCAGTCTCAAGTTTCTAGCATCAATAGTGTTTAAAATATAACAGAAGATGCAAAATTACTATATATTCAGATCCGATTTTCCACGCCCCAGTAGGCTTGGATATATCATTTTAATTAATTAGTCGATCTTTATAGGATCATAACAGTTACTCTCGTGCCAAATTTGGTTGTTCTAGCTCTAAAACTGTAGAAGATACAGTTTCACCCGATTTGCCACGCCTCCCATGGGCGTAAATATATCCGCCATAGCTTATTCAACTTGGGATGTCAACGCGAGTATACATTCCAAATCTCAACTCTTTAGAACTGCTACAAGTAGTATTTCCGAGATACAGGAAAATTCATTTTCCAATTTGCACTAGTGGGCGTATCGGGAAAATCTTGACACTTTATCTGACGAGAGTATACACGAGTATATATTCCAAATTTCAAGTCTTATATTTCAATTTCAAGTATATATTTCAATTTCAAGCATAGAAATGGTTTGCGTTCATACGGACAGACGGACGGACAGCAAGACGGACATTGCACAAACCCAATATATTAATTTCACTTTGTGAATGAGTATAGAAAGCTAACACCATCTGCAATAAACAAACTCTTAGACCTCTATAACATTAAACTAGACACCAGCACTATCCCCCAACAATAATACCAATAAACAAACCAAAACATCTATTTAATAATTATCGCCCAATATCTCTGCTGCCTTACACTTCCAAAAAAAAATCATATCAAAAAGAATTATGTGGATACTTAACCAAGAGAACCTCCTATCTCCTAACCAATATGCATACAAGCAAAACAGGTCGACCACGAAGGGATACGTATATCTATACTTCTTATAAACAACTTTATCTGTAACAATCTAACCACTAAGAACCACATATCGGTACTCTCAATCAATATGGAAAAAGCCTTTGACAGTGTGTTGTGTTCATTGTATCATACAGCAACTATATGATTGGAAATTTGGCCCAAAAATCATTAATTACATCCGAAGCTACCTAAATAACCGTAAAATACGAGTTAAAGTCAACAACACCCTATCTAATGAAATGATCCTAAACAAGTAACGCAGCTCTAGTCGAGACTGCTCGACTAAGAGATACCTATATATATATATATATATATATATATAACCCTTCGAATAGTCGATATTGGAAGCATGCTATGATTATTTTACATACATGTACATATGTATATTGCAAACAACACATAGACACATACACACGTGCACGAACGTAATATGACTACGCGCTCTGCTAACTGAGCAGCGACTACGCTCAAGCCTATAATACGAGAATTTTAATGATTAATAACTTAGATGTTTGTTGATGTTTAAAACAAACCTACGAAACAAAAATAAAATCTCTCTAGTTATAATAGGTCCTAATATCGACGCGTTCAAATATAAATCAACTCGGCTTGTCACCCTGATCAAGAATATATATACTTTATAGAGTCTGCCATGCCGCCTTCTGCCTGCTACCTACATTTCAATAAAAACATTATATCCTGATTTTCCATGTTTAATGGGTTCAGTGTATAAAAAACATAACATAATGTTGAAAGATTTTATCTTATGTAATTTTATTCGTCTCTGGAACAGTCAGAGTTCATATACATGTTATAAATAGATATATGTGCATATGTTTATGTTTGCCCTTATATCAAATAAAAGTCTATCCAATTGTTAACATTATTAAGGCAATAAATATTAATTAGAGTTTTCGATCCAAATTCGAAACAAGCAAAACAATATCAGTTGAAAATCTGAAAATCAGTTGAGTCTAATCAAATTTCCTTGTGGACAGCTTGAAACACATATACATATATAGATTGGAACATGAGAGTCATGTATTCGATAACAACATTTACAGTTGAAATTATGTTTTTTGGGTTGTGTGTAGCGTATGCTGTCCAATTAATGTTCTCAAATTAACATTTGGTGATCAGGTGTGAATAGAAGCTGTGATTTATCTAACAAACTAATGCAGAACTTGAGATACAAATTAAATGAAAATAAGAAATGTATTAATTGAAAAGAGGAAAATTAAACCATGAAATAATATAGTTAAAGCGCGTGCGGTTTTTTGTTTTTTTTTTTTTAGATTTATAAATAATTTTCTTGATATGTGGCTTCTTGCTTCAATTAATAAAAGCGCGCCGATAAAAACCTGGAAATAATTTCAATTAGGGGCTGAGTCAATTTACGTCCTAGCGCCGGTTCAATTGTAGTGAGGCTCGCGAACTGTTTATTCATTTTGTTTTTAAAGTTTGTTCATTTCGGTTTTTCATATTTCGATTTGTGGACAGGTAAGGAAGTGGAGGAGTAGGAGTTGTGTTAATTAACTTGTTGATATGCAGTTCGTACATATATTATTGTACAGAAAAATAATTAATATTACTTTTTTTTTTAAAACAATAAATTGAAAACTAATTTCAAAATGCAAATTACAAATGTGGCAATGCAAATACTCACCAGCTTAATAATTTTAATCAGCATCCAATTGTTGGTCGACGTGGTCATTAGTTTGAAGAACACCGGCGCCAAGGGTAAATAGTTTTTTGGATTCTTGCGTGCCAGTTCACAAATGACATTAACAGCAGCCGATTGTACACCTAGCAAAATAATACCTTAGTTACTCTAGTACATAGTGTGTACCCGGAACGCACCTGGATCTGGATCCTCTAGTTTCTCTTTCAGTTTAGGAAATGCGGGTCGCAGTGCTTCAGGATAGCGCAAGAATACCTTATACATCATCAGCACAGCTTTCATGCGCAGATACGGTTTGGTTGAGCTCATCTATGGACGAAAAGATAATTGCATCAAATTAAGCATATTTTTCGTATGTCCATTCTACCAGTGTCATGATATCATTAGCCAGATCACGCGATAAGTCTGGTGATATGAAACAGCTAAGCCCACTCAAAGCTACGCCCGCATCGTATTGATTGTGTGAATTGAGGTCCTTGCGTATCATGTTCGTGGTGAGCATTAGTAGCTGAAATTGTGTGTAGTTAGTATTAGTTTGGCCTTGTATCATTTGCATCTGATCGCACTCACTTCACTGTCCGGATGGAAGCACTGACTGGCCGCCAGATAGCCGATTCGCTTGCATGTGAAGCGCGAAGAGCTCATCACTTCAATTATGTTGAAGCCTGCCCACGAAATGTCATAGCCAAGCATTTGTATCTATTAATATATGTAATTTTCATTTTCATTTATTTAATCCAATTCAATTCAATTTATTTCACTCTTTGATATAAATACAGATTTTGTAAATGGTATCTTACACAAAATTAAGAGTTTCGACTAAGAACTAGGCCTTTTCTACTTAGTATTTATTTACATATTTATATGACATATGGCGTATTCGATGACATAACTAATAGGGGGAAAAAAAAGAAATAGAAAACCCCAAAGTAATTTATTACAAGCTAAATTAAACAGTAAATAAGACTAAACTATAACTAAATGGCTATGCCATTGTTGATTCGTGGTATTTAGTAGTGAAATTTTGCGACAATCACGATAATATAACATCTACCAATTCAGCCTTGGTCGTCCGTAGAATGATGCCACGGGAGATTTAAGATAAGCTTCAAGACTTTATTTTGGCTGATTTGCAACTGGCTTATGTGACATTTGGCTATATTTGACTGTACTGGTACACCGTAAAAAGTTACTGCTTGGAAAATTGAGCTAAAAAAAAAACATTTTGTTTTCTATATTTAGTCTCGAGTTTCTATTTATAAACGGTGTTCGGACTATATTTTTGAGTTTTTTGTTTGTATTGATTATATGGTCATTGAATGTAAGTCTTTCGTCCAGTGTAATACCTAAGAATCTTACATTTGGTTCCCACTTTATATATTCCTAGCCCAATCTGATATCAGTTGTTGGCACGTAGATGTCCTTTCGTTTTTTTGTAAAAAATATTGCCTTGGTCTTTTCTGGGCAGACTCAAATTTTCCATTGGGAGAAATATGTTTCTAGAGACTCATATGCTGCTTGAAGGTGTCTAGTTATATTTGCAGAAAGAATGTGATAGATAAGAATTACAACTTTCGCGATGCGCTCGTACGTGCGTAAGGTCTGACAGGTCACACCCTCTTTATTATAATTACAGTTTTTGTGAATAGTATCTTACAGTATGTTAAGAGTTTACGTTAAGAACTCGGAATTTTCTACTCAGATATTTATTTACAAACATGATATATGGCGTAAACGATGACATAAGTATTTGGAGAAAAAACAAAGAAATAGAAAACCACAAGGTTATTTATTACAAACTAAACTAAACTAAACACTAAATAAACTAAAACAAAAACTAACTGGTTAAGCTAGACCGTTTATATGCGAATATGTAGATTCTTGACACTTGGTTATGAAATTTTGCAATAGTCGCGATAGTCTAATAACAACCAATTCAATAAAGAATATATTTGCATACAAATTAAGACTTGCAATTGGAGAGCTAAAAATTCGATTCGATTGGTCCAACTAGACAAATTTGAATTGGCTATCAATTTACTCTCCAACGAACAGCTGCTCCTTGCCACACACCACCCACCACAGAAAAACCGCATATTAAGACAAATCGTTTCCCTTTAGTGGCACTGCCACTAAACAAAACAATAAACACGATATTATCATCCTAACCCAGTAGAACATTCATTATCATTTAATTCTCATAAGTAACAAACGAACATGTAAACAGTGTTTAATGTTTATTAATTTAAATGGACACTTAATATATGGTTAAAAAACATTACATTAAACATTACCTACACTGTATATTTGAAATCTGTACCTGTTACGATATACGGGATAAATTATCGAAAAAAAAAAGAAAAAAAACTCGTACTGCGTATGGTATACACGAGTATACATGTCAAATTTCAGATCTTTACGATATTCTTGCGTTCATACAGACGGACAGACAGAGAGGGCTATATCGACTCAGCTCGTCGTCTCGACGTCTCTCTCTCTCCTGTTACATACATTTTCACAAAATCATTACACCCCGATTTCGCATTTTGAATGGCTCAGGGTATAAAATGGAAATGGAAAAGACAGAGAGAGCCCTATGTTTTCTTGTTAATTAAACTGTTCTCATATAAATAAAGGGGATTATGTTTGAGAGATGTGTGAGAGATTTAGCTGCTTATCTTAGATTCTCTAGGAAATGTTAACTGCTCAACAAAATTGTATTAAGACATTTTCTTGTCTTTTCACATAATTTATCACCAGTCTTGGGTTTTTGTTTGGGTTAAATACGAGCTTACATAGGTTAACTTTGCCACTGCATTGCATTTTACGTTGATATTGTCTTGACGCAGCTCCTGTTTAATCTCCTCAATGCATTGAGATATGTATTTGACCTATAAAATAGAAAAAAAAAAAAATAATGGAAATTAATTGGGAGTGGAATACTCAACGAAAGTCTGTGAGTGTGTGTTAAGATTTCATTGGCAATCTGCATGACTAACGTACGCTAGGCAAGCCAAAATAAGCACAAAGTATAAAGACAAAAATATTTTAAAGCAAGTAAGAGAGCTCAACTAGGAGATTCTCTGAACTCTTCGAATAGCCGATATTGGAAGCATGTTATAATTAATTTACATACATACATACATATATATATATTGCAAGCGCTCTGCTAACTGAACAGCGAGTGCGCTTGAGTCTGCCTGTATGTTTGAACGCGTGGATCTCAGAACCTATAATAGCTAGAGACTTGAATTTTTTGTAGATTCGTGTATATAACGCGCAGATCGAGTTTTTTTTATTTCAATAGCTCTTATCGGTTTTTTTCTATCAATTAAAAACGAAAATCGATTTTCAGTTTTAAAATTATATCTTCTACATCTTTATAGTTAGAAACTCCAAATCTTGTATTTAGCTTAATGGGACTTTTATACAATTTTAATTTTTATTAAATTTTGGATGCCACGCCCCCTTCGCCCAAATTTTGAAAACATTTATCTCAAATACTAGAGACTTGTGCTTTTGCACATTCACACATACATATGTACATACATATGAATGATATAATTACGCTGCGCAAGTTTGATTAAGAAAGTCGGTCTACAAAAAAAGTTGTTAAGCATTAATATGCACATACATATGTACATATTGGCGCAGCGCAGACGCTGAGTAAACCGCGCAGTTAGAAGAGCGTGTGTGTGTGTGAGTATGCGTTGCTTTCAATATATGTACATACATATGTATGTATGTATGTACATACATACTGTATATATTTACATATACATATATGAAATAAGAATAACATTGATATAATTTAAATAAAGTCGATATAATAAATATGTAGATAAAATCTATTGTTATTAAACAAAACGTTTACCAAACGTTTACGTACAAATGCACGTGGTAGCCGCGGCAGAAGCATCTAGAAAATTCTAAGAATTCATAACAACAACAAAGATAAAGTGGGGATGAATTTTCAGCAGAAGTTCAGCAGCTCAGTAGCAGTAGCTCAATAGCTCAAAAACTTTAGTTTGGAATTCGCTATCTCACACTCAAGTAGTGTAACGGAAGTGTTGATAGAAGCGGTGATCGCCGATATGAAGAACCCGGGTTTGATTCACTAAGCTAAGCTGCCGTCAAAACTTTTTTTATGCAAGTTACTGAATTTTTTTTTTTTAATTTAATTTAAAATTATATAATTCTATGCAAACTATGAAGTGCATTTAAAATCGCCGATAGGCGGGGTTTAGGGTATTTACTAGACGGGCGCCTCCCACTGGAGTTTCCTTATTTGTTGTAGATGGACTTTTTTAATCAACTTTTTATAGTGTGATAATGGCATTCATACATACATATGTATGTGTGTATTTGCCAAAGTACAAGTCTCTAGTATTTGAAACGTATTTGTACGTGTTTTGCAAATTGGTGGCAAAGGGGGCGTGACATCAAAAATTTAACAAAACACCATTGTATAAAGGTTCCATTAAACTAAATACAAGATTTGGGGTCTCTAATTTTAAAGATGTAAAAGATATAATTTTAAAACTGAAAATGACTTTCGTTTTTAATAGATAAAAAACAAGAAGTTTTCGAATTTTTAAAACAATCTTGACTTGCCCGTGATATACACGAACCTACAAAAAGAAAATTCAAGTCTAGCTATTATAGGCTCTGAGATCGACGCGTGTAAACATAGTACGTACAGACGGACGAAAGGACAGCGCTCAATCGACTCGACTTATCGTCCTGATCAAGAATATATGTACATATGTACATATTTTATGGGATCGGCAACAGAGAACACCGAAGTGAAATAAACTTTATGTGCATACATACAAACATACATTCATATGTATGTATATTTATAGCTGCAAATGTATTTGCAAGACATTAAGAAAGTTCGAGTTCACAGCAACAGAGCATTGATTGTGAGTGCTAGTATGGACATGTGTGTGTTAGCTGATACACCTAGAAAATGAGCTGAAAGACAAAGGAAAGGCGGCTACTTGAGTCAAGCTTTTGAGCCTTTGGCAGATATCGACACACACTCACTCATACCCATACATCTATGCTAATGTAAATAAAATTTGACATCTAATTGTGTTGGCCCACGCTACGAGTAACTTGCGGCACTTGCCTCATTATCCTTATTATTTCGTATTCCGCGCACAAGATCTGTCAGGTTTTTATCAAACATGCGCTCAAAATTTCCCTTCACTTTTTTTAACGCCATTTCGTCGACGTCAACGTCGTCGTAGTCGATGCGTGTGCTGCTTTCGTTGTTGCTATTTTGTTTGCCTCCAGAGCAACAATATGTTTGCTTCAAAGTTGTTATATACAAAATCAACAATTAAAAAATCACTAAGAGATAGCGAATATTATTAAAAATTGAGTAGCCGGCTGCACCAGCTTTGGTCTTTTCATTCGTTCTTTTGCTTTTGGTTTTCCGCATTTGCTTTTACACTTGCAAAAATCACTGTCAACGCGAAGTGCACACCAAACTGCTGCTAATCCAAACTGTTAAGCTTGTTTATGTGTTTAACCCATTAATTGTTTGCGACAAGTGATTGACTCTGCTTGGATTTTTGTATGTTATTTCTTGCAATTGATTTTTCGTCGCTCTGTTTCAAGTTTGTTGTGCTATTTGTTTATCGCCCCACAAAAAATAAATTCCAGCCGATATCGCTCAAACTATCGATATACATAATTCAGCTTCTACATTTCTACATTTCTTTCTTCTTCTTCTACATTTTACGTCGATAGTATTTATTTCGTCATACCACTAACCACTAACCAGGGATACCAAGTCAAAATTTGAGAATTACGTAGCCAGGCTCCAAAATCTACGTGTTTTTCCCTACCATAATTTTGCTGAAATACGTAGATCTACGTACTTTTTTTAAGCTTAAAAACAATAAAAAAAAAAAAATTAATAAACCGCTGTTATTAATTTCATGTGTCGTTTTAGAAAGCAAATTACATTGTTCCAATTAGACATATTAATTTATGTACATATTTTACAAAAATTTATAATTTTGCAATATTTTTTAAAAGTACGTAGTCTTAGTCTCTTCACACGTAGGCACATAGATCATAGATCATAGGCATACGGAGATCTACATACGTGAAAAGACGGAGGGTTGGCATCCCTGCTACTAACCCACACAATGGTTAGTGCCATAACATACTGATTACCAGTTTGTTTTTCCCGCCAATCTTTCAATCCAATATACGCATTCAAGTATTTGAATAATTCACACATTGTTTAAACTGCCTGCTCGTAGTAAATTCTTGCAATGAAATGACAAAATTTATATCTATTTATTTAGAATTTGTGGAGTTGTTTTTAAAATCTTAAAATTGAAATCGAATCTATTAATTCAATCACATATTTTATTTATTTAGAATTTATGGAGTTGTTTTTAAAAAATATGGATTTGATGTAAGATTTGCTTATTTTTAGCATAGACAATTTATATCAGATGAAAAACGGAAAACGTATATTTTTCTATTGATTTGACTTAGGCGACATTGTTCGATAGGCTACAAAATAGGCGCATAAAGTTTCAATTTAATACAACGTAACTTTTAATGTTCTCATAATTTTTTTAACAGAAAAATAAAACAGTGACCGTCTTTACCAAGGCAAATGGCGTTACAACTTAAGCAAGTAGATAGATATTTTCATAGAGATACTTTGGCAATATTCCTTTTTTTTTTCGTATTTTTATTTTGTGTGTTTTTTAAGACACAGGTAGCTAAAGTGCAGTCGCTAAAAATTTTAGTTTATCTAAACAAATGACAATGATATCAACTGCGGTTTACAGGACATCGCAACAATTTGAAGCCAAAAGATTTAAACGTGATCGCCGAGGTATAGGAAGTGTTTGCTCACATTTCATATTATTCAAACAATTGTTATCGGCACTGGTTTGGTATGTTTGAGGATTAATTGGTTGTTAATCCCACGCTAAAGACGTATGCCCTTGATGAACGAACTGTAAAGCTGTTTGCGGGTGCATACTGTAGCGGCCACCCATATGGCTTTTGGAATTGCCATATACGTTGCTCATGCGCCAGTGTTCAAAGGTTAGCGGCTTGCTAAGGTTTGTATCCCGTTTTTTGTAATATTCGTTAAAGTCCAAACGAGTGCCGAAGAGCTGCAAATTGGGTTCATCGCTGGAGTTAAGGGCCAGCAAAAAGCCACCAACTGCTTTGCCATAGGAGCCAGCAAAGCCTTCAAGTGTGCGGCACGACGTTAAGATCTTCTGCTCGAATATCTTGCGCTCCTGGTCACGTTCCATCTTTTGCTCCGTGGTCAATCCAAACCGTCCGCTCCCTTCGGACGCTGTAATTGCTAGTTGCATCCGTTCGCGCGCCTCCAATTCGGAGAAACAATCCTTATAAAAGTTTGCCTGCCAATTTTCTAATGAAATAATATTCTCATAGACCACTTCCAGATGACTCTCCATATTCGTTGAGGTATTCACAAAGCACCCAATGGTAATAGCGTTCAGGAATTTGGAATGTGCATCGAGTATATCATCCAAAGCTTTCGCCTGCTGCATTCGCTTCTGCAGCTCCACCCAATTGCATTCGATCACTTCGAAGAGCACATAGTATTGCATTTGATGAACGAAGTGCATAATTTCCGATGTAAATAGGTGCAATCTGTAGGTGGCTTTGGTAATCTCTCCCTCCAGCGAACGCAGTGCCTAAAATTATAGAATATTGTAGAAATATATAATAAAACAGATTTAAGAACGGATAATTCATCTACACCAGCAGCAGTACGAAAACCATATGCATTTAAACTCAAGCACTAACCATACAAATTGACAACTCTAACTATCGATAACAATAAAGAGTGTGAAACAAGTAATCGTAGCATTTTTATCAATTGTTTACTTATGCGATTGCGAGTGTAGGATTGAGCAATTGTTGCTGGCTGATCACTACTTTCCAATGTCAATTTTTAAGGATTTGCCTGCCGAGCACCCACGTAACTTAATCCCAGCATTATGCACGCAATTCTATCACCTCGGCTGGGTCACCGGCACTGGCGGCGGCATGAGCATTAAATTCAAGCAAGTCTAATACAAATATATGTATATTGTCAAACATAAAGAAAGTGAACTAACTCTTCACTTTGAAATAGCAACGAAATTTATATTGCACCATCGGGTGTACAGAAGGAGCGTATGCAGCCAGAGGATTTGTTCGTGCAAGACATAGATGGCAAAGACTTGCAATTGCCGCCAGAGATCAAGGGCCTGAAGAAGAGCCAGTGTACCCCACTCTTCATGCTGGCTTACAGGCATCGCGATGCCGCCGCCGTTATTCACACACATTCCCAGCACGCGGTTATGGCAACGTTGCTCTGGCCAGGCAAAACGTTTCGATGTACACATTTGGAAATGATAAAGGTGCCAGTGACATGCTAACTGTATGCTACTGTACTTAATTTGATCTTTCATGATCTCGCTGTTTTCAGGGCGTGTTCGATGAAGCTGATAAGCGATATTTGCGTTACGACGAACAGCTGATCGTGCCCATCATCGAGAACACACCAAACGAACGAGACCTGGCCAGCAGCATGTATGCTGCGATGATGGAATATCCCGGATGTACCGCTGTACTTGTACGCCGTCACGGCGTCTACGTATGGGGTCAGACGTGGGAAAAGGTCAAGACTATGTGAGTTGTTACTCTGTGTGATTATTACAGAAATAATAATATATTCTCTCAGGTCGGAGTGCTATGACTACCTATTCTCCATTGCCGTTCAGATGAAGAACGCCGGCCTTGATCCGGAAAAGTTTGAGAATGCATCAAAGGCATAAAAATTTTTAATCTAAATTGAATCTTTATATGCAGTATATATATTGATTGCTTCTATATTTAATATTATCATTTATTAATATATAATTGCATATCCAAATGATTATTGAACAAAATTTTTAGTCAACGCAAGCTATAATCTATAATCTATAGATTTCTCCATATTTATGATCAAATTGTTGGGGCACTTTGTACAGTCCATAGTTCGCATACAGAGCACCAACAGCTGTGCTCATGTTATTTAACAGAATGTCAGAAGAGAGTGAGAGGGAGAGAGCAAATTCCAACACTGCTATCGATTTTTTTATGAGTCAGAAAATGAATAAGTATCGACTGTGAAAAAGCGTGAGCAAAGCAGAATTAGACGAGGAAAAAGCTCATAAATATCAACGAGTTCCGTTGTTGGTTCATTATTTGACGTTTTTTGATTGAGATGTAAGCATTATGATGCATTGTTAAATGCCATTTGGCATTAGGAATGTTATTTTTTTATTTTTCTTTTTTAATTTCCTGAATCGCAGTTTAATATACCAACAAATATGTCGCTGCAATCGGACGCCGTGTTCCAGAAAATAATTGATGGACTGAAGAATAATGCTGTCAAGGCAAAGGCCGTTAATGGAGTATTTCTGTACAAAATCACCAAGGACGGCAAGGTGGTTAAGGAGTGGAGTAAGTAATTGTGTGCAACGTTTGTTAAACACGTCTGTCTGCCTGTGATAGCAAAGTTCAAAGTGTACTCAAACAGCGTGCACTTCAGCACCAGCTGCCACTGAGATTGATTTGCCAACCTAATTGCTTAACATTTGCAGCCCTTGACTGCAAGAGCGCCAAGGCGTACGAGGGACCAGCCCAGGGCGTCAGAGTCGACACCACTCTGACGGTCTCCGACGAGGACATGGTTGATATTGCCATCGGCAAACTCAATCCCCAGGCAGCGTTCATGAAAGGCAAATTGAAGATTGCCGGCAACATTATGTTGACCCAGAAATTGGCGCCTCTGCTCAAGACAGACGCCAAATTGTAAACTGGATTAAGTGCTTTAACATGGAACAAGCGCACATTCCCCAGTTTCTGTTTTGTTTTCGTTTCCACGTTCGTTCGTAACCGGACATAATTGCTGTACGCCCGTCAATAGTGTTGCGTGTGTTTTGTTTCTGTTTGTAATATTTTTGTTTTTATCTCTTTATACTATGTGTAATTAGAAAATAATACATAAGCATCAGTGTCTGATATATATATATATATATATATATATATATATATATATATATATATATATACTAATAAATATGAAACTGGAATGTGCACTTTAAACCTACAATCAGATACCCCGAGAATGATAGTCTAGCGCTTATCGTAGCCTAGGACAGCAATGGCAAGTCTGCTTCAACAATTTCTCAATGACATGGATTAGATAGTGGGGTAATCTTATCCATAACTAAACTGCTTAGTTTTATATTGCGCGGTGGGGGCTTAAAGCTCGCAATTAACATTTGGTCTTCTCTATTACACGCATACCCTGTACACGTTGTACCTAAAGAAGTCGTTTGATTCTATGCACCTGTCTATACTCATCAAGTTCTGTTCAATCTAGCCATGTCTGCCCGTTTATCCAATTACCCGTCTATCTGCAAACTTTGATTGATCGGCAATTCGCCCTTATCGGTACTTTAAATTAGTTCTAAGAATCGCTAGAATCGTTTTTTAGTGTGGGATCAATGGGAAAAATTGATAATCGAGAATAGTTTGTTAAGCAAATAAAAAACTTACTTTAGCATTGCCCATTTGTAATTTCCAAATTTTCGTTGACAATACGAATTCCATGTGCTTGATTCGCCAAAGGGGCTTGAATAGGGCCTTGTATGTCGGCATGGCGGGCTCTAGCATAGTAGCCAATGGGCCACGAACCGTGTATTGTAGTGAGATAACATCCCAACCGCAATCGCCGGGATACGGCGTTTTGACCACAACGTCCAAGTGATTCAATATATCTGGATCGTCGTATTGGGCATTCGTGCAGCGCAAAGCCGCATCCAGCATTGCGGAGAGATCATGTGAGTAAATGTCAGTGCCAATCTTTTCTAGCTCATCCCTGAAAGAGCAAAGCAACTAAGAAGCTGGAAATACTATGGACTTCGTTCTTGCACTTACTTCATGTTCTCAATAAATATACTGACAAAGTCGCCCTGGCCTAGCAACAAATAGCGACGCATACCCTGAAGATGGTCCAATAGTTTGTGGGGTCCAACCATAATGTCCAACACATGTTTGGAAGTCTGTGAGTAGCACGTCTCAATGGCCGCATGCCAGGTCGTGTCTGGCACAAATGAGAAGATGTGAGAAACTGAAAGAAATGCCAAATGTAAATTAGAAATTGAGGTTAAGTATTTGATTTCGTTTGATGCGAACTCACCATGATTATCAATGACATACTTTAGCTCCTTGCGATCCTTGACAGCTTCCTCTACCTTGCATATCTCCCGCAAAAAGTTAATACTCTTGCCGGTCTTAAGTATCTTATCGGCCAGCTCGAGTGTCACAAATTTTGGTAGCATACTGTGACGCAAGCGGAACTTATCGTGCCATAGACGATCGGCACCGACTTCGTCTAGTGATTCGACAAAGAACTCTCCATGGCCATCCTCGATACCGCCTTCGAGCATCCATTTTGAGATCATGCGCACCAGCGGGCCACAGCTCACTGTCAATAGATCGGTGGCCAGCTTGTTGACCATGGGATCACCATAGTTGAGAAATGTGTAGATCGCGGATGCCAGATTCCCGCCCTTCTTCAGTTGGCATGCATCGCCGATCTTCGTCAGCCATTGCATGCGACGCAGTGGCTCCATATACCAGCAAAGAAGCTTAAATAGGGTCAGCTGCTCAGGCTGTCTGTCCAACCAGCTTTGATCGCGATCGACATAGTCTCGCATCTGCGCCTGCCGGAACATGTTCAGCTGATCCTGCAAAATTGCCACACGACCATGAAATTCACTCAGTTCGAGCTTCAGCTTCGCCATGAACGCCTGACCCATGATGCCCATCGCATTATAACCGGTCATTGTGTTCGAGAATTTTGAGACCCGATCATGATAATATCCTAGCTCGGACAAGCGCAAAAGCATACCAGCCTGCACAGTCGAAATGGACTTCACGGTAAGCGGATCAAGCTTGAAACGTCCTGTAATAACGTCCTTCTTAAGGTACTTTCCCTGAACGCCCAGAAAGGAATATATCGCATTCTGCACAACATTGTGATCGGTATTGCTATTATTCTGCTTTATCTCTAAAATATAGTTGGGCAACTTCACGCTGCCAACTCCAACGCTGTTCTGTGATGAGTCGTAGCTGCATGGCTTCATGGTCACACCATTCTTGTTGCCATTGAGGCTAATGCCATTCGAGTGAAGGATCTGGCTGCATGTGTTCCTGTTCATGGTGTCCATTTTGACACGCTGATTTGGTTTCTCCTTTACGTACGACGTATCATTTTCCAGGCTGAAAAGTATAAGATTCGCCAGCAGATCTCGCATACGATGATCTTCAATCTAACAGAAAAATAAACGAAACAAAATGCAAATTAGAATGACTGACTTGGAAATACTCTATACCTCTTAAATATATCAAAGGCCAGTATTCCTTATCTTTGTTTGCTATTGTTAATTCTATTGATGCGAGCTCATGACTGAAGCTTTAAATCGATTTTAATTCCTTTCATAACATTGAATAGCTTTAACGATGATATACGAATGCTTTAGAATAATTGTAATCTTAAGGAATAAAAGGGCCTCTTACATAAATCGAATTAGCTATATATCCTAGGATTTTTAATAATTTCATATGGGTATTTGTATGTGTACTCTACATTCCGATTTTGAACGAGTATAAGAGTAAGCATACAAAATGGTTGTATGGTTAGTGATATGAGTAAGCGACTGTCCGCATGTGTGCGTCATACAATTGAATGCAACTACTCACCTCGCAGGAGGCCACAATGTAATGCTCATGGAATACGGAGCCAGGCTTGTCGTCGTCTCCCCACATTGGATTCGACTCCAATATCGTCATAATCTTGTCCAAGCAAATAATCTCCGGCAATGGCGGCGCACTGTCAAATGTATAGGGGCATTTCTGTATATATTGCACGGCCAGGGGCACCATTCGATCTGGTAAATATAAATTAAATATGATATGGCTGGCTACATATGAGACTTTTCTTATTTACCCATCAATTCCTGCGAGTCCTTGGGATGCACTCCCTCCTTGAGCTTTGATATTAGGCTCTTGAATTCATTTGCAACAATATTGCAATTTGTGGTGCTGTCTGAGTGAGGCATTGTATTTTTACTTATCGTAGCAATGCAGTCTTGTTCAATATTTATATGGGACGCGCGAGTGGAGATTCTGTAAAAATTGGCGCAGGCCGAAACAAAAAAAAACAACTGCTGAACGAATTCGTGAATAACGCAGCTAAACGGATCTTAGTTGAATTCTCGTGTGGAATGCCCCAATTCACATGCTAAAAAACACCAATGACAGTTAAACTAAAAAATTAAAAGGATTAATTGAACCACTATTTGTTAATATTAATAAGATCGGATTTTGAATTTGTTTTCTACCCAACAAAAAGGAAAAATCGAGGGATGCTAACTAGTTCTGAACTGAACTGTTTGCACTGACTCGAGAAATACTCATATACATATGTATGTATATTGATTGCTAATGCCCTAGAGCCATGACAAAATGTAGGCCTTACTATATATATCATTAGCACATATAGTCATCATATAGCATTATTTGAATTCTTCATAGTTTTACTATTTAAAATTATTTGTTTTAAAAAAATAAACTATCTAACATATAACCACATATAACCACCACCATACAGTGATATAGCATATAGAAAATCCGCATTTAGTATTCTGTTTCGAAATATTTCTCTTTTGTTGATAAGTTGGCAGCGCGTTTACATATTCGTGACAAGTAACTGGTACGTGTAATCATCAGTCAACTCATAGCTTAGCAAGTACAATAGATTTAAATGGCATCGTTAAGCAATCTTAAAGAAATTCCTCCGGTGTCGTCGCCAACAAGTGGTGGACACGGCTATAACTATATACCTGATTTGGCCCAATATCCAACAATTAATTTACAGAGCGAGATTAACAATCCATCAGTTAACCGCATCACAATTGGCCAGAGCTTCATACCAGTCGAAACTGAAAGCGTGCCAAAGCGCATTTCGCGCACCTTTTTCGACGGCGGCTTTTGGGAATCGTTGGGTGAAGCACGCAGCGAAAAAACGCGCGAACAGGCTCCGCTAATAAGTAAAACAGCTGATTATATAGTACAAATGCTAGATGTGTACAACAGACTGAAGCTTAAAATATTTCCCCATACACAGCAATTGAGCGCTGAGCGAATCGCTCAATATGTAAAGACAAGGTAAGATATATTAATATTCTATTTGAAGTATACATTTGTGTGTATTTATGGGCAAACATTTCCAGGGACTGGATAAGCAGCTCTGTGCGCTTTATTGCTTGGCACGATCATCTCTTCAAGCTGGCCGTAGCCGGCGTGGATGACGTCGTGCGCATCTATGGCAAACCAACGGAAAATAATGCCGGCATGGGCCCCATTCTTAAGAGTCCAATGCAAACCCAGATCACATGCATGGCTTGGCGACCGCTGTGCGCTTTTGAGCTGGTGGTTGGCTGTAGCCAGGGATTGTGCTTTTGGATAATTGACAACAATCTGCATCTGGGTCGCACAATCAATCCCAGCCACACATTAAAACAGTGCGTCAGTCGCTATCAATTTGTTGCTATCTTCCTTAGCTTTCTATTGTATTTGCAGTCCGACCAATCTGCCCATCAATTCGCTGACGTGGAATAAGGATGGCACACTGCTGGGCAGCTCATCCATTGGCGATCGCGCCATACTCATTTGGCATCCGGATAGCAAGAGGATGAAGCCACTAAAGCGTTTCGGGCCCCCTGGCTCGTTGCTCAGCTGGTCACCAGGCAACGAGTGGATCTTTGCGGCAACTGTAGATCGCGTGTTTCGCGTATGGAAGTGCAACGAAAAGTGGACTTCGGATCGTTGGGTCTGTAAGGACGGTAACGTTCAGGCCACTTGCTGGTCACCCTGCGGTCGCTTTTTGCTATTTGTAAACACTGCAGATCTCGTTTTATACCGTCTTCAGTTCGTGCAGCTGGTTCTTATGAAATGTAGGTCACGGCCATTCCAGATCAATAAAACTAAAAATATATGGGTACGCAAATCAGTGTGCTTGTCTCCAACTTGTGCGAGCACCCACTATGTAAATCACCCGAAAGCAATACTAAATCTTGTTAGGTTGGCAGGCAACAGGTAGGCGACTGCTTAAGCTTGCAGATCGTCTGTATAATGCTGCCCACAATTTTAATGCTAAGTCAATTGCTAATTGAAATTTGATTTGATTAATATTTGAAACTTTATATTTGCACAGCGAAGGCAGATGACAAGGATGTGCTGCCCGTTGCCGATCTAAATGCCTGCAACCTGGATAGCAGCAATCACACATTCATTGGTGGCACTGCGCAACAGATGGCATGGGATCCGCATGGAAGATATGTCGTGATCACGTTCAAGTCAACCAACTCAATAGTCATCTTTCGCACCTACATTCAGAAGTATGATGTGCAAATATCGGGCGGTTACTATTTGAATGGCCAGTCGCATTTGGAGTATCCCAGCTTCATTTGCTTCCAGCCATTGAACAAGGATAACGATCGCTCGGTGCTAACCATTGGCTGGTCGAGTGGTCGTATACAGTTCTATGTCTTAGATTGATCGACTCTAATTATTTATATTTTTATATATTTGGTTTTAATAAGCGTTAATGAAAGTACACAAACAACATTATTTCAATTAAAATAACAGTCCGCTGACAAAGTAGTCTTAGATCTTGACCTTTGACTTAGATCCTAATAGTCTCTGTTAATGGAAAGTACAAGTAATTCACAAATCAGAAACTCGAGCTGAAATTAAAGAAAAGATGCATACATATACGTATGCCTTTATATATATGTACATGCCTTGAAAGTATATACATTTTACAGCACAATTAAGTAAAATAATAAGGATACAAAAAGGAGTGCGGTATCACATATTCAACAAATAGTAAATACTACTAGCACTAGCCATATAACACATAGACACGCCATCTAGTGCACCGCTTTTCAGCCCATCAAAAGTGAGCTCTGACGCCCCATCGCCTAATTTGCCGAATTCGCTTCACTTTTAAGTTCGGGCAACGAACATATTTGACAGCGAAATCATTGAGCTGCGAGCGCTCGTTCGGCAATTGTCCATTTATGCAAGAAGCTCTTTTTGTACAACTATGTATGCTTATTCTCTGATCTCTTCTCCCTCATATATTTTTATACGCCGCTCTCTTTTCCCTCAAATATTTACCTCACCAGCAGCCGAGCAGAAAAATTGATATTTGCTGACTGAACTTCTTTTTGTTGTCTTCGCGTATGTTAATAATGACAGTGTGAACATTTTGCATGAGCATGACAAACCGTTTGAACAGTTTGGTATACTCTACTCTCGCAAGAGAACAAAAAGAAGCTCAGCCAGCAAATATCAATTTTTCTGCTGGGTTGCTTGTGAGGTATATATTTGAGGGAGAAGAGAGCGGAGAATAAAAATATGTTAGAGAGAAGAGATCAGAGAATAAGCATACATAGTTGTACAAAAAGAGCTTCTTGCATAAATGGACAATTGCCGAACGAGCGCTCGCAGCTCAATGATTTCGCTGTCAAATATGTTCGTTGCCCGAACTTAAAAGTGAAGCGAATTCGGCAAATTAGGCGATATGGCGTCAGAGCTCACTTTTTATGGGCTGAAAAACGGTGCACTAGATGGCGTGCCTATGTGTTGTATGGCTAGTGCTACTTGTTATATGTACATATGTATGTGAGTTTATACTTGGTAAAGATTAAAGTTGCGTTCATATTGGTCCCATTTGCTGAAGGGCTCTTTTGTTTTTAGATGTCTCCAAAGAAATATCCTAGCGCTTGAGCAGCCCGCACCCGCACTGTCACCTGCTCATCGTTGAGCAACGCCGCAATCTTTACGGCCACAGATTCGGTCTGTACATTCCGCTCGTTGAGGAAATTATGCAATATACCTACGAGTACAAATGTGGTCAATAGATTGCGGATAAATGCTGATGGCTAGCTCATAGAAACTCACCGATCACAATGGCTGCACTGCCTCGCACTTCTGGCCACTGACTGCGCATCTTGGGCATGCACGAATCTATAAAGTCCTGGATGTGTTTCGTGAGTTCCAGTGCCTGTTTAATGATGCACTATTAGCTTTAGTATCATTAGTATTATATGTTTTTCACTTACGACCACTTTGACAAATTCGACAACAAAACTATTGTAGTTCAGTTGGTCGGCATCGCTGAGTAGCTGCTGCTGAGCAGTCTCATTAACACGCACCGCACGCAAAAGGAGGCAGACGCGGCGTAAGGTACCCTTACAAGCGCTAACAATGGACGGCTCACTTTCGCTCAGATGCAGGATCAACGGAAATAGATTGGCAAGCAGCTGTTCCCGCAATGCCTCCATTGAAGAGGTGGGCGAACTGCTGCCATCGTCATGTTTTGATTCGCACAAGTCTCCAAACAGAATAATTGCCGCTTCACGCATTTCCATAGAATAGCTGCCAAAGAAAGGTCGTATGCGTATGGCCAGCGATACATGGAAAGGCTCGACTCGATCACTGGGCAGCGCCTGCAGTATGCGGGAGAGGCCGCGCATGCTCTCTAGTGGTATATTTATGAGGCAATCGCCAACGGTGTCGTCCACACCCTTTAGTAAAGCTTGAATCGCCATTTCCGAGTAGCGTGGCGCCTCGTGCTCGCCCAGCTGTCCCACATAGCCCATGCCCTGCAGGCTAAGTCCACGCACCACAGCATTGGGGTCGTTGAGAGCGCCGCCCAGATTCAGCATCAGGCAGCTGACTAGCTCACCACATGGCTTGAGCGGCACCAGTCGTGAGAATAATCCAACAGCTGCAACGCGCTGACCATCATGAGGCGAGGCCACATATTTACTTAATGAATTCACCAGCTGACGCGTGCCAGAGCTAGTGAGCTGCAGCTGATTTGCCAATCCAATTGCCATGGGAGTCAACAGCTCAATATAACTGTGCCAGTCGGTGCTGGCAGTGAGCTGCATGTTCACTGTCAACACAGTGGCAATTAGCTCCATCTCCAGATTGTTGAGGAATGCTTGGAACGTTTCGAGTGCTATTTGGCATGGATTCAGTTTGATGAGGTCCTTGTTGGGCACAAACCCAAACTTGCTGGACGGATTGTTCGGTTGGCTGGGACTGGCCGGCGGTACTATTGGCAATGGCGGGGCCAGATTCGTATAGCTGGATAATGAAGTCAACAGCATGCTGAACATATCCGCAAATCGCGTTTCTAATTGCTACACAAATAAAATCGAATTTTAAACAAGTAAGGAAACTCTAGTCGGAGGTGCCCGACTAGGAAATACCCTCCGTCTAATCGGTGATTTTAAATGCACTTCGCATAAACTTATACAATTTAAACTTAAATTTAAAAAAAAAAACAAGTAAGGAAACTCTAGTCGGAGGTGCCCGACTAGGAAATACCCTGAACCCCGCCTATCGGCGGCTTTAAATGCACTTCAAAGTTTGTATATAATTTTAAATTAAATTAAAAAATTAAAAAAAAAAAAGATTAAGTAACTTGCATAAAAAAAGTTGACCTCAGCTTAGAGAATCGAACCCGAGACTTTATGTCGGCGATCATCGCTTCTACCAACACATCCGTTGCACTACATGAGAGTGAGATAGCGAATTCCTAAGTAAAGTTATTGAGCTACTGCTACTGAGTTGCTGAACTTCTGCTTAAAATTCATCCCCAATTTGTCTTTGTGCGTGTTATGAGAAACTAAATGCTTAATAACTTTTTTTGTAGACCGACTTTCTTAATCAAACTTTCGCAGCGTAATTATATCATTCATATGTGTCCATGTGCAAAAGCACAAGTTTGTAGTATTTGAAATAAGTGATTTACAAATTTGGGCGAAGGGGGCGTGGCATCCAAAATTTAATAAAAATCAAAATTGTATAAAAGTCCCATTAAGCTAAATACAAGATTTGGAGTCTCTAACTATCAAGATATAGAAGATATAATTTTAAAACTGAAAATCGATTTCGTTTTTAATCGATAAAAAAAACCAGAAGAGTTATCGAATTTCTAAAACAAACTCGACCTGCGCGTAATATACATGAATCTATAAAAAAATCAAGTCTCTAGCTATTATAGGTTCTGAGATCCACGCGTTCAAACATACGGACAGACGGACAGGGCTCAATCGACTCGGCTTGTCGTCCTGATCAAGAATATATATAATAAGCCACGCCTCCTTCTGCCTGTTACATTCATTTGGGCTGCAACAAAACCATTATACCCTGATTAATGGGTTCAGGGTATAAAAAAAAATAGTAATTTTTGTAATTTTTGGCCTTAAGAACGACGGCGTCCTAAAGAACAGAACCTGGGTTTCTTTTACTTTTTATTATTACTTTATTATTTATTACTTTTCTACTGAGCTACTTGCTCACAATTCATCCCCAATTTAACTTTGTTTATGAATCCTTAGAATTTTCTAAATGCTTCTGCTGCTGCTACCACGTGCGTGTGTACGTAAACGTTTGGTAAACGTTTTGTTTAATAACATAATAGATTTTATCGACATATTTATTATATTGACTTTATTTAAATAATATCAATGTTATTCTTATTTTATGTATATGTAAATGTATACAGTATGTACAATGGTGCAAGCAACGCATACATACACACGCACACACATACGCTCTGCTAAACTGCGCAGTTTGCTCAGCGACTGCGCTGCGCCAATATGTGCACGTTATGGGAAATTAAATGTTTAATAACTTTTTTGTAGACCGATTTTTTTAATCAAACTTGCTCCGCATAATTATGTCATTCGTATGTGTGTATTTGTCTCTAGTATTTGAAATACGTTTGTTACAACTTTGGCCAAGGGAGCGTGGCATCCAAAATTTAACAAAAATCAAAATTGTATAAAGGTTAAACTAAAGAAAAGATTTGGAGTCTCTAACATCGAAGGTAAAAGATATAATTTTAAAACTGAAAATCGATTTTCGTTTTTAATCGGTAAAAAGAAAAGTTATCGAATTTTTAAAACAAAATCGATCTGCACGTGACATACATTACCCTAAAAAAAATTTGTGTCTAGCTTTTATAATCTGAGATGGACGCGTTCCTACATACGAACAGACGGACAGGGCTCAATCGACTCGGCTTGTTGTCCTGATCAAGAATATACATATATACTTTATGGGGTCTGCCGCGCCTCCTTCTGTCTGGTACATACATTTCAGCGGTAACAAAACCATCATACCCTGATTACCTATTTTTTATGGGTTTAATGGGTATAATGGACAACTCTTGATCGATTTTACGTACATCGTGTATGTCCTTGCAGGGCATCATCTCATGCATTGCACAGAATATAGCAAACGGTTGCACACTGGCCAATCTCTGGTAATTGCTCGACATGCCGCTCCCATCTTGCGGCTCGCACAAGTTGGCGCCGCTTAGCAAGTGCAGAAAGTTGTCCAGCATCAGACCGGTAAGCTCTGCATCATTGCACACCAAATGCCAATATTCAACTAGATGCTCATCGTAAGGCAGCGGCTGTTGCAGCATCTCTGCGCACACAAGCTTCGGATGATGCTTGGTCAAGGCTACAAGGGCCTTCAGCACGCCCGACTTGGCCCGCGGCACATCGCAAAGCTGGAGCGCCAACAGACAGCCCTTCACCAGATCCGGTATTGCATGGAATAGCTCCGAGCCCTTCTGTTGTACGAAAAACTTCAGAACAACACTCGCGCCAATTGTGGAACTTTGTTCTGGATCACGCAGCGACTGCAACAAAGTTTTACTGCAAAAAAGATTAAAATTTAATTTCGATTCAATATATATAACATCTTTCTTAATTGCTTAGTCTGGCTGAGTACAATAAACATAGGGATGAAACCAGATCGAAGTTGTTGATGGAGTAGCAATACATGGTGATGAGACTGTCTATATCTATTAGCTCTACTAACAAATGTAGCACAGCCATTCGATGCAATTTAAATCAACTGCCTGTAGCCAGTCCAATAGCGGAATGCTGGCATACTTTGTGAGAGAACCAAATTGAGAATTGCATTAGATTGTAAGAAATAACGATAGATGGACATTGCGTTCCTTTTTAAAAGGGAATTTGGGATGGCATTGTAGAAATGTTAATAACATTCAGAAGGCCTGGACAAGTATAATATTGGCTATTCGCAGTGTTCACGGTATCTCATAGTGAAGCGGTCTCGAATAGAGTAAGAGTGCTTGATATATTTATAATATTTTTATACAATGAACCCATTGAAAATGGGAAATCAGAGTATAATGTTTTTGTGAAAATGTATGTAACAAGCAGAAGGATACGTTGAAGGACCCCATAAAGTATATATATTCTTGATCAGCTCGACGAGCTGAGTCGAACTAGCCCTGTCCGTCCGTCTGTCTGTATGAACGCGCTGATCTCGTAAACCACAAAAGCTAGAGATCTGAAATGTAGACTCGTGAATACCATACGCAGTACAAGTTTTTTTTCTCGATAACTCATCCCGTTTTCGAATTATCGATAAATTTGATTTCATTTATGTGACCCATTAAAGCTAGAGACTTCAAATTTTGGGTGCAGATAGGTGGAGTGAATGCGGACATTTTGTAGTTTTTGTAAAACCCGTATATCAAATACTAGAGACTTGTGCTTTGGCAAATAGACACATGAGAATGCTATAATCACACTCTGAAAACATGATTAAGAAAGTCCATATAGAAAACAAGTAAGGAAACTCTAGTCGGAGGTGCCCGACTAGGAAATACCCTGAACCCCGCCTATCGGCGGCTTTAAATGCACTTCAAAGTTTATATATAATTTTAAATTAAATTAAAAAATTAAAAAAAAACAAAAAAGATTAAGTAACTTGCATAAAAAAACGTTTTGACGTCAGCTTAAAGAATCGAACCCGAGACTTTATGTCGACGATCATCGCTTCTATCAACACAGTCGTTGCAATACATAAGAGTGAGATAGCGAATTCCTAAGTACAGTTATTGAGCTACTGAGCTGCTGCTACTGAGCTGCTGAACTTCTGCTTAAAATTCATCCCCAATTTGTCTTTGTTGTTGTTGTTATGAATTCTTCGAATTTTCTAGAGCTTCTGCTGCTGTTGCCATGCGCGTGTGTACGTAAACGTTTGGTAAACGTTTCGTTTAATAACATAATGCATTTCATCTATTCATATGTATGTATGTACATACATATGTACATATATTATATTGACTTTATTTAAGTTATATCAATGTTACTCTTATTTTATATATATGTAAATATATACAGTATGTACATGTGTACATACATATGTATGTATGTATGTATATTGCAAGCAACGCATACATACACACGCACACGCATACGCTCTGCTAACTGCGCAGTTTACTCAGCGACTTCGCTGCGCCAATATGTGCGTGTTATGGAAAATTAAATGTTTAATAACTTTTTTTGTAGATCGACTTTCTTAATCAAACTTGCGCAGCGTAATTATATCATTCATATGCGTGTATGTGCAAAAGCACAAGTCTGTAGTATTTGAAATAAGTGGTTTGAAAATTTGGGCGAAGGGGGCGTGGCATCCAAAATTTAACAAAAATCAAAATTGTATAAAAGTCCCATTAAGCTAAATACAAGATTTGGAGTCTCTAACTATAAAGATGTAGAAGATATAATTTTAAAACTGAAAATCGATTTCGTTTTTAATCGATAAAAAAAGAACGAGAAGAGTTATCGAATTTCTAAAACAAACTCGACCTGCGCGTGATATACACGAATCTATAAAAAAAAAGTTCAAGTCTCTAGCTATTATAGGTTCTGAGATCCACGCGTTCAAACATACGGACAGACGGACAGACGGACAGACAGACAGACGGACAGGGCTCAATCGACTCGGCTTGTCGTCCTGATCAAGAATATATATACTTTATGGGGTCTGCCACGCCTCCTTCTGCCTGTTACATACATTTGGGCTGCAACAAAACCATTATACCCTGATTACCCATTTTTAATGGGTTCAGGGTATAAAAAGTTGTTAAACAGCAGCCCACACGCAGTCGCTGCTCAGTTAGCAGAGCGCGTGCTTATACGATCGTGTGCTTGCGTATGTGTGTGTATATGTTGCTTGCAATATATATGTAGTGTGTATATGTATATGTAAAATAATCACAATTCCAATATCGGCTATTCGAAGGGTTCAGGGTATCTCTTAGTCGAGCAGTCTCGACTAGAGCTTCCTTACTTGTTTTAATCAATAAAGGTGGTCAAAGGTCACAAGGACATTAAATTGTGAGTTTTAAGCTTAAGAACTGCAGTTTTCCTCGATTTACCACGCCCACAGTGGAAGTAGTCATTTAATATGTGTACAAGTCCATGTGTCCATGTCCATCGAAAGGGTCTTGCCCAAGGTAACTGTAAATTTTTTATACTTACATTCCAAAAATATGAAAATTAACGGACATTTTTAGCCAGCCTACCATTTTGTTTCTGGGATGTTAATACGAATATATATTACAGAATTCAAGTTTCTAGCTAGACAGACGGACGGACAACCAGACGGATATTGCACAAATTCCAATATACTGATTTCACTTTCGTGAATGAGTCTAACAATTGTATATTTATAAATTGAATGTTTAACATATGTATGTATACATATCTCAATTGAAACAATTATAAAATACACGTGTTATTAATATTCAGAAATTCAGGGTCGTTTTCTACCTACTATTTCAAAAACGCATTCATTTGAACTAAAGAGGTAATTTAGATTCAGTGTCAAACAGAAAATACCTCAAACGTCAGCCATATTTTATCTGCCTGACATGCAAATTTTTCAAATTTTTAATGAGAACTGAGGCGAAGAACAGTTTGTGGTCCTAAAATGAAAATCAAATGAATCAATAACGAACATCATAAAGTATTAAAGTAAAATTGGCCCTCAAAGAGGGACACAGCATAGGTAAGCACGTGCAAAATGTAGCAAGTAGCAGTCATGGGTGATGAATGTGGTAAAGTCTATCTAAAGATACTGACCAAAATTGCAAATACTGAAAACTGGAAATGCGTTGCGCTATAATCTTAGCAATGCCTCCAGCTAGATTATATATTTGTTTGGGCTCGTCCGTGATGATATGTTCCTTGATTGACTCAATCTCTTTTAGCCACTCAGCGCTGCTGTCGATACTCGCAATAGTCAGCGTCTCGTAGATGCAAGCGATCTCTAGTGTCTTTTGCAGTATGTCTACCGAAACCTGGCGCACAGTGCCATTCGAGTCGATGCAACGCGGCACAATCTTGCCTAGCATTTGGCCAGTTTGGTTGAACTTTGAGGGCGCTTCGCACCCGCCAATTTTCATGGACTTAATGTAGACCTCTAGTGCATTATTTAGCACATGGCTCGCGCAAATGCGCACCTCAGAGTTGTCATCACGCATCCAGCACTCCAGTATGTCAATGATTAGGTCAAGCGTTGAGGGCGATGCATCTAGTTCGACAATGGCACGCACCAGTGCATTGAGCTGCGGCAGCGATTCATTAAGATGTTTTGCTAGAAAGCTGTTGTATTCATCATCTTCCTGTGAGTCAAACTTTATTTTCAACTGGCGAGCGCATCCGAAAAAGTTTTTACAAGCTATTTCAAAGATACGGCTGCCATCGACACACTCGGAGCTATCACCCCCACCTGCCATGAGGAATGCAAATACAATAGAGTCGGTGTGACGCTCAACCTTCAACCAGTCACTCACCGATGCGTATGAAATCTGTTCCTAGCTTCAAGATGGTGGGAAGTAGGGGCAAATCATGAAAGGGCAATTCTATGGGTATGTTGAAGACGGTTTCCATAATATTTTTGCGATGCTTGAGCGGCGCTGGCAGCTGCTCTTTGGTAACAATAAGCTGGTTGCAAATGCTGAGCAACGTTTGCAATATTGCAGACATAACAGTTTGATCTTTGTGACCGGCCAGCTGGATCATCAAAAAGTTGAGCATGACGTTGTCCAGATGCTGCAGCGATTGCAATGGATCCGCCTCGTCCATTATGCGGCCAAAGGATTTCACCACCAGCAGAGTACTCTTGTAGTTATCTAGCTCCTTGTGCGTATCCTTAATAAAGTGCAAATTACTAAAGAAGCCTGTCGAATGCTTTCGGTCGCCCATCACCGCCAATTCAGACAGCTTTTTGATCACATGTGACAAATGTTGGCGCGCTATATAACCGAGGGCACGAGCGCAGGGTTCGATGCGTTGCTCGTATTCTGTGTGCTTGACATGCTTGTCGAGTCGCTCCTGCCGCGCTGTTGTTACAATCAGATCGATCTTAGTATGAATGCAAGCGACATCCGTCACGTGGCAGAGTGTCAGCGCCATCGACTGCAACAGCATGCCGCGCTCGGCGGTTAGATCGGGCAGCTGCCACTCTGAGTGCGGCAATTGCATTGGATACAAGTACATTTGATCGGCTAGCTTGATTGCCAGGCGTTGGGGGAAGTGCTCATCACGTGTAAATTGAAACTCGTTCGTCTCAATCACAAAGTCCTGCAGCTGCTGTAGATACGCCAGCGGCTTGTTAATATGCAACAGCATATCGGACAATCGACGCTCCCAAAGCTCTTCCAGAGATGGATTTAACTGCGGATGATAATACTTAAGGAAGCTAAGTATGTTCGAAGCTCGTTTGATGGATAGCTGATTGCCCAGCAGCGCTAGACAGCGGGCATAAATGCTGTCGGCAGTGGGAACGATCATTTTGACGCGCTTAACTGCTGCCTCATTGCTCGCCGCCCTCTCATCATCATCATCGCTGGTTATATCATACTCAATGTGCGCCGATTTGGCAAACAAGCTAGCCAAGCACTTGGCCAAATTACCACAAATGTCAGTGTAATCCAAGAGGAGAAAGTAGTTCAGCAGCTCGCGCTTAAGCAGCTCATCCAGGGTACCCACAGTTGAGGCGAGCATGAAGAGAGCGTTCTCACAGCTGAGCACTAGGGTGGCATGCTCCTCCAATGTACCATGCTCCTGGCTTACTTTGCTGTACTTGCAGCTATGGCGCACCACAAACCATACGAATTCTTTGTCTCGAATTAGTGATTTCTGTGCCAGCGCCACAATCGTCTTAAGTAGTGTGAGTTTCATTTTAGCGCTGCGCTCAGCTAGTATTAGTTGCTTGAGGCACTCTATGAGCGCCTGGATGCGACTCTCAATGTGAACCGCACAGCTGTTGAGCAAGTGCGTCAATATGAGAAGCGACTTGATGCGCTCCCGTTCGCTGTTGTTCCGTAAGTGAATGAGCAGCGTGTCCATTATCTTAGCGGCATAGTTGCCTGCCAACAGATGGAAACAGCGCAAGACCTCGTAGTGTCCCTTGACGGTTTGTGGCTTCTCGTAATCCGGATAGGCGCAGACCAAGTCGAACAGGTGTGTTACAAGCGCGTCGATCACACCATCCAGCACCTGGGCATGCATCGCGAGATTTGTTTTTAGCACCGAGCCCAAGAATTGTGTAACAGCATTGCGATCGACGCTGCGTCGATAGAGCGTTAGTATTTGAGGGACCAAACGTGGCGCCTGATCCAATATACGATCGCTAGGCAACAGTGGATACATGCTGGATAGCGCCAGTAGTATCTCCATGCACACCTTGGGCTCACGTGAATGGAGCCACTGGTTAAAGAGAACGTCATAGGCAACGCTTATTTCCGATGCGCAATTGGCAGCTGCCTTTGTTTCCCCAGGGAGCGTATTGGTACCGTGCTCTAAAAGCGCCTCACTGAAGCGTCCGATTGCATAGGCGTATGCGAGCTTGACATGATCCTGTTTAATGCCACCCAAATATGGCAAGGATCCCGCTAGTATTGTTTTAATGTGCGGAACCACACCAGCTGTATTGGCCATGGCCATTTGGCCGAAGCACTGCATCAGCATAAAGTGCGGCACGCTGCCTGAGGACACGCTGTGCGCATGTAGTGCGTCGACGACCAGGTTGCAATCGTCGCCACGACCAATGCATAGCAGTATATTCAACGAGGGATTCTGTATCAATGGCACATGCTGGTCCACGCTGCGTGTAAGTTCCTCGATTGCCATCGCAATCAGCTTTTCATTGGCAGCCGTTGGCAGCGGTGTGTCTGTCCCAACTACTCGATGGATACAACTGAAACACATATTAAAAACATTACTCAAGCAGCCGTTGCAGGATATAGCCGCATTCACTTACTCCAACAACATGGAAACAGTTTGTTCGCTAAGTTGAGGGTTTTTGGCTCTATAATCTATCAGTATGATCGTGGCACGCACTGGATGCGTCTCCAGAATCTTCACAATTGCCTGCTGCATGGCTTGACGAACGTGATCAACCTTGTCTGTCAGCCCGTTAAATATGCTGTACATCACGCCTGTGGAACAACAATAAATGCGTTAACGAGGGCGTTTCTCAATGAGATTGTAGCTCGAGCTTACATCAAATCATGAATTGCTTTGTCGATTAGCTAAAAATGGCAACGAGCAGTAGATCAGTTACATAGAGTTATTGTAAATACATATGTATGCATACTATATACATACATATAAATATAACAGTCGAGACTGCTCTACTAAGAGATACCCTGAACCCTTCGAATAGCCGATATTGGAAGCATGCTATGATTATTTTACATATGTATATATTGCAAGCAACATATACACACACATACGCACGCACACGAACGTAATATGAGCACGCGCTAACTGAGCACCGACTGCGTGTGGGCTGCTGTTTAACACTTTTTATACCCTGAACCCATTAAAAATGGGTAATCAGGGTATAATGGTTTTGTTGCAGCCCAAATGTATGTAACAGGTAGAAGGAGGCGTGGCAGACCCCATAAAGTATATATATTCTTGATCAGGACGACAAGCCGAGTCGATTGAGCCCTGTCCGTCTGTCTGTCTGTCCGTCCGTCCGTCTGTCCGTCTGTCCGTATGTTTGAACGCGTGGATCTCAGAACCTGTAATAGCTAGAGACTTGAACTTTTTTTTATAGATTCGTGTATATCACGCGCAGGTCGAGTTTGTTTTAGAAATTCGATAACTCTTCTCGTTCTTTTTTTATCGATTAAAAACGAAATCGATTTTCAGTTTTAAAATTATATCTTCTACATCTTTATAGTTTGAGACTCCAAATCTTGTATTTAGCTTAATGGGACTTTTATACAATTTTGATTTTTGTTAAATTTTGGATGCCACGCCCCCTTCGCCCAAATTTTCAAACCACTTATTTCAAATACTAGAGACTTGTGCTTTTGCACATACACGCATATGAATGATATAATTACGCTGCGCAAGTTTGATTAAGAAAGTCGATCTACAAAAAAAGTTATTAAGCATTTAGTTTCCCATAACACGCACATATTGGCGCAGCGAAGTCGCTGAGTAAACTGCGCAGTTAGCAGAGCGTATGCGTGTGCGTGTGTATGTATGCGTTGCTTGCAATATACATACATACATACATATGTATGTACACATGTACATACTGTATATATTTACACATATAAAAAATAAGAGTAACATTGATATAACTTAAATAAAGTCAATATAATATACATATGAATAGATGAAATGCATTATGTTATTAAACGAAACGTTTACCAAACGTTTACGTACACACGCGCGTGGCAACAGCAGCAGAAGCTCTAGAAAATTCGAAGAATTCATAACAACAACAATAAAGACAAATTGGGGATGAATTTTCAGCAGAAGTGCAGCAGCTCAGTAGCTCAATAACTGTACTTAGGAATTCGCTATCTCACTCTTATGTACTGCAACGGCTGTGTTGGTAGAAGCGATGATCGCCGACATAAAGTCTCGGGTTCGATTCTCTAAGCTGACGTCAAAACTTTTTTTATGCAAGTTACTTAATCTTTTTTGTTTTTTTTTTTAATTTTTTAATTTAATTTAAAATTATATATAAACTTTGAAGTGTATTTAAAGCAGCCGATAGGCGGGGTTCAGGGTATTTCCTAGTCGGGCACCTCCGACTAGAGTTTCCTTACTTGTTTTCTATATGGACTTTCTTAATCAAGTTTTCACAGTGTGATTATGGCATTCTCATGTGTCTATTTTCCAAAGCACAAGTCTCTAGTATTTGATATACGGGTTTTACAAAAACTACAAAATGTCCGCATTCACTCCACCTATCTCCACCACCCAAAATTTGAAGTCTCTAGCTTTAATGGGTCACATAAATGAAATCAAATTTATCGATAATTCGGAAACGGGATGAGTTATCGAAAAAAAAAACTGCGTATGGTATTCACGAGTCTACATTTCAGATCTCTAGCTTTTGTGATTTACGAGATCAGCGCGTTCATACAGACGGACGGACGGACAGGGCTAGTTCGACTCACCTCGTCGAGCTGATCAAAAATATATATACTTTATGGGGTTTACGACGTCTCCTTCTGCCTGTTACATAAATTTTCACAAAAACATTAAACCCTGATTTCCCATTTTCAATGGGTTCAGGGTATAAAAAAGCACACAAGTTCAACTTTAACATCATAAACAGGAGTGCCGCAAAATATCGACATAAATGTGTTATTTAAGAGCTTACAATCTGTCTGTAGGGGAGAATTTTTCAATTGAAGAATTAACATTAAAATTTTACTGGCACACAGAGGACTGAGTGCCAGGCTCAAAGTCGACTCGCGTTGTAAATAGGACTGGTAAAAATAGCTCAATCAACAGCTCACACATACACACGACAATGCATACATACATACATATGTATGTACATGCTTGTTGGTTGCGTGAGTGTGACGTATCCCTTAGCATACAAGAGCAGCTGTTGTTTTATTTATAGATTTGACCTTGTGGGGAGTGGGCAGGCTCTGAAAGCCATGTATGACTTGCTGTCTGCTTTGTTCTCGAGCTACATACAGATGTACATGTATGCTGATAAAAGTAACTCCAGGCAAAGTGCCTGTTAGTTAGATACATATGTACATATATATATATATATATATATATATATATATATATATATATATATATATATATATATATATATATATTAATTGGGGCTGGCAAATATGTACCTTCCAGAACTGTGGGCTTATCGGCAGTTGCAGCTGCAGCGGACGAAGCGCCCGCTGGGCTACGCTGCCGTTTGTCCATCTTTTTAGTGGAGCAACGAGTTCTCTTCCACTTCTCCAGTTTGGCAAATGTAGTTTTCAAATGAGTTTCGTTTATTTATTTATTTATTTTTTTTTTTCAAATTGAATTTCACAATGCTCTTTGCTGCCGACACTCAGCAGCAACAAGTTTGTTTTTCTGCATTCGCTGAATTGGGAACTTTGATTTGCAATTTAAGTTTCTTTTGAGTTTAAAGCGGACCACAGTTTTGGTAGCTAGTTGTTAAAACAATAAAAATAGCAACAAACAAACACGCCTTCGCTTGCGCTGGGTAATTGTCGTCTTGGACTATGAAATGCAAGTTTTCGTCGCAAATGACGTATTAATAAAAACAATTTATGATTGTTGGTGGTCGTCACTGTTGCCCAACCGCGCAGCGAAGCGCAGAAAGTTGAGTAGTGTGTGCAATTGTGTGAGTGAGTGGAGTTGTTATTGTGTGTTGGCATGAATCAGACTGTGGGCGCAACGTCTACACGCGCGATTGAATTCAACACAATAGTTATTAAAAAATTTGAAAATGACATTTGATTTGACTTTTGTGCAATTATCTTTATACGCGCGGGTGCACGGAGGTATAAACAGCTATGTAATTGGCAACGATACCGGTATATCGATTTGTAGGACAAAAGCCCACAAATTATAAATTTTTCAAGACTACTCGATATTTCACCTATCGTTACGGTGAATTTTAATAAATTGTTTGTAAAGAGTTTTAGAGATTTACAACGGACAATTAATCATTAAAATTAATGCTTGGTTATAAAATATTTCATTCCAAATTAACGCTTTCTTTGAATTATAGTAAATAAAAAGGAACCATATGGGATTCGAAACAATTGCCGTTAATCTTTTAATCACATTATCACATTAAGTCACAAGGAAAACATATTTGTCTTGCTGCAATGGAAAATATATCGATAGTTTTCGATAGTAGAAATTAGAAAAATATCAAACTATCACAACGTAACACATTATTTTCGATAATTAATCTAGACCTCGGAACGAAACGTAAAAACTTAAGAATTTTATTTTTTGTTGCATAAATCTGAATTAAATTGTTTCTTACAGTTTCGCATAATGCGTTTGCTTCAGGTGGGCAGTCGTATGACAGCGTTGCGTGCGCGCTTAGATGCCAAATTTACGCTACCAGCCCGTTTTAAAGGCACTGTAGTCGAAAAGTGGGCGAACTACTGGAAAGGACTGTTGCGCGACTATTCTGAAGTGGGCCTTGGTGTTATCAAAGAGTCATATTCCAAGCCCAAGAAGTCGCTCGCCTACGGCACAGGCATAGTCGCGCTCTACCAGATGGTTACGCACAACCCGGATAACCTCGCCTTCCTGACATTGCTGCGCAAATATACAAACCGCATGATAACCCTGTCACCGGCCCAACAGAATCCAGAGTCAGCTGAATACCTAATTATGCTGGAGCGTGCCATCAATCAGAAAAAGTTGCGCCTACTATCGCTTGGTTTCTTCACTCTGATGTGGGTGGACTTGTACGACGAGGACGACTGCACGTACCCGGCTATCTGTGAATATACGACAGTGGGCTGTATAAATTTCTACGAGCGCATCATCGACGTGGGCTTCTGGAATCAGTTTTGGCGCCTTAAGTGGAAGATGCACAACTATGACATCAATTATCTGTGATGTAATACTCCCTGAAAGCTCCATTTAGGGATCGCGTTTGTTATCTCTGCTAAATTATGTTTAATATCATAAAATGTACATGTTTTAAAGAACAACAGCCAAATAGTACAAATTAGCATTTATAGAAACTTAAGCCATTTCACTAGGTGGTTGTCGGATCTGCGTTCGGGCTCTTTGCCTTAAAGTGCGCCTGCAGCATCGCGTTGCAGTCCTGCAGCTTGGTCAGGTTTGTAATATTGCCCTGGTAATTTTTCCCCTTGCCGTTGCCCTTGCCCTCAAGCAGGTCCATAAATTGCGGGCCAAAATGTCCCACCAACGACGGCTGGCCGCGCAGCGCCATATGCCCTTTAGATCCACTGCCACTGGCCACGCCCTCAGAAACGGTGAGGAAATAGAATATTTCCTCTGGAGCGTAGCAAAAAAACGTGTTGATGAAGTCCACTTCGATGCCGTCGCATCGATGCAGCGAAAAGTATTTGGGTCGAGCCGCTTTGGGTAGATTCTCCAGGCGTTCGGCTTCTGCTTTGGCGAAATCCTTGAGCAGCTGTTGAAATGACTTTCGTGTGGATTTTATATTTAGATGCAGCTTTTGTACAAGATCCAGATGCTGATGTGGTCCGCCCCTGAAACATTTCGATTAATTGACTAAATTTATCGCGGGATGAGCTTTCTTACTTAAGGGCTACTGTGAGCTGTTGCTCGCGAATGAAAATCTCGCCGAGCTTCCTTATTGCACGTTCGCCGACAAGAAAATAAATCAAAACATTTGTTTTGACTTTCTTAGAGTAGAGCAGCTTGATGCACTGCAGCTGCGACAGATCGGTAACGTGTGTGCCGCAACACATATTCGACTCGATGCCCTCGATGCGAACAATTCGTGCGAGTCCCTCATGATTCTTGGACAGAGCACGAGGCGCGCGTACATCTTGGAATACTTGTGCCACTTCCGGATCCACGAGCAGTACGCTGACAGGGCGACCCTCGCGTATTAGATCATTGGCTTTCAGCTCAATCAAGTCGAGCGACTCGCGGCTAATCAGATGGGGTGTGTTTAGCTGTATGTAAGAGACGCAGTTGCCGAGCGACCAGGACGTGGTGCCATACTTGAACTCGCGATCAAACAGGGCGGTAATCAGATGTTGACCAGAATGTTGTTGCATGTGATCCAAGCGTCGAGTCCAGTCCAAGTGCTGCTGCACCTCCGCACCCTCTTCAAAGCTGGTCGCGGACTCCACAAAGTGAACAGCTCTGTTCCCCTTGCGCAGAACACTACGAACCGGCTGTCCATTTATGGTGCCGTAGTCGCAAGGCTGGCCTCCGCCCTCGGGATACAAAATGGTATTCTCGCAGATCACATTGAACCCGCGCAGCTTTCGCGGCTCTGTGCTGTTGCTACCCTCGCCAGTCCACTCCAAGGTGGCGTAGTCACAAGACACGATGGTCGTCCTATACTGCGAGAGATTAATGCCTTTGCTTGCTGTCTTTACAGCTATTGTTGTTGCTTACCTGTTTTAGGAAGCTGTCCTCTTGACATTTGAAGACCATGTTGCCAGTAAGAGTTTGATTGGGTTAATTATGAAATCTTTTGGCACTGTTGCAATTTACAGTGTCTGTAAGCGGCGCCAACAACAAAAACAAATGCAACCGCTAAGTATCGTAACGTATCTTTTCTTTGCACTGCGGCAATTCGATATATTACGTTGCTATTACTTTTGTGGTATTTGTCTATTTACATTTTTTACGTTGCTAAACATATGTTTTGTTTTCAACTGTCATAGCTATTTTTGAATTTTATGTGTTACGCAACAAGCACATGCTAAATCCTCTTTGGCATTTTTATTATAACAATTACAAAGGCATGCACATATCGTATATCGTAAGGTGCGCCGCTTACGATTGCGCTATATCACTAACCATACAACCGCTAACCATACAACACAGCAAGCAAACATCAATTCTTCTGCTCGGCTGCTGGTGAGCAGGGATGCCAAGTCAAAATTTGAGAATTACGTAGCCAAAATCTACGTTTTTCCGTAGCATAATTTTGCTGAAATATACGTAGATCTATGTACTTTTTTTTAAGCTTAAAAACAATACACAACAAAAAAATGAATAAACCAGTCAATTTTTAAATTAACTGTATTGTACTTCGTCGTTATTAATTTCATTTGTCGTTTTAGAAAGCAAATTACATTGTTCAAATTATACATATTAATTTATGTACATAATTTACAAAAATATCTACATGTTAATAACAATAACAATAAAACGGATTAAAATAACATACATATAAAAAACAACATAAAACACTGTTTAGTAAATTTTACACAAAATTGTTATGTTAAAGCACTAACCATACAACCATACATGTTAAAGAAAATCGAACTACGAACGTATAAAAAGAGCACTAAAAGCACGTGGACACACGACATAAACTTGACAATTATAAAACGCAACTCTATACATACATACATATGTACTTCTCAAATTTTTCTTGTGCTTAACCACTAGCCCATACAACACATAGACACGCCATCTAGTGCACCGCTTTTCAGTCCATAAAAAGTGAGCTCTGACGCCCCATCGCCTATTTGCCAAATTCGCTTCACTTTTAAGTTCGGGCAACGAACATATTTGACAGCGAAATCATTGAGCTGCGAGCGCTCGTTCGGCAATTGTCCATTTATGCAAGAAGCTCTTTTTGTACAACTATGTATGCTTATTCTCTGATCTCTTCTCTCTAACATATTTTTATTCTCCGCTCTCTTCTCCCTCAAATATATACCTCACAAGCAACCCAGCAGAAAAATTGATATTTGCTGGCTGAGCTTCTTTTTGTTCTCTTGCGAGAGTAGAGTATACCAAACTGTTCAAACGGTTTGTCATCCTCCTGCAAAATGTTCACACTGTCATTATTAACATACGCGAAAAGGGTATGCATGAATAACATGAAGACTAATCCTCGTACATGTGAGCAAGTGTAACGGTAAGTACTAAGTGTGTGTGCATGCTCGTCGTGAAATAAAATTATTTATGTGCCTCATACTTGCATACCCTTTTCGCGTATTTTAATAACGACAGTGTGAACATTTTGCATGAGCATGACAAACCTAGTTTTCGCTATGTGATGAAATAAACACGTGCTTTATTTTGAGAGCTCAACTTGCAAAAAAATGAATATAGTAAAACGGGACCACGCACAACTATTGAGCAGCGAGAACTTGTTCTCAAACATTTTTAAAATGGCCATTCGCGTAGAAAAATTGCGGAGATGGTTGGATTAAGTTATTCAACACTTCAAAGTATCATATACCGATTTGTGTGGGAAAATAGAACCCACGATAAAGGGAGAAATGCTCCAAACAAAATTTTTAATCCCACTGTATGTTCGTTGCCCGAACTAAAAAGTGAAGCGAATTCGGCGATGGGGCATCAGAGCTCACTTTTGATGGGCTGAAAAGCGGTGCACTTGATGGCGTGTCTATGTGTTGTATGGTTAGTATATTAATAACTACAGTGTGAACATTTTGCATGAGCATGACAAACCGTTTCAACAGCTTGGTATACTTTACTCTCGCAAGAGAACAAAAATAACCTTATCGAGCAAATACAAATTTTTCTGCTCGGTTGCTGGTGAGCAGTGCTGCTATTTTAGCAATTACGTTGCTGAATCTAGCAATTTTGAATTTGAGTTTGCAATTTTTTTTATATTGCTATTAGCCATAAATATAGCAATTTCCAAAAACAATTTTGCAACTTTTACCAATTTTATGATATCATAATTCAATCATCATCAATCTTCTTTAAAATCATAAAAATATCGATTAATCGCACAAATTTGTGAACAAAAGTTTAAGATTATCTTATGAAATAATGGAGAAAAAAAACTTATTTTCTCCTCAAAATACTTTGAACCCATGCAAAGGCAATGAGTTTTCAAATATTTTGGAATATTTTGAATGTAAAAGAATATATGATGTTTTAATTCAAATTGAGAAGTTGCGTGTCGTAAAGTGGGAATCCCTTATCGATACCACTAAACTTTGAGTAGAGGTATTTAGCTACAAAGATGCTGGAAAAAACAACCCATTTCATGACATAGCTATGTTTGCGATTAAATTGATCTCCCTACCGTGGTCGAATGTTGAAAAAGATCGCATTTTTAGCCAAATGAATTTGGTAAAAACCAAAATACGCAACAGCATGGGAATAAAAACACTCAATGGTATTTTGGTTAGTTATATAAACAGGTTAGTTTATATAAACATTTTTAATAAAAACTCTTTATAAAAACTTAGAAATATCTTACATATGTATATGGATTACAAATGCATGAAAAATGCTGCTACTATTATGTGCTGCCAAAAAATTGATTGGCAAAAATAAGCAACAGCTCAAAATACATTAATGGTGACGAAGAAAATGTATTAGAACAATTCCAGAGCATTTTAAAAATAATAGCAATAATTGAACAATTTAAATGTATATATTTAATTCTAAAGAAAGTATCAAGTCAGCAATTTTTGCTCTCAAAGTTCTGGCAGCACTGCTGTTAAGTGCTTTCCATTTCTGCCGTCTCGCTCTAACTGACGCTGACTGCCGTCAGATATATTGGTGGTGGACTGTGCGCGCGCTCAATTGAACAGCAGAGCTTCGTGAGCTTCATTCTGTTCATCCAGTCTGCTTAACAGTTTCTTGCCATCGGCCTGCAGCAGTGCGGTGCTCGTCCTTGCGTACCGTTGTTAGTATTAGTACGTATGTACAATAAACAGATACATATACATATATATATAATCTATTAATCTGTTTATATATGTATATTATGTGGCATATACTTATACTACTATGATTCTTAATCAAACCTAATGCCTGGACACTCATCTGTATAAAAGCACCTGCAGACATTCTCAAAAAAATAGTCATTTGTCCTATGCTCAGCTCGCAGCATTACGTTATATAAGGATAAACAAATTTTCGTGAACGTTCATGCATATGTACACATAAAAGTGTAAGCCGAAAAGTAGGCAATATAGTTTTTTAAAATAATGCTACGTTAACAAACCCAGCATTTACAGCTAAAGAAATGAAGTGAAGTACAGTGAACGGACGAGTTGATTGATAACAAGAGATAAAACCGCGTTAAAGCATATATATGTACACATTGTATATAGATCAGATAAGCTTTCTTTAGTGAAAAAATTAAATTTCAGGTATCAAGTACATATGTAAATCTATTGTTTTGGCTCGTTTGTGCTTTTTATCAGCATGTTGGAAGCCCTTTCGCATAAATATGTGTGGGTGGTTCGCATGTGTGCATGTGAATGTGAGTGTGTATGTGGAGTGGTTAGCTATAATCAAGCTATGATTTATGCCAACTTTTAGGGGATGTCTTGCCAAAGGTTCGTGGGGAATATTTGTTGTATTTATGTTTGTAATTACTCTGTTATGTCTGCATGATACATTCACATTCCATTTAGTTATTTTATGCCTTCATTTGCCTATGCAATTAAATTTTTTTTAGCACTTTCTTTCTTCCTCTCTTTTTCTTTTGCTATCAAGCACGAAGGATAATGAAACAAACTGAAATTAAGATGACGTCAATTGATATTTATAATTAGCGCACAGAAGTATGCAACGCGAATGTCGATCAGGCCGTTAGTCACTTGAACAGCAGCAAGCAGTACTTTAATTAGCACCTGCACAAAAGCAAAAATACATTAATTTTATTTTAACAACGATTTAAATAAATAAAAGAAAAGAAAAAACAAAAACTTCAAAAAAAACTTTTACCGTTCAACGCAACAACGACTATGGCGAATACAGCGCAATTGTTACGCCGTCAGAGCTCGCGTGACATTGTGCTCAAGAATCAAAGAAGCATCGATCAATTGGAACTGCGAGTTAGTTGGTATTATAAATCAATATACTGGTGCTTAAGTCTGTTTCTCTACACTCAGGAGCTTCGTGGCCGCCTGGTACCCAAGGAGCATGGCGTCAGTCATCATCATCATACATCGGTCCATCACCATCATCAGCCCATGTACGGTGCGACGAATCAAGGCTTCATGTCCGATGCCTTCGATGAGTCATCCGAATTGGAACAAGAACCACCTTTCGGCTCTGATGCCAGCACCAGCAGGATTAAAGCCGAGCTCTCCTCTGGCGAGGATCAGCAGCAGCCGCATCAGCTGCAGCAGGACATACTTGAGGGCGAAAAGGAAGGCGAGGAGCGCGAGAGCTGGGATAGCAAAATAATGTTTCTGCTAGCTACCATTGGGTAAGTTTAGACATTACCGTAACACGTCTAGGAAAATCATGTTCAACTCAATATCGTATGTGTAAGTCACTTTTTTCCGTATGGGTAGAAGGGTATGAATATAATTTGAGTCTGAGGCTACCTTCAAGTCCATAAAATATGAAATCGGAAGCACGTCAGACTCTATTTGGTATATATACTTCTAACCATTATATATTTATATTCTCTTTAATGTATTTCAAGTTGTAAAGACTGAATAAAGATTGTACTGAATTTAATAATATATTTCCTATAGTTGAGCAAATATAGGAAGAACAAGCGTTTAGCGCAGAGCTTCGGGGATGCTCTAATCAGGTGGAGCCATGTCTTCCCACTTATAAAAGTAATGTGATATTTTTCTCTTGCAGCTACGCAGTTGGCCTGGGGAACGTTTGGCGCTTTCCGTATTTGGCGCAAAAGAATGGTGGCGGTGCATTCCTGGTGCCCTATTTCATAATGCTGTGTGTGCAGGGTATACCGATTTTCTATTTAGAACTGGCTATTGGCCAGCGACTGCGCAAGGGTGCGATCGGCGTGTGGAACCAAGTGTCGCCATATCTGGGTGGAATTGGCATCTCGTCGGCTGTGGTTAGCTTCATTGTGGCGCTCTACTACAACACGATAATTGCCTGGTGCTTGATCTATTTACTGCACAGCTTCGAGTCGCCATTACCATGGGCCGACTGTCCGACTCGGCTCTATAAGAACTATACGTACGATCATGAACCGGAGTGTGTGGCCTCGTCTCCGACTCAGTTCTATTGGTATCGCACCACGTTGCAGTGCTCGGAGAGCGTGGATATGCCGGAGAACTTCAATTATCACATGGCCATTGCGCTGATTGTGTCTTGGGTTCTGGTCTACATCTGCATGGTGCAGGGCATCACATCGTCCGGCAAAATCATCTACATGACGGCCATCTTTCCATATGTGGTGCTCATCATCTTCTTCTTCCGCGGCATCACACTCAAAGGTGCGACCGATGGCGTGGCTCATCTGTTCACGCCACGCTGGGAGACGCTGCTCGACCCGGTAGTGTGGCTTGAGGCTGGCACTCAAATCTTCTTTTCGCTGGGACTTGCCTTTGGCGGCCTTATTGCCTTCAGCTCCTATAATCCGGCTAACAATAATTGCTATAGGGATGCCATTCTGGTGTCGATGACTAATTGCGGCACGTCCATGTTTGCAGGCATCGTTGTCTTCGCGGTGATTGGTTTCAAGGCTACAGCGACCTTCGACCGTTGTACAGAGGAACGAGCTGGCCTTGTAGTCCTGAATCGAACGCACAATCTGCCCATTTGCGATCTACAACAGGAGCTGGCCAATGTAAGCCATGCAGACATCTTCTATCCACAATTGCTCGCTCAACTTCCCAGCTGAATGTTTCTCTTCTTTTGGCAGAGCGCCTCTGGCACAGGATTGGCTTTTATCATCTTTACGGAAGCGATCAATCAGTTTCCGGGTGCCCAGCTCTGGGCTGTGCTCTTCTTTCTAATGCTCTTCACCTTAGGCATCGACTCGCAGTTTGGCACGTTGGAGGGCGTGGTCACATCGCTGGTGGATATGAAACTCTTTCCCAATCTGCCCAAGGAATATATAGTTGGTGTACGAATCTAAACTATTTTCCCCTTCTGTCTTTCCTACACATATTCTGTTTTGTTTTGCAGATGTTATGCCTATCCTGCTGCTTGATCTCCATGTGCTTTGCCAACGGCGCCGGTAGCTACATCTTTCAGCTAATGGACAGCTTTGCTGGTAATTTTCCCCTGCTGATCATCGCGCTGTTCGAGTGCCTCTCGATTAGCTACATTTATGGCGTTAGACGGTTCTCCGATGACATTGAGATGATGACTGGCTCCAGGCCGGGCTTCTATTGGATGTTCTGCTGGAAGTATCTGTCGCCCTGTGCCATGGTCACTATCCTATTGGCTTCCTTCTACCAACTGGTGATTGAGGGCAGCAGCTATCCGGCATGGATCGCGGCCACGGGTGCCACCGCGAAAATGGAATGGCCACACTGGTGTATTGCCATCGCTTTCATACTGATTCTCTCATCGATACTGTGGATACCACTTGTCGCAATACTACGGTAAGTATTCTGCGTCATATCATATAAATATTTACATAGGTACCTTCTACTGGTGTACTTCTCCATGAGTATATCTGCATTCACTCTTAATTTCTAGGATAGTTTTGCAATACTCTAGTATTAGTTAATGATATATATCTATATATCTCAATCAAGTCGAGAAGTCATGTTCTGCCGGAGGTTCTGTCAAACCCGATGAGCACAGCTAAGAAACTAGTGGAAGACTTAAGGCATATATTTTGGTAACCAAGTTCTTTATTTATTTAATTTAATTTTTGATGCGATAGGCGTATACTTAAACAATGCATTTCCAATAATATTTAATCGATTGACATTCAAAGTATACATTTCAGAAACAAGTAAGAGTGCTATAGTCGAGACTGCACGTCTAGGAGATAACCCGAACCCTCCGAAGAAAAATATGCTTAGAGTAGCGACTACGTTTTGACTGCAATATATCTATAATATGGAAAATTAATTGTTTAATAATTTTTGTTGTTGATGGACTTTGTTAATTAAGCTTTCACGGAGTGATAATATCATTCATACGTGTGTATTCGCTATGTGTGTATTCGCAAATTTTGGGCGAATGGGGCGTGGTATCCAAAATTATAAATATTTCAAAATCAGTGTATTGACTAAATCTATCTACTTAAAAAAAAAAAAATTTTAGTCGAGCTGGTCAAGAATATATATATATATACTTTATGCCCTTTCTCCTTCAACATGTTACATAAATGTTCTCAAAAACATTGTAAAAATAACTTTGAATACCGTTTTTAATTCTAGTTGGTGCGGCATTAAGGTGGTTGAGGATTCAGATCCTGCCTGGTTCCCTGAAGCAGAACTCAAGGAGGTACATGGTATTGTGCCACATGAGCCCACGGAACTAGAACGCAGTGTCTTCTGCTTCAATATGGATGGAACGGAGGGCATGTGCTGTCCGAAGTATGGACTTCCCGAGAAATCGCTCAAGGAGGAGGAGTAATTGCAACAGCATCAGCAGCAATTCACGACAATAATAACAAAATATAAATGAAACAGTTAACTGTAAATATTGACAATAAGCTATCCAAAAACTAAAAAAACCAATCCGATCCGGCAGCGTCGGTATCTCCCATGTATTTATCTACATATATGTTTCCAAAGACTGCTCTAAAAACAACAACAGTAATAGAAGTATAAATACACTGCAAGAATTATAGGAACTCTAAGAAAACACAGATAGCAAACAAGCAAGGAACAAGTACTCTGAGGTTCCTAGTAGGAAATACTCTAAACCCCGCCTATCGGCGATTTTAAATGCACTTTACAGTTTGCATCCCATTATATAATTTTAAATTAAATTTAAAAAAAACAACAAGTAAGGAAACAAAAGTCGGAGGTGCCCGACTAGGAAATACCCTAAACCCCGCCTATCGGTGATTTTATGATTCTATGATTTTTAATGCACTTCACAGTTTGCTTGGAATTATATAATTTTAAATTAAATAAAAAAATAAGTAACTAGAATATGAAAAAATTTCGACTTCAGCTTAGAGAATCTAACCCGAGACTTTATATCGGCGATCGCCGCTTCTACCATCACCGCCGTTGCACTACATGAGTGTAAGGTAGCGAATTCCTAAGTAAAGTTATTGAGCTACTGAGCTACTGCTCCTGAGGTGCTGAACTTCTGCTGAAAATTCATCCCCAATTTGTCGTTGTTGTTGTTATGAATTCTTAGAATTTTCTAGATGCTTCTGCTGCTGCTACCACGTGCGTGTGTACGTCAACATTTGGTAAACGTTTTGTTTAATAACATAATAGATTTCATCTATATATTATATTGACTTTACTTTTATTATATGTATTAATGTTATTCTTATATTATATATATATAAATATATGTATGTATATATATTGCAAGCAACGCATACCTACACACGCACACACATACGCTCTGCTAACTGCGCAGTTTCCTCACCGATTGCGCTGGGCCAATATGTGCGTGTTATGGGAAATTAAATGCTCAATAACTTTTTTGTACACTTGCGCAGCGTAATTATATCATTCATATGTGTGTATATGCAAAAGCACAAGTCTCTAGTATTTGAAAAACGTGATTTAGAAGTTTTGGCAAAGGGAGCGTGGCATCCTAAATTTAACAAAAATCAAAATTGTATAAAGGTCCCATTAAACTAAATACAAGATTTGGAGTCTCTAACTTTAAAGATATAAAAGATATAATTTTAAAACGAAAAATCGATTTTCGTTTTTAATCGATAAAAAAGAACGAGAAGAGTTATCGAATTTTTAAAACAAACTCGACCTGCGCGTGATATACACGAATCTATAAAAAATTCAAGTCTCTAGCTATTATAGGGTCTGAGATCCACGCGTTCAAACATACGGACAGACGGACGGACAGGGCTCAATCGACTCGGCTTGTCGTCCTGATCAAGAATATATATACTTTATGGGGTCTGCCACGCCTCCTTCGGCCTGTTACATACATTTGGGCTGCAACAAAACCATAATACCCTGATTACCCATTTTTAATGGGTTCAGAAAATAAAAAGAGAAACGTATATACGTGAATATATGTATGTTTAAATATGTAATTACAAATATATAATATTTTTGTGTAATTATCGTAATTGTAATGTGTCTATGGCATTTAAAAATGTTTAAGCTAATAGAAAAAAAAAAACGAAAATCAAGATCTAATAGTTTGCGAAAATTTTGTATGTTGGTGTGTTTTACCTAACTTATATATATATATATATATATATATATATATATATATATATATATATATATATATATATATATATATATATATATATATATATAGTATATTATATTGTATGCATACTAAGCAATGATGCAACCTTATCATATCTCTTCCTTATAAACGATTTATGTACATACGCAAATATCTAAATATTGAGATGGGGCATAGAGCTCGAACACTTATTAAATATAAACATACAAACAAACACACATGCCTACATATCTTATATATATATATATATATATATATATATATATATATATATATATATATATATATATATATATATATATATATATATATATATATATACATATATATATTTAATTCTCTGTTGTGATTCGCTCAGCTTTTTGTGTTGTTCTTGATGATGGCATGAAATTAAATCCCAATGAATATGATGAACATATTAAATTCCTGTTCGATTAGTATGTAATTCTTCTTTTTTTTCTCAGTAAATGATATGAACTTAGTTATTAAGTCACCAAAGAAATAATAATACGAACATATGTAGCTATTGTTGAAGCATACATGCATCTATTTTCTTTTTTTTTATATCGATGAAAATCTAAATGTGTTAGACGAAGCTTATATGAAAGAGGAAAGTGGTCTCTTCCGATCTAATGATCTCAGCTACTCTATAATACATATATACTCAACTTATTTAATATAGTTGATATATGAATGATACGAGACAAAGTATATTAGTAATATGCAATATATATACATATTTATCGGGTATATAATAAAATACGAAACTGTTTAACTAGAGTAGTAGTAGGGTCTATAATTGTATACAAATTATTGGAGTTATAATTAATATGCAAGATATCACCATAAAAAATAATTTATCTAATGACAATAAAGCTATATTTTTAATTTCTGGTATCTATTAAAATTACATCATTTTGGATTAAATATACCTCATATGTACATATAGAAGCAACGATATTTGTATTGTGATGGTTCACAAAGTTAAAAAGTGTACATAATTTTTATGATATGATATATTGGAATTTATGATCATTGGAATTTATGCTCGTATGAGTTTCTTTTTATATCCTGAACCCATTAAAAATGGGAAGTCAGGGTATAATGGTTTTATTGAAATGTATGTAACAGGCAGAAGGAGGCGTGTATTAAGTATTCTTGACCAGAGCGACAAGCCGATTTAGCCCTGTTCGTCTGTCCGTATGTGTGAACACGTCGATCTCATAACATATACATACTAGCTAGAGATTTTTATACCCTGAACCCATTGAAAATGGAATATACGAATACAAATATTTTGTAATTTTTAAATTTTTGATAGCCCCCTTTTCCTCAAATTTGCAGAAAACGTATTTGAAATACTTAACACACTACTACTAGATACACACATATAAATGATATTATCAAGCTGAGAAAATTTGAAAAAAGTCAAATAGACAAAAAGTTATATGTGAGTTTCATCAGAATTATTAATTTTGCGAACACAGCTGTGCACTTACAGGGTATCTAGAGCTACAATAGCTCTAATTAGATTTAGCCATGCAGTTTGGAAAGTGCCAAACTTTGTGCCGCAGGTACAAGTGCCACTCATTCTACGCATTCCTAACGGTTGGCACAACTGTGATTCTTTCTTAACCCGTTGTCAAGCCAGCGAGTAACCGAAGCGCCTGGGCCAGGTAGCAGCGAGCTGCGTAAGTTGACTTTAAGCTAAACTCAATGTCCGTCAGCGTCTTGGGCATCAACTTAGCGGAAAATTACAGCTGTTTCTTGTTGTTTCACTTTGTATTGTATTGTTGTATTGTATTGTTTCTGTTCTGCTGTTTCGCTAGCGCTGTGCATTCACGTGCATTCGAAAACTTTTTATGCAATGTCTGTCTTGCTGTCCACAAACCATTTCTATGCTATTGAAAATCGGGCTAAACTGCTTCTTCTACAGTTTTAGAACTAGAACGACCACACTTAATCTGACATAGCAATTTTGCAAATTCTGTTATATGTTATGTATATATGTATATATACTCGTATTGACATCCCATGATCAAAAATTTATGGCAGATACATCTACGCTCAGAATATGTGGCAGCCCGCACGCGGTTATAACCCTCCAGTGTTTGAATTTTGTAAATTCGCGCGCAGATCGAGATTGTTTTAAAAATTCGATAACTCTTTCCGATTTTGTATCGATTAAAAACAAAAATCGATTTTCAGTTTTAAAATTATATATTCTACATCTTTATAGTTAAAGACTCCAAATCTTGTATTTAGTTTATTGGGACCTTTATACAATGTTGATGTTTGTTAAATTTTGGATGCCACACCCCCTTCGCCCAAATTTTCAAAACACTTTTTTCAAATACTAGAGACTTGTGCTTTTGCACATACACACATATGAATAATTATATCATATCACGCAACGCAAGGTTGATTAAGAAAGTCGGTCTACAAAAAAGTTATTAAACATTTAATTTCCCATAACATGCACATATTGGCGCAGCGCAGTCGCTGAGTAAACTGTGCAGTTAACAGAGCTTATGTGTGTGCGTGTGTATGTATGTGTTCCTTCCAATATACATACATAAATATATATGTACATACATATATATTTTATTTTTTTAATTTTATTTTATATAAAGAAAATTGACTACATTCGTGAGTCAAATTACAAAATTACAAAATTAAAAATTATAAACAGAACAGGAAAAAGAAAAAGCCTAATACTAACAATATATAGCAATGATATTACCAACCCGTTGGGGGTGTTTTATTTGCCGGACCGACGAGCTATGCCCCAAATCACAGCCAGATATGGTTAGTGATATCATTGAAACTAAGCAAGATAGAAGAAGTTAAAAAAAAGGTTATAAAAATATAAGAAAAAATAAAAATCTTAAAAAGTAAAATACGATAAGAGAAATCACTACTCAAGTAGGGAGAATTGCATAGGTGCATTCTCACAACTGTGGTGTGTGTGTGATTTCTCTGAAATATGCTAAAAGAGAAGATTTTATTAAGGAAAGAGAGAGTTCAGAACTAAATACATGAAAATAAGTATTGTACTTAGTACATAGAACACGAAACGCACTGTACAAAGAATAGTTACAGTTAGATATAGGTAAATAAAGAGGACAAAAGTGACGAGAAGCACGGAAATGAACTAGGAAGTTGACTTGAAATAGAAGAGAAGGCGAATCAATACTATCGTTAATCAACTTATGTAGAAAAGTAATACCCAAGGCTATTCTACGATTGATTAACGATGGAAGAGTCAAAAGAAGAAGCCTACTGTGATAAGACGGTAGACGAAGGTTACCATCCCAATTTAGATTGCGCAAGGCAAAAAGAAGAAATTGCTTCTGAACCGATTCAATACGGTCCTGATACAATTTCTGCTGTGGCGACCATATAATAGAACAATATTCTAAAATAGGGCGTACCAGCGAGACAAAAAGAAGTTTATTGACAAACGGATCATTAAACTCTTTAGACCATCGTTTAATAAAACCAAGTACACTTTTGGCTTCATTAACGATGGTTAGAATATGGGTATTGAATCTAAGTTTACAGTCAAAGGGCACACCGAGATCTTTGATTGTAGAAATACGTTGCAAGGACACATTGTTGATTGTATAATCAGCAATAAATGGAGTAGTACGACAGAAAGTCATTGTCATACACTTAGAACAATTTAGATGCAACTGATTAGCTTTACACCAATTTTGAAAGGATATTAGATCATCCTGTAGGCGTAGATGATCTATTGAGTTCTTGTATGAGAGACAGAGTTTTACATCGTCTGCATACATAAATATCCTAGAGTAAGAAATACAGCTGGGAAGGTCATTTATAAATAGGGAGAAAAGTAGAGGGCCCAAGTGACCACCCTGAGGAACACCCGAAGAGACAAATATGACCTTCGAAGTAGATGTTCTCAACATAACTCTTTGGGTTTTACCTTTTAAAAAGGAAGCAATCCAAAACAGAAGTTTAGGAGAAAATCCCAATTGGTCAAGCTTTTGAAGCAAGATGTCATGCTGAACAGAGTCAAATGTCTTACTGAAATCAGTGTATATAACATCTGTTTGCATTTTCTTTAAAAAGCTTTCATTGACTAGGGATGAAAATTCTAATAAGTTCGTAGAGGTTGATCGATTATGAACAAAACCATGCTGCGATGGTGAAATAATAGATTTACAAAAGTGCTGTAAACTAGAAGTTATAATTTTTTCAAATAACTTCGGAATAGCAGAAAGCTTGGCCAATGCCTCTGTAATTTGAAATATCAGATCTTCCTCCTTTTTTATACAGAGGAATAATAAATGATTCTTTCCAAATTGAAGGAAATACCGAGGTATCAAGAGACAAATTAAACAGTTTTAATAAAGGTGACCACAAAGAAGCACTGCATTCTTTAATCACACAACTAGGAATACCATCCGCCCCCGGAGAGAACGATGATTTAAACGTACGCATAGCGGATAAAAGAGAGACAGGAGAAATATTAGAAACCCTAATAGCATTTCCATTAATTTCAGAATTTAAAATTGGAAAAGAATTGGTTTCAGAAATGGGAGTTGAATAAGTGGATTGGAAGAACTTTGCAAATAGATCTGAGGTATCTTGATCATTACAAGTACTGTCACAACCTAGGAAAAACGAGGATGGAAACCCAGAAGATTTACGCTTCAAATTTACAAATGAATAAAATCTTTTGGGATCACGAGCAAACTGCCTTTTACAGTGTATAAGGTAATTTTCATGACAACGAGGGTTTAAAATATTGAAATTGGCCTTAGCAAAGAAATATTTAGAACAATCAACGATCGAAACCAACATTAATGCTGGCGTCATTATTAGTAAAAACAAGATCAAGAGAACGATTTAAATGATTGGATTTGATTGGATTAAATGATTGGATTGAGTTCATCTGATACATAGAAAGATTAAACAATTCATCAAAAAACTAATGATCAATTGTTGGAATAAGATAATTCGAATTGGGAAATGAGGCCCAAGAAATGTTATGTATATTCAAATCACCCAACACAAGAAATGAGTCATTATCTTAAACATATTCATACATTTCTTTAATACAAGATATATGATGACTATAAACTTGTAAATCGGAAGAGGGAGGGATATATGAACAAGTAACGTATAGGGAACAAGACTGAAATGTTATTTTAACTCCAATAATCTCAACATTGTGAATTGATGAGAATGTAAAAGATTCAGAGAGGAAAGGGGACTTAACAGCTATTAAAACACCACCCCCTCTAAGAGACAAGCGATCAAGTCTATAAATAGTGAAATTATTTGAAAAAAACCTCACTATTATAAACATTTTGGCTTAACCACGTTTCAGTGAGGGCTATAAGTTCAGATTGGACACTACAGCTATGCAGAAATAGATTTTTAAATTTAGAATTAACTTATATTATTTATTATTAAATGATAAATAATAGATAACTGCGGAAAAGATAGAAATAAACTTAGTTTTTTGATACAGCCTCAGATGAAGGTTGTACCGAAACGGGATTTAAAGACACTGGAGAAATTCTATTCCGAATCTTAGGTTTGAATTCATGTACAACAACATGAGGTGGCCAAAAGTTTGGATCACATATAGTATCGAAAAATTCAATTTGTACATTGATTTTAAATGAAGCAATTTCACGAGGAGTCGCAAAATTAAACTTCGAGATAAAAACTTTAAATGAAATTTTACTTTCAATAAAATCAGACACAGCCTCACATGTCGTATCTGATGAAAGCCTAGATAAGAAAACTTGCTTTCGAGGAGACACAACAGGTATGTAAATAGGGTAATATAGGAGTAGGAGACGGTGTCTGAATGTTTTTTTTAGATTGAGCAACACTCGGAGAAACTTTGCCTTTTTATACCCTGAACCCATTAAAAATGGGTAATCAGGGTATAATGGTTTTGTTGCAGCCCAAATGTATGTAACAGGCAGAAGGAGGCGTGGCAGACCCCATAAAGTATATATATTCTTGATCAGGACGACAAGCCGAGTCGATTGAGCCCTGTCCGTCTATCTGTCTGTCCGTCTGTCCGTCCGTCCGTCCGTCTGTCCGTCTGTCCGTTTGTCCGTATGTTTGAACGCGTGGATCTCAGAACCTATAATAGCTAGAGACTTGAACTTTTTTTTATAGATTCGTGTATATCACGCACAGGTCGAGTTTGTTTTAGATATTCGATAACTCTTCTCGTTCTTTTTTTATCGATTAAAAACGAAATCGATTTTTCAGTTTTAAAATTATATCTTCTATATCTTGATAGTTAAAGACTCCAAATCTTGTATTTAGCTTAATGAGACTTTTATACAATTTTGATTTTTGTTAAATTTTGGATGCCACGCCTCGTTGGCCCAAATTTTCAAAACACTTATTTCAAATACTAGAGACTTGTGCTTTTGCACATGCACACATATGAATGATATAATTACGCTGCGCAAGTTTGATTAAGAAAGTCGATCTACAAAAAAAGTTATTAAACATTTAATTTTCCATAACACGCACATATTGGCGCAGCGAAGTCGCTGAGTAAACTGTGCAGTTAGCAGAGCGTATGCGTGTGCGTGTGTATGTATGCGTTACTTGCAATATACATACAAGTTAACATATAACACATAGTAGCTAAACATGATTATGTAAACAAGTTGAGATATAACGTATAGCAACTAAGTATGATTATGTAAACAATGCTGATGCGCCAGATCATGGCTCAATGCCCTGCACTAGCATCAGCAAGCAGCGTAACGCGACACTTCTTGTGGCGAAGCGCTGCGTCGCTGAGAATCCGCTGAGTCGGCGTGCCGACTGTAGCTGGATGGCGTGATGCATTCGAGTTCTTTGGGTAGATTTATGCTTTGCCTTTGTCTTTAGTAGTTAGTTTGATTTTGAATAAAGAGCTGACAACAAGTCACCTAAATTATACTCCGGCAACTGCATGAATACTATTGAGCCACAAGGCCAGTAGTCAACAAAGGGGACGAAGTCAAGTCCTCCACCGTAGTCTTCATAAATATACTTGAAGAGAACTAATAACATCGCTGGACCTCCCGGACCAGCACCACAAATTAATTGGCGCCCAACGAAAATATTAGAACCCAAAGAGATAGTTAAACCAAAACATGTAAGTTTGACAAGCAAACTCAAGAAAGTGAACAAACACGTTGCATAACCACATTATTATATTGGCATTGTAAAGCAACAAATTCTAAAACAAATCATACCCCGTTGACACTCCTTTCCCTGCACCCAAAACGGCCGATCAGTTGTGCTCGGCAAAAGAGAGACATTCGTATAGGTGGGACGTTAACCAATGAGTTGGGTAAACGCTTATAGGGAAATTAAGACCGAATACGAAAGTGAAGATAGCCTGGAAGAAGAGCAGGTCGGCTGGAGCTTAGAATACCAAGTAGGCAACAACATGGACCCATCCCAAGTTCAAGCTATGATTGATAATGCCGTCAGACAGGCAGTGTCGCAGCAAACCCGAATGCAATCACAAATCAACTCGCTAACAGAGCAATTGGAAAGCATACGGGTGCAAGCGCCAACAATTACCACATACCAAAAAGTGTCTGTTAACCCAGATATCAGATGCGATATATCGCTCGATATAATAAAGTCAGTTCCAGAGTTTTCTGGTGTACATGACAAATACATTGCCTGGAGGCAGGCAGCAGTAGATGCATACGATCTGTTCAAGCTGTTCAACGGCAGCAGCACGCACTACCAAGCGGTAGCCATCATTAGGAACAAGATCACAGGCCCAGCAGGAGACTTACTTGTATCCTATAATACGGTGCTAAATTTTGAGGCCATTCTGGCCCGACTTGACTGCACCTACTCTGACAAAACGTCTTTACGCCTCCTGAGGCAAAACTTAGACTTGGTTAGACAAGGTAACTTGACCCTCATGCAATACTATGACGAGGTCCAAAAAAGATTAGCTCAAGTGACCAATAAGGTCGTAATGTCGCACGAACAAGAAGCAGCAGAGTTGATCAATGCTGAAATTAGGGCCGACGCCTTGCACACCTTTACTTCCGGCCTGAGAAATCAACTCAGAGCCATTGTGTTCCCGGCGCAACCTAGAGACTTGCCTTCGGCACTAGCTCTTGCCAGAGAGGCGGAAGCTAGCATTGAGAAAAGCATGTTTGCCAACTCATATGCCAAAGTCCTCGAGGAACGAAATCAAACAGCTGAAAACAGCAAAAACAAACCCTATAACAAGACAGATAAAAACAACAGGGAAAACTATGGTCAGGAAAAAAACCCCCATTTCAAACGCAAGAAAGACGCTCCATAGGAGCAACCTCACAAAGACAGCCAAACACAAGCTTCGCAACCAATGGAGGTAGATCCCTCGTTTAGGTCCAGACAGCATACAGATAACAATCAGCACCAACAGAATGGGTCAAACGCTGCCAAGAGAAGAAACTCCCCAGAGCGCCAAACCGGCCCAAGGCGGCAGCGCCTTAACAACTTAGTTCAGGAAGACACTGAAGAGAAAAAAACAGCATACGAAAAGGCAGCAAAGACCGCATTCGAAGAAATCGACAGCGAGGATGAATATTCCCAATCCGACTCTGTGTATTTTTTAGGGAATGCTCCCGGTTGCCGTTCATTGAACGACAGCTGGCTGGGAGAACATTAAAAATGTTAATTGACACTGGCGCGGCAAAAAATTATGCCGGTCGCCAAACCCTTCTCAGTGAACTCGATTCACGGCTCCACTGAAATTAAGCAAAAATGCTTAATGAACATTTTCAATCACACCTCCCCATTTTTCATTCTAGACACTCTCTGCTCGTTCGATGCCATTATAGGTTTCGACTTGTTAACACAAGCCGGAGCAAAGTTGAACCTAGCAGAGAATTCTCTAGAATATCAGGGCATGTCCGAAGAAATTAAGTACCAGAGATGCGCTGACGTAAACTTCACTGATGTCAACGACATCGTGGTTCCTGACTCCATAAAAAAGGAGTTCAGAAAAATGATCCTTAAAAGGGAAAAGGCCTTCTCAACAGCAGAAGAAGCCCTCCCCTTTAACACCACTGTCGCCGCCACAATCCGCACGGTAGACAACGAACCGGTGTATACCAGGTCTTACCCAAATTTAATGGGTGTTACCGACTTCGTAAACAGCGAAGTCAAACAAATGTTAAAAGACGTTATCATCAGACCATCAAGGTCGCCTTACAACAGCCCAACATGGGTTGTTGACAAAAAAGGCACAGACGCCTATGGTAACACAAAAAAAAGGTTGGTCATCGACTTCACGAAGCTGAACGAAAAAACCATACCAGACCGTTAACCAATGCCTAGTATTCCCATGATTCTAGCGAACCTGGGAAACGCTAAGTTTTTCATCACTCTTGACTTAAAATCAGGATACCACCAAATATACCTTGCGGAACACGACCGCGAAAAAACGTCATTCTCAGTTTGCGGCGGCAAATACGAATTCTGCCGTCTGCCTTTTGGCCTTAAAAATGCGGGTAGCATTTTCCAAAGGGCAATTGACGACGTTTTAAGAGAACATATAGGCAAGATATGTTACGTCTATGTAGATGACGTCATAGTCTTTGCAAAGAATGAGTCTGACCACGACACCCATATCGACACGATACTCAGATGCCTAATCGAGGCCAATATGAGAGTAAGCCAGGAGAAAACTAGTTTTTTTAAAGAAAGCATAGAATACCTGGGCTTCATCGTAAGCAAGGACGGAACAAAATCTGACCCTAAAAAAGTCAGAGCCATTCAAGAATACCCAGAACCCAAAAGCGTATACAGCGTTAGATCATTCCTAGGCTTGGCAAGCTACTACAGAGTCTTCATAAAAGATTTTGCAGCAATAGCTCGACCAATAACTGATATCTTCAAAGGAGAAAATGGCTCAGTGAGTAAGCATAGGTCCAAAAAGATTCCGGTCGATTTTAATGAAACCCAACGCAACGCATTTGAACGCCTACGCAACATCTTCGCGTCCGAAGACGTAATCCTTATGTACCCCAACTTTAGAAAACCTTTCGACTTGACTACAGATGCCTCGGCCAACGGAATTGGTGCAGTTTTATCTCAAGAAGGTAGACCAATAACCATGATTTTACGTACCCTAAAAAACGCCGAGTTGAACTACGCCACTAACGAAAGAGAGTTGTTGGCCATTGTGTGGGCTTTAGGCAAATTGCAGAACTTTCTGTATGGCTCCAGAGAAATTAATATTTTCACTGACCACCAGCCGCTTACCTTCGCTGTGGCAGACAAAAACACCAATGCAAAGATAAAAAGGTGGAAAGCCTACATCGACCAACACAATGCCAAAGTTCGCTACAAACCAGGCAAAGAAAATTTTGTAGGCTACGGACAAACCCTTGAATTGTTTCAGAAACCAAATCGTTCTGGAAGAAGCTCGTTTCCCATCGAAACGCAACTTGGTCTTGTTCCGAAACAAAACCCGTCATATAATCAACTTCACAGATAAGAGTACCACATTAAAAATACTTAAAGAGGTCGTAAATGCAGAAGTCGTAAACGCCATACATTGCGACCTCCCCACATTAGCAAGCTTCCAACACGAGCTAATCTCTCATTTTCCCGCTACTCAGTTTCGATTCTGCAAAAATTTCGTGCGGGACATATTCAATAAAGGTGAACAAAGGGAAATCATCACTACCGAACACAATAGGGCACACAGAGCAGCTCAAGAAAATGTCAAACAAGTACTTCGCGAGTACTACTTTCCGAGCACGAGCAGCATAGCCAAGGAGGTGGTCGTAAATTGCAGGGTTTGCACCCAAGCAAAGTACGACAGACATCCCAAAAAACAACAACTCGGTGAAACACCCATCCCATGCCACACTGGCGAGATGCTTCACATAGACATTTTCACAACTGATAAGAAAAAATTCCTAACTTGCATAGACAAATTCTCCAAGTTCGCCTTGGTACAACCAATCATGTCCAGAACAATTGTCGACGTAAAAGGCCCCTTGTTGCAAATTGTAAATATGTTCCCTAACATCAAAACAATATATATTGCGACAATGAACCCACTTTCAACTCAGAGACCATCACGTCGATGCTTAAAAACCAATACGACATTGAAATTGTAAATACACCTCCTCTCCATAGCTCGTCTAATGGCCAAGTAGAACGCTTCCACAGTACTTTAGCCGAGATCGCTAGGTGCTTAAAAATAGACAAAAAGATTGAGGATACAACCGAACTAATCCTGAGGGCAACAGTAGAATACAATAAAACTCTACATTCGGTCACGCGCGAAAAGCCAATCGAAGTCATCCGAGCGCCGTGCAGGCATTAGTGCTAGACTAACAAAAGCCCAAAAAGACACAATGGAAAGGTGTAACACAACCAGACAGAACCGCATTTTCGAAGTAGGAGAGGAAGTATTCCTCAAAAACAACAAGAGATTAGGAAATAAGTTAACCCCCCTCTGTACTGGGCAGAAAATACAAGCAGAACGGCTGTCTTAATTAAGGGGAGGGTGGTCCACAAGGACAACCTAAAATAGTTAAAGCAAAGTACTATAGACATAGTCTCACCCCACATTTGAAATTCCAGGTTGACCCTCATGACGCTCACCATCATAACAGTAGCAAATGCCCGGATTACAGATTTCTCACACGCCAGCTACATCCCAGTAATAGATGGCGAGGTACTGGTATTCGAACAGCGCGACTGTTTAAGACATACTAGCAACATCTCAGAATTTATTAGCATGATAGAAGAAACAGAAAAATTGTCCAATTCCTTCCCACAATCACATATGCGTAAGCTGCTAGATGTTGATTCTGACCACATAAGAACACTTTTGTCCGTCCTCAAAGTGCACCACAGAATGACGAGGAGTTTAGATTTTCTAGGATCCGCGTTGAAGGTAGTGGCGGGCACCCCAGATGCCTCTGACTTTCTAAAAATTAAAGTAACGGAGGCACAGCTAGTCGAGTCAAATTCCAGGCAGATAACTATAAACTCTGAAACACAAAAACAGATAAATAAGTTAACGGACACAATAAATCAGATAATAAAGTCCAAGAAAAACAATCTGGCTGACACTCCACACCTATACGAAGCACTTTTAGCAAGAAACAGAATGCTAACCACAGAAATCCAGAACCTGATCCTCACAATAACCTTGGCAAAATCTAACATAGTAAACCCCATAATCCTTAATCACGCAGACTTGAGTTCACTTGTCAAACAGAATACCCCAGTAGTTAGTTTGATAGAAGCCTCAAGAATTAGAGTCCTACAGTCCGATGATATAATACATATCCTAATAGCCTTTCCAAAGATTGAGTCCAGATGTAAGAAGGTCACCATCTACCCTGTATCCCATAATCATACCATCCTCCGCCGCGACGAAAACATACTAGTTGAATGCGAAAAAGACACCTTCGCAGTCTCTGAGTGCATCGAGACCACGCACGATACCTTTTGCGAACAATCCCGACGCAAATCCTGTGCAAGTTCGCTCCATGCGGGAAACACGGCCCAATGCCATACACAGCCCAGTCACCTGAGGGAAATAATGCCCATCAGTGATGGCGTTATCATTATCAACGATGCCATCGCACGCGTTCGCATAGACGATAGCCCTGAGATACCAGTAAAGGGGACCCACCTGGTAATATTTGAAAGGCTGGCAACCATCAATGGTACCGAGTTCATAAACGAACGGAGAACCATAGAAAAAATGCCTGGCATCGCGAGGTCACCACTCTTAAACATCATCGGACATGACCTTACTCCCACCATTCCATTACTGCATCGAATGAACAACGAAAACTTACGCTTTATTCAAAATGTAAGGGACGACATTGATGCGGCGTGATCCCCTAAGCTCTGGTTCACCGTGGGAGTATTCCTAAACGTGGGTCTCATCGGCTCACTCATCCTTTACCAAGGATTAAGGAAGAAGCGAGCGACGATGGAGGTACAACGTGCGATCAACAGTTTCAACATGACCGAGGACGGTCAAAGTCCTGAGGGAGGGGTAGTTAACATATAACACATAGCAACTAAACATGATTATGTAAACAAGTTGAGATATAACGTATAGCAACTAAGTATGATTATGTAAACAATGCTGATGCGCCAGATCATGGCTCAATGCCCTGCACTAGCAACAGCAAGCAGCGTAACGCGACACTTCTTGTGGCGAAGCGCTGCGTCGCTGAGAATCCGCTGAGTCGGCGTGCCGACTGTAGCTGGATGGCGTGATGCATTCGAGTTCTTTGGGTAGATTTATGCTTTGCCTTTGTCTTTAGTAGTTAGTTTGATTTTGAATAAAGAGCTGACAACAAGTCACCTAAATTATACTCCGGCAACTGCATGAATACTATTGAGCCACAAGGCCAGTAGTCAACAAAGGGGACGAAGTCAAGTCCTCCACCGTAGTCTTCATAAATATACTTGAAGAGAACTAATAACATCGCTGGACCTCCCGGACCAGCACCACAAATTAATTTACATATATGTACACATGTACATACTGTATATACATATATAAAATAAAAGTAATATTGATATAATTAAAAGTCAATATAATATACATATGAATAGATGAAATGCATTATGTTATTAAACGAAACGTTTACCAAACGTTTACGTACACACGCGCGTGGCAACAGCAGCAGAAGCATCTAGAAAATTCGAAGAATTCATAGCAACAACAACAAAGACAAATTGGGGATGAATTTTAAGCAGAAGTTCAGCAGCTCAGTAGCAGTAGCTCAGTAGCTCAATAACTTTACTTAGGAATTCGCTATCTCATTCTTATGTACTGCAATGGCTGTTTTGGTAGAAGCGATGATCGCCGACATAAAGTCTCGGGTTCTATTTTCTAAGCTGACGTCAAAACTTTTTTTATGCAAGTTACTTAATCTTTTTTTTTTTTTTTTTAATATTTTAATTTAATTTAAAATTATATGCAAACTTTGAAGCGCATTTAAAACCGCCTATCGGCGGGGTTTAGGGTATTTACTAGTCGGGCACCTCCGACTAGAGTTTTCTTACTTGTTTTATATATTTTTTTATACACTATTATATATATAGTATATATTTATATTTTTGTGTATTTTGTATAGCTTGTTATACCCTTATTGTGATATTTGATTTTGCATTTGGGATTTTTTACAGCGCCTGAAGGTGTAATGTCCATAGGCAAGTTACGCTAAGCCTTGCAGAATATACATACATATATTATATACAGTTTATTTTAATCAAAGAATTGTATATACCAATGTTTTTACTTGTTTTTTATTTATTTTCACACATGTGTCGGTCGATACCGACTGCGAAATACTCATTCACACCGCAAGCTCCCAGCTCCATAACACTCCAAGAAACCAATTTACCAAGCTCATCTAGCTAATCAAGAATATATATACTTTATGAGGTCTGCGACGTCTCCTTCTGCCTGCTACCATGCCATACATTTTCACAAAAACATTATACCCAGATTTCCCATTTTTAATGGGAAACACATTAGGGTATAAAAAACAGGCAGCTTGGAGGACAGTAACAACTGGGACACTTGACCAGGCCTACCTCGTCGCAGTTCTTGCACTTGAGGGCCACAAATTCGGCGGTGAAATGATTCCGATGTACCGACTTCTTGGAGGCAGCAGTCGGTAGCCGCCGCAGGTCTGGCAGATGTACATATGCCGTAGCTAATGACTGAACAAGAGAAGAAGATTAAGACATTAGTCATAGAGCAAAGTATACATACTTAGCCTTACTTACCTTGTAGGGTCGCAGCAGTTGACGAAGCTTTCCGCTCTCATTCAGACGCTCAACTATGTTCGCATCCTGAAAAGTTATAAATTTAACTGTTGAATGCACTTTTGTTTGAGAAAAGCCCCTGGTTGATACTTACGCCAACGTGCTGTCCCTCGACGAACAGCTGAGGCACTCGTATGGTACATGCGTTCCCGCATCTCCTGCTGGAACTCAATGCTCATGAACACATCTCTTTCCTCGAATTTGACCAGCAGTGTAGGCAAAGTCTGCTTAACATTGGCGCACTTTGCATACGTCTCTCTGATAATGCCCATGCTCGTCGTATATAGTACAACCTTGCCTAGGTCTTTTTCCATGTAATTCTATAGCAAGTAGATAAAACAAAGCCACATAAGTTTTAGTGCAAAGTACAAGCATTTCAAAACATGCTACAATCCTTGGCTAGTTGACCTTACAGAACCGACTCAGATTGGGATTATATTTATATATAGCAGGCGATACCGACGGCAAGTGTATATAAAAATGTATCTTCTGGTCGAGCGGCCTCGACCAGAGCTCTCTTACCTGTTTAGGTCATTACAATTTTGTTCCTACCTGTCAAATCTTTTACATGCAATTCCAATTTAAAGAATTCAAAATAACCGGAAATCCGAGCTTGACTGAGTCAGAGCAGGAAGAGGAAGATAAGTTCCCCTCCAACTCCTGCAAGAACAAGCATTTGAACTGTGATCCACACTTGCTGAACTGCACCAGCATCCACAATTAACACGTCAATGCCATAGAGTCAACATTACAATTTATTTGATGTTTCTTAAATCAGGTAAGGCTAGTAGGCCAAAAAGAGAAAGCGGATCACTTGCGATCAACAAGCGTCGATTGGAGGACTGTCAATCGGGCTGATATCTGCGTTCAAGAACAGAAACAAACCAAAAGAGTCGTCGTTTTTATACCCTGAACCCATTAAAGCTGGAGACTTCAAATTTTTTGTGCAGATAGGTGTAGTGAATGCGGGCATTTGTTTTTTTTGGATACCACGCCCCCTACGCCCACAATTTGCAAAACCCGTATATAAAATACTATAGACTTGTGCTTTGGCAAATAGACATATATGAATGTTATAATCACACTGTGAAAGTTTGATTAAGAAAGTCCAACAACAAAAGTTATTTATCATTTAATTGAGAATTGCCAACGAGGCGGAGCAAAACATTTTTGAATGAAAGTAATGATATGGGAAATTAATTGTTTAATACAATTTAAGTTTAATATATATGTGTATATATATATATATATATATATATATATATATATATATATATATATATATATATATATATATATATATATATATATTTATTTATTTATTTATTTAAGTAAATATATACATATGTATGTATATTGGCTTTATTTAAATTATATCAATGTTATTCTTATTTTATATATGTATATGTGAATATATACAGTATGTACATACATACATATGTACATGTATATTGCAAGCAACGCACATACACACGCACACTCATACTCTCTGCTAACTGCGTAGTTTACTCAGCGACTGCGCTGGACCAATATGTGGTAGACCGACTTTCTTAATCAAACTTGCGCAGCGTAATTATTTCATTCATATGCGTGTATGTGCAAAAGCACAAGTCTCTAGTATTTGAAATAAGTGTTTTGAAAATTTGGGCGAAGCGCCCCCTGGCATCCAAAATTTAACAAAAATCAAAACTATATAAAAGTCCCATTAAGCTAAATACAAGATTTGGAGTCTCTAACTATCAAGATATAGAAGATATAATTTTAAAACTGAAAATCGATTTTGTTTTTAATCGTAAAAAAAAACGAGAAGAGTTATCGAATTTCTAAAACAAACTCGACCTGCGCGTGATATACACGAATCTATAAAAATAAATTCAAGTCTCTAGCTATTATAGGTTCTGAGATCCACACGTTCAAACATACGGACAGACGGACAGACAGACAAACGGACAGGGCTCAATCGACTCGGCTTGTCGTCCTGATCACGAATATATATACTTTATGGGGTCTGCCACGCCTCCTTCTGCCTGTTACATACATTTGGGCTGCAACAAAACCATTATACACTGATTACCCATTTTTAATGGGTATGCATATAAAATCGCCAATAGGCGGGGTTTAGGGTATTTACTAGTCGGGCACCCCCGACTAGAGTTTCCTTACTTGTTTTATATATTTTTTTATACACTATTATATATATAGTATATATTTATATTTTTGTGTATTTTGTATAGCTTGTTATATACAATTGTGATATTTGATTTTGCATTTGGGATTTTTTACAGCGCCTGAAGGTGTAATGTCCATAGGCAAGTTACGCTAAGCCTTGCAGAATATACATACATATATTATTTACAGTTTATTTTAATCAAAGAATTGTATATACCAATGTTTTTACTTGTTTTTTATTTATTTTCACACATGTGTCGGTCGATACCGACTGTGAAATATTCATTCACACCGCAAGCTCCCAGTTCCATAACACTCCAAGAAACCAATTTGCCACTCTCCTAATTATACCCAAATTTAGTATTTGTACACATTACACTGTGTATTTAAAACAATTTAGATTTTTGCTATATACAAATTTCTTACAATTCAGTTGAAAATATAATTAATATGGTGAAAAATTCATTAAAATCCCTAAAGTAACAAAGAAGTTATTCAATAAATTAGGAAATTGTGCTTGGCTGCACAGTGAACATTTTTCTATGTTGTAAGAAATAACAAATACAATAGAATTCAGCCTGAATCATATGCTAATTAAGTTACTGAGTTACTATGAGGTTCAGTGGCGTTGCTACTAGAAGTAACGTGCGTCGGTCATGGCACTCGGGGTTCGAGCCTCGAGCAAAAAGTGGTGGCGTCGTGGTATAGATGACAAATTCTGACTTGTGCAAGTAGGCGGAGGTTTTTAATTTTTTAAAATTTTTTATTTATTTGTTCTCAAATACATTAATTTTTACATTTATAATAATTAGCAACTCAATTGAGGTGGTAAAAGTACAAAAGCCAATAAATTGTGTTTTTTATAGCTCAAAAATGGTTTTATTCCATTTTCCACGCCCCCAGTGGGCGTATACATATAATTTTTGGCCAATATATAACAGGGGTCTAGAGCAAGGTAACTGAGAATTTTGGGCGCTTACACTCAAAAAATGCGAAAATTACATAGTATTTTTGAATAGGTCAGACCCCAAAATTGGCGTAAAAATAACTTTTGACCGATCCCTCTATCGATCGGTCACCAGCAAGCTACCAATCCAATTTTTTTCTAGCACTAAAACTGTAGGAGCTATAAGCTTGTGCGGTTTGCCACGCCCCTGTGGGTGTAGATATATCCGCCATAGCTTATTGACCTTGGGACGTTAATATAAGTATATATACCAAGTCTCAAGTTTTTAGCATCAACAGTGTTCGAAATATAACAGAAGATGCAAAATTGATATATATGCGGATCCGATTTGCCACGCCCCAGTAGGCGTGGATATATAATTTTTGGTCGAACTTTATAGGATCGTAACAGTTACTCACGTGCCAAATTTGGTCATTCTAGCTCTAAAATTGTAGAAGATACAGTTTCACCCATTTACGACGCTCTTAATGAGCGTAGATATGTATATCCGTCATAGCTTATTTAACTTGGGATGTCAACGCGAGTATACAATCCAAATCTCTGACATAAAGGAAAATTAATTTTCCAATTTACAAAGCCCCTAGAGAGCGTATTGGCAAAAACTTTACACTTTATCTGACGACAGTATACATATTCCTAATATAGTCTAATATAGTCCTAATTTAAAGTCTCTAGCTTTAATAGCATAGAAATGGTTTGCGTTCATACGGACATTCGGATAGACGGACAGACGGACAGCGAGGCGGACATTGCACAAACCCAATATACTCATTTCACTTTGTGAATGAGTATAATGATAATGGAATTTATATTCTAATTGAAATCAACAGATAAGAAATCGACGCAAATTAAAGAACTATCTCTGTATGTAAGTATGGGCATAAAGAGGTGAAAGTATAGCTGCGCTGCACTGTACAGTGGATGAATCTTTTGGAACATAGATACAGACAAATTACAAACCCATTGAAAATGAAACAAGTAAGGAAACTCTAGTCGGAGGTGCCCGACTAGTAAATACCCTAAACCCCGCCTATCGGCGGTTTTAAATGCACTTCAAAGTTTCCATATAGTTTTAAATTAAATTAAAAAATAAAAAAAAAAAAAAAAATAAGTGTAACTTGCATTAAAAAATGTTTGACGGCAGCTTACAGAATCAAACCCGGGTCTGCATGTCGTCATTCGGCGCTTCTACCAACACCATCCGTTGCACTACATGAAACAGAGAATTGCTAAGTAAAGTTATTGAGCTACTGAGCTACTGCTACTGAACTGCTCAACTTCTGCTTAAAATTCATCCCCAATTTGTCTTTGTTGTTGTTGTTATGAATTCTTAGAATTTTCAAGATGGTTCTGCTGCCGTTAGCACGTGCGTGTGTATGTAAACGTTTGGTAAACGTTTTGCTTAATAACATAATAGATTTTCTCTATACATACATATATGTACATACATATGTATATTATATTGACTTTATTTAAATTATATCAATGTTATTCTTATTTTATATATGTATATGTGAATATATACAGTATGTACATACATATGTACATGTATATTGCAAGCAACGCACATACACACGCACACTCATAACTAACTGCGTAGTTTACTCAGCGACTGCGCTGGACCAATATGTGGTAGACCGACTTTCTTAATCAAACTTGCGCAGCGTAATTATTTCATTCATATGCGTGTATGTGCAAAAGCACAAGTCTCTAGTATTTGAAATAAGTGTTTTGAAAATTTGGGCGAAGCGCCCCCTGGCATCCAAAATTTAACAAAAATCAAAATTGTATAAAAGTCCCATTAAGCTAAATACAAGATTTGGTCTTTAATTATAAAGATGTAGAAGATATAATTTTAAAACTGAAAATCGATTTCGTTTTTAATCGATAAAAAAACGAGAAGAGTTATCGAATTTCTAAAACGAACTCGATCTGCGCGTGATATACACGAATCTATAAAAAAAAGTTCTTTAGCTATTATAGGTTCTGAGATCCACGCGTTCAAACATACGGACAGACGGACAGACAGACAGACGGACAGGGCTCAATCGACTCGGCTTGTCGTCCTGATCAAGAATATATATACTTTATGGGGTCTGCCACGCCTCATACTGCCTGTTACATACATTTGGGCTGCAACAACACCATTATACCCTGATTACCCATTTTTAATGGGTTCAGGGTATAAAAATCAGGATATAATTTTTTTACGAAAATGTATGTAACAGGCGTGGAGACGTGGCAGACCCCATAAAGTATAAAGAGCTATGACGACTTTTATTGCAGCTTTTGTATTCAACTCTTCAGCGTATTTATATGTAAACCTTAGACTATTATATTGGTTAAGTGCCAATTTGAAAAATGAAGTTAATTTACAATTAATCAATTAATTAGGAAGATCCAAGGAGTGTACTTTTTTCAGCCTTCTGCTGATTGTATTAGAGGTTAGGTTGGCTGCAAGCTGGTTTGGGTGAGAAGATAGCTGGTCCGCATACCTCTAGCTATGTCTTCCAATGAGTTCAGCTATTGTTGGCACGTTAAGGGCCCTGTGTAGAGTTTCGTTTCTAACGTACCAATCTGCTCCCGTCCATCGTAGAGTCTTGTTTTGCATTATTTGAAATTTTTTTATGTGTGCTTTGCGCTGCAGTGCCCCAGAGAGGGATTCCGTACATGACGACTGGGGCCACTATTGAGCTGTGTATTCTCCTTTTGCTGCTTATTGACAGTTTGCTTTTGAGCATCCAATCAAGCTTCCGAAGTTTTGCTTGGCCCTTTTTCGATATTTGGCTAATGTGCGGGCCGTATGTCATTTTTTTATCCAATGTGACTCCCAGATATTTGACTTTATTGGGTTTTGGAATTAGTTGGCCTAGTGTTACTTCTGGACAGTGGCCTAGTAGCCTAGTGTTATTTCTGGACAGTCCCCCCTTCTGATGTCAAATGTAACTTGCGTTGATTTTTGCGCGCTTATGGGAATGCTCCACCGCTTAGTCCAGGAATGGAGCTCGTTAAAAACGTCTGCAGCAAAGCAGAAGCTTCAATCGGCGACTCATTCCGGCTTAGAATTGCAGTGTCGTCAGCGTACGTTGCGATGAGCATTCCAGTGTTGGGAGGCGGGATTGGCATGTCAGCGGTGTACAGGTGTACAGGGTCGGGCCACGTATGCTGCCCTGAGGTACGCCTGCTCTGACTCGTCGAAGTGATGAAGTCGTCTGTCATTTTGTCACTTCGAATGTTTTGCCGAAGAGGTAGCTAGACTAGCCCTAATCTTCTCACGGAGTCCAGGATGCCATACCATCTCGAATGTCTTACATCGATAAAAAGGCAGAGCACTATTTTTTCTCTTCAAATGCGCCAAGGATGTGGTGGACGACACGGTGCATGTGTTCAGGTGTGCCGTGATGACTCCTAAGTCCAAATTGGTGGTTTGGGATTGTTTGGCTTTGTCCGAGCTCAGCCAGTACTCTCTTCGTTCAAATACTTTGGAGAGTACCGGTAGCGAGCTGATGGGGCTATATGATCCGATTTCATTGTCGGACTTTCCTGGTTTTGGAATCATTACAATCACAGCCCTTTTCCAGCACACTGGAAAATGTTGGATTCGAATGATGGCGTTACACAGCACTACAATGAACTCCATTGTTGAATCCGGTAGAGCCCGGAGGACTTTGCCATCAATGCCGTCATGTCTTGACGCTTTTTTTGGTTTTACTCTTTTTATCCATTCGATGATCTCAGCCTTTGTGCTGGGTTCAATGGGAGTGTCTTCTTGTATAGGCGCACTCACCGCTCTTCGCATGTCTTCTATCTCTGATGGTCTTCAAGGTGTTCGGCAAATGCCTCGGTCTGGGCTTCGTCACCAACTATCAAGGCGGCATCCACACTGCTGAGAGGAGTTCTTCGTAGCGGTTGTCTCTTGATTTTACGCGTATATCTCCATAATTGAAACTCAGCTCCGGCTGGTGTATCTATCCAACGCGTCGTTAATGCGTTTGTTCTGAAGCTGTGCCAAGACATTTTTTAGCTGTCTGGATGCGTGTCCGAATCCATTTGCGCCTCGACTATCGTTTGTACGCAAGTAGTTCCTGGGTATACCGATAACAATAACAGCTTTGGTCGCTCTTTGTCCAATCAGTCGAGTGGCGGTCAGTACATCGCCCCAATGTCTAACTCGCCGATGGATGTTGGAAGCCTTAATGGCAGAAGACTCTGGGAGTTAGCGGTGTGTGTGAGATAGAGGAACGTATTAGCACTGAAGAGCTAGTTGGCTCTATCTCCGTGTGTGTTGTAGTGCTCGTATCCTTAGATTTTTAATGTTGGGCACTCATGCGTTTCAGATATTAGCATAATATCTATATTTTCGTTAGCTTTGTTGCTAAGACCATTGGCGTTCCAGATGCCCACACGAAGATCCATTACTTGCTGTTTATTTTCGTGATAAGTGCCATGAGTCTGGTAAGGATGGTCTGCTGCTGCGCTCGTATTTTACGCATTAGTCTTAATTCGGCATTGATGGCATCAAATTGCCGCTGTTGTTGCTGTATAAGCTGCATTATGCTGTCAGCATATTGTGTGGGAGTTGCACTTGGTTTTTTCTCCGCTGACTGCTTGCGCGTATGACACACCACCAGCGATCGTGATGCGGTTGCTAGGGAGCTTGGGTGCAGAAGTTTCGTCGTGACGAGGTGTGGCATCGCTTTTGGCTTTTGCTGGGTTGCGTTTTGCAGTTGGATACTGAAGCTTGAGACGTTGTTTATAAACTTCACAGCCTTTATTATTTTCCGGGTGTTGTTCTCCGCAGTGGATTGGAGGTCGGTCCTTTGGTCGGATGCAGTCTTTTGTGAAGTGATCCCCAGTGCATTACCCGATACACTTGTGCTATGACCAGCGCGGAAGCCAAATTGATGTTCGGGAATTGTTTCATGTTGGTTTAAGTGATCAAGTAACCACTGTACAATTATTCTTTCAAAGTCTTTAAATATGGAGGGTTAAAGGCTTATAGGTCGATTTGAATCGGTATTTCGTTCGGACTTCACAGGTTATGTGTCATCGTTATCCAGGCGATTTCCATTGCGTGGGGAAGTGTTGCAATCTTAATCATGCGTTGAATATTATCGTGAGCATAAGAATTGACCGCTTTGGAAGGGCTTTCAGTACTATTTTATAGATCGAGACCTGGAGCTTTCTTGTTTTAAAGCTTACGGATTGTATTGCTGACCTCTTTTAGACGAATGGCTTGATGATGATTGGTGGACACGTTGGTAGCAGAGTTGAAAGAATTGCCTCGATATTTTCTTTATCAGCTGTAGTCGCTGTGTCCAGTGGCGTGAATCGCTCGGCTAAGTGCTCTGCCAATGGTTTCGTCTGTTCTTCGAATGTTTCGCACCATTCTCCAGAGTCATTTAGTAGGGGAGTAACATTCTGTGGTGCTGTTTAATGTTTTTTGTAAATTGCCATATCGAGTAATGGGAGTCAGCGGTATTGTCCAAGTTCGCCAGCAACGTATCAAAATGCTTATTGTTAAGAAGTTGTAAGGCATCACGCAGCTCGCTGGCAGCTCTTCGCCATATCGGGGTCTTCGGGGTCCGAAGGTGTCGCCTTCTTGATAGTCTCTTGATGGCTAAAAGGTTTGATATTTCGGGGGAAGAGCGACGTACTGCGCAATTGAAACGAAGTTCAGATTTACTACCATTATTGTTTGCTTGTTCGCCTGCAACACCTTACTAGTAAAGAGATCAGCCACTTGATCTATGTAGTCCATGGTGTTAATATGCAAATTGAGATTCAGTGAGGTTTTGAATGCTGCGATATTGCCTAGAAGCCGCGAGTTTGGCGTCATCTTAGTTGCTTCGGTGTCTAAGCCTATGACCAGAGCAAGATGGTCAGACTCCAGGTCCCAACTATCGGATATTCTAAGCATTGTGTGGGGTACGGCTTTATAAATTGCAATATTGATATATATGAGGGCGTGGCATCTACTTTACTGGGGTAGCAAGTGGGGCAACTGTTGCAAGGAGATCAGCGTGGTGCGTTTTAAGGATTGCAGGCAAGATCCCTCACCCGTGCATTTGAGCATAGAGGATGTTTGAGCTCCATAGAGGATGTATGCAGTTCCAATCTCCTGCTATAATATATTTGCTGTTGTTCCTGCAGCATGTATGAATGTCATAATCACACTGTGAAAATTTGATTAAGAAAGTCCATTTAGAAAAAAGTTATTAAACATTTAATTTCCCATATCATTGCAGCCCATGCGCCGTCGCTGCTCAGTTAGCAGAGCTCGTGCTCATATTACGTTCGTGTGCGTGCGTGTGTGTGTATGTTTTGCTTGCAATATATATGTAAAATAATCATAGCATGCTTTCAATATCGGCTATTCGAAGGGTTCAGGGTATCTCTTAGTCGAGCAGTCTCGACTAGAGCTTCCTTACTTGTTTTTTGTAGATTCGTGTACATCACGAAAAATGGAGTTTTTTTTATTTCGATAACTCTTCTCTTTTTTATAGATTAAAAACGAAAATCGATTTTCCGTTTTAACATTATATCTTCTACATCTTTATAGTTAGAGACTCCAAATCTTGTATTTAGTTTTTTGGGACCTTTATACAATTTTGGTTTTTGTTAAATTTTGGATGCCACGGCCCTTCGCCCGAATTTCCAAATCACGCATTTCAAATACTAGAGACTTTGCACATACACACACATGAATGATATAATTACGCTACGATTAATTGATTTGATTAAGAAAGTAGGTCTACAAAAAAAGTTATTAAGCATTTTATTTCCCATCACATGCACATATTGGCCCAGCGCATTCGCTGAGTAAACTGTGCAGTTAGCAGAGAGTATGTGTGTGCGTTGCTTGCAATATGCAGTGGCTCACAGCTTATTTGACCCACCGTCAAATAAAATTTTCATCTCATAACTTTATAACCAATACAAATTTTGGAAAAATTTAAATGTATAATTGTTATTTTAATATTTAATTAATGAAATACAAAACACTGTTATTCATATTTAAAAATGAAACAATTAGAAAATAAAACAAGTAAGGAAACTCTAGTCGGAGGTGCCCGACTAGGAAATACCCTGAACCCCGCCTATCGGCGGCTTTAAATGCATTTGAAAGTTTGTATATAATTATTTTAAATTAAATTTAAAAATTAAAAAAAAAACAAAAAAGATTAAGTAACTTGCATAAAAAAAGTTTTGACGTCAGCTTAGAGAATCGAACTCGAGACTTTATGTCGGCGATCATCGCTTCTATCAACACAGCCGTTGCAATACATAAGAGTGAGATAGCGAATTCCTAAGTACAGTTATTGAGCTACTGAGCTGCTGCTACTGAGCTGCTGAACTTCTGCTTAAAATTCATCCCCAATTTGTCTTTGTTGTTGTTGTTATGAATTCTTCGAATTTTCTAGAGCTTCTGCTGCTGTTGCCATGCGCGTGTGTACGTAAACGTTTGGTTAACGTTTCGTTTAATAACATAATGCATTTCATCTATTCATATGTATGTATGTACATATGTATATTATATTGACTTTATTTAAGTTATATCAATGTTACTCTTATTTTATATATATGTAAATATATACAGTATGTACATGTGTACATACATATGTATGTATATTGCAAGCAACGCATACATACACACGCACACGCATACGCTCTGCTAACTGCGCAATTTACTCAGCGACTTCGCTGCGCCAATATGTGCGTGTTATGGGAAACTAAATGCTTAATAACTTTTTTTGTAGATCGAATTTCTTAATCAAACTTGCGCAGCGTAATTATATCATTCATATGCGTGTATGTGCAAAAGCACAAGTCTGTAGTATTTGAAATAAGTGTTTTGAAAATTTGGGCGAAGGGGGCGTGGCATCCAAAATTTAACAAAAATCAAAATTGTATAAAAGTCCCATTAAGCTAAATACAAGATTTGGAGTCTCTAACTATAAAGATGTAGAAGATATAATTTTAAAACTGAAAATCGATTTCGTTTTTAATCGATAAAAAAAGAACGAGAAGAGTTATCGAATTTCTAAAACAAACTCGACCTGCGCGTGATATACACGAATCTATAAAAAAAAAGTTCAAGTCTCTAGCTATTATAGGTTCTGAGATCCACGCGTTCAAACATACGGACAGACGGACAGACGGACAGACGGACAGACAGACAGACGGACAGGGCTCAATCGACTCGGCTTGTCGTCCTGATCAAGAATATATATACTTTATGGGGTCTGCCACGCCTCCTTCTGCCTGTTACATACATTTGGGCTGCAACAAAACCATTATACCCTGATTACCCATTTTTAATGGGTTCAGGGTATAAAAAACTAAAATAACTAAAAGGATAGAACTGCTGCAAATAAAATTTTCAACGACACGGATGAGAGATACATCGTGGGCCAAATTAAGGAAATTCCGAAGATATTTTCTTTCTTTCCGGTTGTCAAATAGTGCAGTACAGCCTCAACCTTTCAGATATGGCCGACGTTAATGTAGGTGTGCCCTTCGCAGCGTCCGTTCTTGGCGGTGCCATGGACATAAACACCGAGCAACAGGAAGTGTTGAAGAAGTCGCTGATTGTCGATTGACCCGTCTGTTGGCGGCGGGAGCATTGGTGATACTGGTAGTGTTATAATTATTTGTATTATTGTTATTATTATTTATCGAGGTATCGAATAATTACATTTCTGCGCCACCATCAATATTTTTATCCACTATCGATAGTAAACCAATATAACGCAATACGTTTTTTCACATCACTTGTTCTGGCGCAACACATGTCGAATGAAAACAAAAATTGAATAGTTGTGTTTCTACAACACAATAAATTGATCTCCCAGTTCACTTTAAGATAAAAAGTTTCTTTTTCAGTTATAATTTTTATCACTTTAGATATTAAGTATGAAGAAACCCGTTTGTAATGAAGCAATTCATGTATGTTTTTTTTACCAAAGTACAATAATTTTTGGTAATTTTTTGGTATTTTGGTATTTTTCAATTCAAATGAAAATAAATAACTGAATAGTATCGATATATCGACTTTTTCATTCAAAACTAGAGTTGAGCATGGGCTGGGTTTTATCGTGTCACGTTGTGACACGACGAGCGCCCGCGTGCGCGTGTTGAAAAGTTGAATTTTGTCCATGGGCGTGCGTGTTCGTTCAGAGCAACGTGAACACGAAAAAACATGGATTCTGATGTTATGACAGAAATAAAACGTAACACTTTAAATTCGTTAGAAAAACGTTTTCAGCCATCAATTGTGCATTGCGTAGGACTTTTTTTATACCCTCCGTTTAAACATATTAGCCTCTTAAATCCAGATCAAAAAGAGCAAGTGCTGGCCACTGTTAGAGCTATGCTTGTAGACTGTATGGAATCCGTTAATAGTTCTGTAGAATCGCCCCCTAAAAGGAGTACACTACTCAATCATTTATTTACTGAATTTTTAGACAGTCAGCAAACTAATTCGTTAGAAAAAACCCGTAGTCGAACACGAATTAGAAAGCTACAATGCCACTGAATCACCGTCCACTGTGGATGTATTAAGTTTCTGGAAAAACTCGAGTAATAAGGGGCTACGGGTACTAGCCCGAAGAGTATTAAGTATTCCAGCAAGCTCAGCTACGAGCGAAAGGGTGTTTTCAACCTCGGGGCAAATTTTAAATGAGCGACGTACTCGACTTTCGAGCTCCAACCTTGACAAACTATTATTTTACAAAAACTTGGAAATTATAATATATGATTATTATACATATTGAAAATTAAACGCAAAAACGTGGAAATTTAATAAAATATAAAAAAAGTAAAAACAAAAATCAAGTAAAAAATTTCGTGTTGGGCCGTGTTGGGTCGTGTTTCCAAAATTTTGGAGCGTGCGTGTGCGTGCGTGTTTGGGATTTTCAATTTTGGACCGTGTTGGGCTCGACCGAAAAATTGCAGTCCATGCCCATCTCTATTCAAAACATCGTAAATATCGAAGGGGAGAATATCGATAGTTTGCCAGCTTAATTCCTCAATAGAGACACTAACCATGTATGGTTAGTGGTTGTATGGTTAGTGATAGAGATGTAAAAATATCTAATTTTTATATTTTTTGTCTCTATCGATGTTTTTACTATCAGTAGCAGTAATATCATGCCGCTGACTTGCCACTGCCTTCATCCAATAATGGAATGCTAATAGCGACTTATGCAGACGATACCGTAATCCTCAGTCTGTTGAATGCAAACGTATGCACGAGCTCGTGAGATGGCAGAAATGCTGAAGTATACAATACTACAAAATTAGCGTATATCACATTTACACTAAGAAACTGCAACTGCCTTGAATTAACCCTTGAAGGTGCAATACCGAAGGTAAACAGGGTGTAGTAGTAAGTAGTACGTAGTAAAGAAGAGGTAGTTCAAACTGAAAAAAAAACTGACTGGATGTTAAGGAGCGATAGCAAATTGTGTCTTTACAGCAAAGCAAAAATTTATAACGCGATTGTGGCGCCACTATTTACCTACGCATTACCATTATGGAGAACTGCTGCGCACACATTAAACGAGTGCAAGTCCTACAAAACAAAGTGGACCGGAGCCGAATGATTTGTGAGGAACGAAACTACACACAGACCTCAAGATGCTAAATTTATATAGATATTCATTCATCAAATACTCCCAAACTTCGACTCTAGGTTTCAGGCATATGATATGTAACAGGCATATATATATATGTATATATACATATATGTCGGAGCGTACTGTATGTACGCACTGTATGTGATTGTTGCTGCGTACTGCACGTACGCACTATGTAGCTGTGTATGTGTGTATGGATATTCTGGTTTACACCAGAATCCTATCCATATGTCAAAGCGAACGGTATGCACGCACTGTGTGTGTGTGTTGCGGAGTATGGGAATTCTGGTTTTCACCAGATTTCCTAATTTCATCATATTAGTAATATTGCATCAGCCGCTAACTGCGCTCTGATTGGTCCTTTGCATTTTTGTCGCTTTAAGAAGTACCGTTTTACCGGGACGACAGCGCTACAACGCTGTCGTCGAGTGTGGTTCGGAGCTATGCTGAGAAATGACACTGGCGTTGTCAGGCAGTTGAGAAAGATACGTGGAAGCATAAGCATCGAAACTCGCTACGCTATGATGGACGAAAATAATAGTGATCCGACATCAGAAGTGGGATCTGGCCCTCTACCTTCAACAGTTGATGCATCTTGGAAAACCATAATGGAGTTGCAAAATAAAAATTTAATTGAACTGGTTCGGGCCATACAATCAACGGTATCAGGCAGTGCAGTGCAGAATAAGTCAGTGCAACTACCCAAATTTAACCCAGACAAGTTGGGCGCCAACGCTTTATCGTGGTGTACTACCGTTGAAATTATTCTTCAAGAAAATGCATTAAAAGGCAGCGCGTTGGTCATGGCTTTGAGCTCAGCATTAGAGGGAAGCGCTTCGCAATGGCTTTCGCAAGTGTGTTACGCCGAAATCACCTGGGCCGAGTTTAAAGAACTGTTCATACAGCGCTTTGATTCCGTAGAAACACCAGCCGCAATGTTTCTAAGTATCGACCGACTGACGGCGAGTGTCTCGCAGTGCATGCAAGCCGCATGGTTACAGAGCTGACGACGAAAAGGCGCCAAATGGGAGTTGAAGAGATTGCTGTCTCTGTCACTCTTGCTAGCAAGTTTCGATAATCGATTGCAGCGTTTAAGCTTCACGTCGAATGTTAAAACAAGAAGCGATTTGCAGTCCGAATTAGAAGCGTTCACTTTTAATAAAAGGAATTCAGGCTTTATGGAGCATCAATCCGAAACTTTTCCCAAACGGCAAAAACAATCATCGATAGAGTGTCACTTCTGCGGCAAATTGGGCCATGAAATGATTGACTGCCGACTCAAGAAACAACAAAATCATTTTTCAAGTGGTAATGAACGACGTGGTAGACAAGAAGGTCATCACCGTGAAACATTAAGTGTAACATGCTACAAGTGCGGAGAATTGGGTCACATATCTACCCAATGCCCAAAGAAGGAAGCTAATAGGAACAAGACTTTCAGCCAGGAAAAGCGAGTCGAGCAGTGCAGCGTTGCAGTACCAAAGGGACACATGGATCATAGAGGCCAAATTTTTGAAATCACCTTCGATTCTGGAGCAGAATGTTCGTTGATGAAAGAAAAGATAAGTACAAAATTCTCCGGCAAAAGATTCAATAATGTGGTTATGCTGAAAGGCATAGGCAGTGGTGGAATTTGTAGTACTGTACAGATATTAAGTAATGTAAAAATTGATGACTATGGCATTGAAATTCTGTTTTATATAATAAGTGATGATCACATAGAAAACAATATTGTCATTCGACGGGAAATACTAAATCAGGGTTTCGATATTGTTGTTTCATCAAACCAATTTAAAATCTCAAGAATCAAAATAATTAATTCATGTATTGGTGGTGAGCCGACCGATATTGATACAGAACTTGAGGGTCAAGACAAAATAAAACTGCATTCATTGTTGGCAAAGTATTCAAATTCTTTTATAAAATGTATTCCAGGTACTAAAGTCAAGGTTGGTGAAATGAAAATTAGATTAATTGATGCAAGTAAAACAGTTCAAAGAAGGCCATATCGTTTAAGTTCATGCGAGCGAGATTTAGTAAGGGAAAAAATTAGCGAATTGCTAAAATACAAAATAATTAGACCAAGCTGTTCACCTTACGCAAGCCCCATATTGTTGGTCAAGAAGAAAAATGGTTCAGATAGACTTTGTGTTGACTACAGAGAGCTAAATTCAAATACAGTCGCCGATAAATACCCGTTGCCACTTATACAGGATCATATAAATAGACTTCAAGGAGTTAATTATTTTACGTGTTTAGATATGGCCAGCGGTTATTACCAAATTCCCTATTGAGTATACAGCATTTGTGACCCCAGATGGTCAATATGAATTTTTATCAATGCCGTTTGGGCTTAGAAACGCGCCTTCTGTGTTTCAACGTTTAGTAATGCAAGCTCTAGGTGACTTAGCAAATTCGTATGTTATCGTCTATATGGACGATATAATGATAATTGCCTCAACAAAAGATCAAGCGCTAGAAAGATTAGAAATTGTTCTAAACACATTAACAGAATCTGGATTTTCATTCAACATTACAAAGTGTTCTTTTTTGAAAACATCGGTTCAATATTTAGGCTACAATATTAGTGCTGGTGAAATTCGTCCAAACCCTCAGAAAATTGTAGAATTAACTGCTCTTCCGCCTCCACAGTTAGTCACATCGCTAAGACAATTTATTGGCTTAGCATTTTATTTTCGACAATTTATTGGGGGAATTTCACAATTGATGAACTAACTTCAGACAAAAGTAAATTCGTTTGGAAAACGGAACATGAGCAGATACGAAAAAAGTTGTATCTATTCTTACCGATAAACCAGTCCTTGTAATTTTTGACCCTAGTACTATACTAAAATTACTTCACCTGCAGAGTCAAGATACCACTCATACGAGTTAAAAACTTTAGCTGTTGTAAACTCCATTAAACATTTTCGACATTATCTGTTAGGCAGGAACTTTACTGTGTTTACTGATTGTAACTCGATAAAGGCGTCAAGAAACAAACAAGACTTGACCCCCAGAGCACAGCGTTGGTGGGCTTACTTGCATGCGTTTACGTTCGACTTTCAATACAGAGAGGGGAAAAGAATGGCACATGTCGACTTTTTGTCAAGAAATCCTCTTTTACCAAACCCTACTTGTGGAGTAAGGGTGATTGACGAGAAGAGAGTTAACTTGGCTGAAATTTCAAGCAACTGGCTCATTGCTGAACAGCGTCGAGACGCGGACATAGCCGAAATTGTGATTAAATTAAAAGATTTTTCTCTTGCTGAAGATATTGCGAAAACCTATGAACTAAGGGCAGAAGTTCTTTACCGAAAAATACAGAGGAATGGCAGAACACGTTGTTTACCAGTAGTGCCACGTGCCTTTAGATGGTCTGTTATCAACCAAGTTCATGAGTCGATAATGCATTTAGGTTGGGAGAAGACACTGGATAAAGTCTACGATTTTTATTGGTTTGACAATATGTCAAAATATGTCAGAAAATTTGTTGATAACTGTATCACTTGTAAAATATCCAAATCAACCTCAGGAAAAATACAAGCTGAATCCATCCCAATATTCCTTGGCACACTATCCACATCGGTATAACTGGAAAACTAAGTGGCAAAAGTGACCAGAAGGAGTATGTACTTGTTCAAGTAGACGCGTTTACCAAGTATGTCTATCTTAGTCATAGCCTTAAATTAGACAGTGAGAGTTGCATTAAGGCTGTTCAATCTGCTGTTTCGTTGTTTGGAGTACCAAACCGAATAAGAGCTGACCAGGGTAGGTGTTTTACGGGTGGAAAGTTTAGCCAATTCTGTTCAGATAAGAAAATAAACTTGCATTTGGTTGCCACTGGTTCTAGCCGAGCTAATGGCCAAGTGGAACGAACAATGAGAACGTTGAAAAATATGCTGACTGCGGTTGAAACTGGAACTCAGTCTTGGCAAGATGTGTTGGGAGAGGTGCAGTTGGCAATCAATTTTACAACTAACCGCGTGACGAAGGCTAGTCCGTTAGAAATGTTATTGGGAAAGATAGCACGTCCATTAGGATTACTTCCACCTAACGATATTGAAGATGAGGTTGATCTGTCAGATGTAAGAGCACAAGCTGAAAAGAATGTTTTAGCTATAGCAGTTTATGACAAAGAACGATTTAATAAAAATAAGGCAAAAGTAATTAGACACAAAGTTGGAGATTTTGTGCTACTTAAAAGCGAAGAAAGGCATCAAGCCAAATTGACTCCAAAGTTCAAGGGACCTTTTGAAATAATTGATGTGCTAGATGGTGACAGGTACAATTTAAAGTCTTTAACCAATAAACGAAATTACAAATATATTCATGAAGATTTAAGAAGATTGCCGGAGGGGCAAGTGCCCGAAGAGCTGAATGTGTGTGATGATTATTATAATACTGTTGAGATTGATAACACGGTTGCAGCCTGTGAAGATAGTGAAAATGAAAATATTGCGAATCTTGAAATCACTACAGAGAGTGAAGTACACCAATAAGGGTGACAAATGATGTTGTACGGCTGGCCAAATAAAAGGGCAGAGTACTTGATTATATGATAATGCAAGCACAAGTGCAAAACATACTAATGTTTGTTTTGAGCATGGCGTGTTGGGCATTGATTGTATAACTGTAATGTTAAAAGAAGAGAATTAAATAATGTGAAAAGAAGAATGCTGTAAAAAAATTACTTTAAAAAAAAAAAGAATAATACTAATAATGGTAACGCTAAAGTATTTGTAAGCAAACCTGAATATATGTATGTTGTATAAATTGAATTGAATAGAAATGAATTGAATTAAAATGAATTGTTAACATAATAGGTTTATACGAAGGAAGAAAGGAAAACTGACTTGTGTTTAGAAGTATTATATTATTTGTTTGTAATAAAAAAAAAAAAAAAAGGAAAACGAAATGAAGATAGTTTAAATGTTAGCATTTCCTACACGAGGGCGTGTTAAAGTCAGGATGGCCGTGTCGGAGCGTACTGTATGTACGCACTGTATGTGATTGTTGCTGCGTACTGCACGTACGCACTATGTAGCTGTGTATGTGTGTATGGATATTCTGGTTTACACCAGAATCCTATCCATATGTCAAAGCGAACGGTATGCACGCACTGTGTGTGTGTGTTGCGGAGTATGGGAATTCTGGTTTTCACCAGATTTCCTGATTCCTTCTGATTGGTCCTTTGCATTTTTGTCGCTTTAAGAAGTACCGTTTTAGCGGGACGACAGCGCTACAACGCTGTCATCGAGTGGGGTTCGGAGCTATGCTGAGAAATGACACTGGCGTTGTCAGGCAGTTGAGAAAGATACGTGGAAGCATAAGCATCGAAACTAGCTACGCTATGATGGACGAAAATAATAGTGACCCGACATATATATATATATATTTATATATTTATATGTATATATGTACATATACATATATGTACAAGTAAGAAAACTAAAGTCCAAGCTTAGAATACTCGTTTTTCTATTCTCGTTGTGTGTTAGCTGGGTCAAGACTTGCTTGACTTTCGTAGGTTTAACTTTGATAGGGTATAGGGAGCCGAGTTTGTTTAATTTTTTTTTTTAAAAGCGGCAGCTGAAAAACATCGAACGCCTTGCCGAACATTTTAATCTCTCTATTTCTCCATTTTTGTAATTCTTAAATATTTATATTTTATTTTGTCCGGTAATCGCAATCGTTTCGGCGTCTGATTGGCTTGTTAATATGAATCAAAGCATTGTTCCACTTCTGGGTATGGCGCCGTACTCGACAAGGCGCGAATCGGAGCGGACCTGTTGGATATGCTTTGCGACAGAAACCGAGAATCGCATGGCAACCTGGCTGCATCCGTGCCAGTGCCGCGGCAGTACCAAATGGGTGCACGAGAGCTGCCTTTATCGCTGGATCGACGAGAAGCAGAACGGCAATACACGTACTAAGGTCACTTGTATGCAGTGTCGCGTCGAGTATATAATTATCTTTCCGAAGATTAGCCGCGTGGCCACGGCCCTGGAGCGCTTTCAGGATCTCATACGTCACTGCAGTCCATTTGTGGCAGCAAGCGCATTTCTGGGCTCCGTGTATTGGACGGCCGTTACCTATGGAGGCATCACGGTCATCCAGGTATTTGGTCAGCAGCGTGGTATGGAGCTCATGGAGACGGGTGATCCGTTTTTTCTACTGGTCGGTTTGCCTATCATACCAGTGGCATTGATACTGAGCCGTCTTATTCGCTGGGAGGACGCCGTGCTTCGGCTCTGGCACAAGCGCCGTTCCATTGTACGCCGCTTGCCGCTGGTCAATCGGTTGCTCAATCGGCAGTCCAGGAATGGAACTGGAGAACCGATGCCGCTTCCGGTGCCGGATGAGCCAGTTGAGTTTGCTCGCATATTCTGCGGTGGCATTCTATTGCCCAGCATTGCCACAATAATGGGGAATATTATGTATAGAAACATGACGCCTCCACTGTATCGCACGTTACTTGGTGGCGCCACGTTCATTGGAGTGAAGGGCATACTCAAGATATACTTACGACAAAAGCAATATCTGAGCAAGACGCGACGGCACATCGTCGACTATACTGAAGAGAATGTACGCTTGTATGTGTCGGATGCTGAGGGTCAATCTCGACAAAATGTTCGCCAAATTGCCGGCTCTGAAGACAATGAATCGGAATTCGGTGAAGAGTATGTGGATATGGATGACGACGTGGGCGTTGATGTGGATCTCCCTATTGATGTAGATGTGGGTGGGGATGTTGAATCGGGAGCAGACATCGATGTAAACGTAGACGACGAGGTTGCTGATGCGGATGTTGATGTTGATCCGGATGTTACCCAAACATCGGAGCAGGATGATTCCGAATTCGATGATATTAGAGAGCATATTATTATAAGCGTGCCAGACCGTCCGTATACATTGTTTCTTAGCTAAATTTAAGCATGTTTCCAATCAGACCAGGCAGTGAAATGCCTGCAATCAGAAAACTTTGGTGTTCATGCATGGGAATTTCTAAGGGATATCAAATCTAAATTCTTTTGTGTTTTAATTACATAGTCTTGCTGCATTTATCTTAAACCTAAACCACAACAAATTTTCAAGTACTTGCCTCTTAGTTGCTCTCCGCCTACGTCTCTCTCGTTATCTTTACATTAATATTTACATTACTTTATATTAGGGGGCGCTGATCCTAATTAAATTCTTGGCGTGCCTTTCTATACGATCCATATGGCCCTTGGTTTATAGGGTAGCAAACTTTTAATTGCATACTTTTCGGAAGGCTTTAAAAATATTTGTCTTATGGACCATATCTGTTATTATACATATATAAATTATTTTGCATATTCAGAAATTGATTAACATCTAGCGGGCCTGGCGAACTTCATTTCGTTCAATACTACTCGTCGATTTTATACCCTGTGCCCATTGGAAATGGTAAATTAGGGTATAATGTTTTTGTGAATATGTATGTAACATGCAGAAGGAGCCGTCGCGGACCCCATCAAGTATACATATATTTTCTTGATCAGCTCTATGAGCCCTGGTATTCATACAAGCATACATGTCAAATTTCACACAGACGGAAGAACGGAGGGACAGACAGACAGGGCTATATCAACTCAGCTCGTCGAGCTGATCAAGAATATATATGTATATATAATTTATTTATAGTGCAAAGTGATAACGTCGTGGTAGATGTGATGCATTCTGACTTGTACATGTATGCAGAGGTTCGAGTCTCGGTTTAGCGATGTTGTTTTTGTTTTTATAATATATTTATATTTATAATATTTCGGAAATCAACAGTAGTTTTCTCCTATTTTCCACTGTGTTCAAAATATAAGAGAAGTTGCTAAATTGCTATATTGATTTTTATAGGATCGTAAGCCAAATTCGGGTTTTCTAACTGTAAAAGATAAAGTTTCACCCGATTTTCCACGCCCGCAATGGGCGTAAAAATATCCGCCTTGGAATGTCAACGCGAGTATACATTTCATATCTCAACTCTCTAGGACTGCTACAAGTAATGTTTCTGAGATAGAGGAAAATTCATTTTCCAATTGCCACGCCCCTAGAGAGCGTATCGTATTGACAATTTATCTGACGAGAGTATACACGAGGATATATTCAAAATTTCAAGCCTCTAGCTTCAATGACGTAAAAATGGGTTGCGTTCATACGGACAGACGGACGGAGATTGCACAAAACCAATATACTCATTTGAATTTGTGAATGAGTAGAAAAATTCACGTTCTAGATATTATATGTTGTGCGATCGACGCTTTCAAACATACGGTCAGACGGACAGACAGACAAGAGGACAGGGCTCAATCGACTCGGCTTCTTTTATATTAGGTCTGCCACGCCTCCTTCTACCTGTTACATACATTTTCACAAAATCATTGTGCCTTATTTTCCCATTTCCCATGGGTTCACGGTATAAAAAGCCTGCTAAAGCCAGATGTGGAATTCCACAGCCGCAGTCAATTCCACAGCCAGTGCTGGTTTATGAATCTGTTGGGAGCTGCGATAGTTAGGAGAGTTGTTCAAGTTTATAGAGGGGAGCCTCTTCGACCGACAATGTCGTCGGTTAGGTAGAAGTTGACTGTCTCTGACGCATACCCTCTTCTGTCAACCTCATCCGCTTTGGCACGCGCCAGTCGATTAATGAATAATGAATGAAGAATAAGTACACAAATATTTGTCCAGGCCGCCACACTATGATCCAAGATCTTTGAAGCTTGAAATATAAAAGAAAATTTCTTACGAATATATATCGATAGATAAATAACTCAAATAGGTTTTGGACAGTTTATGTTTTTAACTATTTATGAGATTATAACATGTATCAATCAATATATTAACCCAAATTAAAATCATCGAATTTTTCTGGCTTAGAAAATCTTAATATTCTTTGTTCTAACAACAATCTTATTTTATGGTATGCCAAGCCATAGTGACTCAACCATGCTTAATCTTCTAGCCACATATAAACTTGTGCCGTTATTTGGAATTTTCAAGTCTCTATCATCAATACCGTAATTAGTTTGTTCATACGGGACAGATAATATATTTATTTCACTCGCAACTCTGAAAATTACATTATTTAAAAAACAGGGTAAAATGGTATTGTTTTAATGGCAGATAGCATAGAGTATATATATTCTTGATCACGTAGGTAACAGCCGGGTCGATTTAACCCTGTTCGCCTGTCTATCCGTCCGATATTTTAACGGGGCGATCTCAGAACCTATAACAGTTAGAGACTTTACACTTTTCTTAGGTTCCGGTGTAGCTTGCGCAGATCGAGTTTTTATTAAAATTTCGATAAATATCCCCGTTTTACTGTTATCGATTAAAAATGAAAATTTAAATGCAGTTATAAAATTCTATCTATTACATCTTTAAAGTTAGCGTCTCCAAATCTTGTATTTAGTTTTATGTTAGTTTTATTTATGATATACTTTGGGTATTTTCAAAACACATATTTCAAACTAGAGATTTGTGCTTTGGCAAGATTGATTAGGAGAGTGGGCCTGCAAAAATATTATTAACAAGTAAGAATGGTGCTGTCGGGCGCTATCGACTGCGAAATACTCATTCATGCCCCAGCACCTAGTTCCAAAACATTACTAGATATGAATTTACCAAATTGACTCGCTGTGTATTTAATGTAGTTTTGATTTTTTATACCCTGAACCCATTAAAAATGGGTAATCAGGGTATAATGGTTTTGTTGCAGCCCAAATGTATGTAACAGGCAGAAGCAGGCGTGGCAGACCCCATAAAGTATATATATTCTTGATCAGGACGACAAGCCGAGTCGATTGAGCCCTGTCCGTCTGTCCGTATAATTGAACGCGTGGATCTCAGAACCTATAATAGCTAGAGACTTGAACTTTTTTTTTTATAGATTCGTGTATATCACGCGCAGGTCGAGTTTGTTTTAGAAATTCCATAACTCTTCTCGTTCTTTTTTTATCGATTAAAAACGAAATCGATTTTCAGTTTTAAAATTATATCTTCTACATCTTTATAGTTAGAGACTCCAAATCTTGTATTTAGCTTAATGGGACTTTTATACAATAACTTTTATTAAATTTTGGATGCCACGCCCCCTTCGCCCAAATTTTCAAACCATTTATTTCAAATACTAGAGACTTGTGCTTTTGCACATACACGCATATGAATGATATAATTACGCTGCGCAAGTTTGATTAAGAAATTCGATCTACAAAAAAAGTTATTAAGCATTTAGTTTCCCATAACACGAACATATTGGCGCAGCGAAGTCGCTGAGTAAACTGCGCAGTTAGCAGAGCGTATGCGTGTGTGTGTGTATGTATGCGTTGCTTGCAATATACATATGTACATATATGTACATACATATATATTTCACGTTGTGAAAACACTTTCGTGTCAAACTGTATGTACATACTGTATATATTTACATATATATAAAATAAGAGTAACATTGATATAACTTAAATAAAGTCAATATAATATACATATGAATAGATGAAATGCATTATGTTATTAAACGAAACGTTTACCAAACGTTTACGTACACACGCGCGTGGCAACAGCAGCAGAAGCTCTAGAAAATTCGAAGAATTCATAACAACAACAACAAAGACAAATTGGGGATGAATTTTAAGCAGAAGTTCAGCAGCTCAGTAGCAGCAGCTCAGTAGCTCAATAACTGTACTTAGGAATTCGCTATCTCACTCTTATGTATGGCAACGGCTTTGTTGATAGAAGCGATGATCGCCGACATAAAGTCTCGGGTTCGATTCTCTAAGCTGACGTCAAAACTTTTTTTATGCAAGTTACTTAATCTTTTTTGTTTTTTTTTTTTAATTTTTTAATTTAATTTAAAATTATATATAAACTTTGAAGTGCATTTAAAGCCGCCGATAGGCGGGGTTCAGGGTATTTCCTAGTCGGGCACCTCCGACTAGAGTTTCCTTACTTGTTTATTTAACAATTTCTAGCAATTCAATTGAAAACTTAAACAAATATAAAATATAAACATATGGGAACTCAAGGTATAATGATTTTATGAAAATGTATGTAACAGGCAGAAAGAAGGAAGCGTGGCAGACCCAATAAAGTATATACATACATATATATTCTTGATCAGCTCGCTGACGCTGAGCTGAGTGGATATAGCCCTAGCGGTTCGTCCAACCATCCGCAGTGAATAGCAGTGAAATGAGTAATATATCTGAGGGTGTGGCGGATTTTCAATTGATATATCTTTTAGAGCGTAAGTGCCAAACTATTAGAATATATCAAGGTTAATTGTGAAGCTGCTGCTATGTTAGATTACTGATTACTGATGACCTTTCCATTTGATCTCAACCACCTCGAGTGAATATAACTAGTGCAGAGTATCTAGATGTCTACATGTCAAATTTCAGATCTTTAGATTCTGTTGTTTACGAAGTTACGGACAAATGGATGGACATGGCTCAATCGACTCGGCTTTTCCTCCTGATCAAGAATTTAAATACTTTATGGGTTCTGCCACGCCTCATTCTGCCTATTACATACATTTCAACAAAAACACTAAACGGTTTTACGATATCCCATTTTTAATGGGTTCAGCGTATAATAATATATAAATGTAAATATTTAATATGTAAATAAATACGCAAATCACGCAGGTAAGTATATAATTTCAATTGTAGCTAACTTCTGTAAATAAATAAATAAACAACAGCTTTCACTTTTCACTAAAGCACTCTTACCTACCTCTATCGTACAGTTAAACCTATTTTCTACAACAGAACGAAAATATTCTAAATTAATATATGCGTGAAAAGTTATTTTTTACATTTGATTACCAAATATTATAAGCTGGAACGAAAATTAATAGAACAGTTTAGTAATAACGAGCTTCAAATCTTTGGTATTTTAAATAGAAGTGAGGAATGAAAGTTGTTGATCTTGTCTATGTGGAAAATTATACAAAAGGGATTACGCTTTTGTTTTCTAGTCGGAATAATGTGTAGTTGTCATAATAGTAAAACTTAGTAGACGTCTTTGGAACTCAGGTTAAAAACATTAATTTCAAGGTGCCTGGGTAAATCTAGTCGTAGTAGTTGTCGACGGAACCAAATTACGTTTATGTCAGTATCACAGAATAGGTCTAACAATTCGGTCGACATATTGAGATAAAAGTACGAAAAAATTCAAATATTTGTGAATATCGTTTTAAATTCTTATTAAAATTCAGTTTGTGGACGCATTTCACTGTTAAAAATTTGGAGTTCATCATCACTCTTTCTAAAGTAAATATTTTAGCTATTCTTCGAGCAACCATAACTGGCCCATCTGAAGCGAAGGAAACGAGACTGCCAAAATGTCAGACAATACGGCTGTTTCTGGTGTACTGAATGCGGTGCTGTGCGGCGTGACTGGCTACGGGTTCTACGCGATGCAACCGCATGATCATCCGTATGCATTCTCGGCCTGCTTGATTGGCTTCTGCCATGGTCTCCTGGGACTGATTGACATTTTCGTTGGGAGCGATGGTACACGGAAAGCTAGGGAGACGAGTAATGCCATAATGGAGATAGTCCCTTTGCCGCTGATCAATATGGAACTTTTCTTTGGCGGCGAAAGCAACAATATTGCATTGGGACACGGGCTGTTCATTGTACCCATGGCCATATCTGTGCTGGTTGGTTTAATCAAGGGCGAAGGCGATGAGTCGGACGATGCTATTGAAACATTAAAGCTATTGACTATCTTGGGCAATATAACATCTCTCTGCTATCTGGCCATCAACGAAGGCTCCTCCGTTATGGGCGGCATGGCCGTTCTTGCCTTCCTCACCAAAATCGGCTCCGAGTATCTGGAGTCGCACCTTGAGGGCTCTGGCGATCCAGTTAAGTACCTCAGTTGGTCTGGATTTTATTTGCTCGCTACCTTCGCCGTTGGCGGCGAGAAGTGATTCGCATATTCAAAATGATGCATGAAGTTTACCCAAAATGAAACAAACAAAAACCAAAACAGTTTTCGATATTTATGGACTTGCACATTTCCCGGATTAACAAAGTGAAAATATGATTATTATGCGATTGCCATTTGAATTTAATGATTAAATATCTTATAGCGAATCGATGCCCGGACTTAACTTCGTTTCCGAAACTCAAAATATGTTAGCTTGTCACGAATTTAACAAATTATTAGAATGAAATTAGGGAACACCTTGACTAGGCCATCGATAATGGGTATATTGGTTGGTATATTAAGAACTCACTAACTTATGTATATATAGAAGAGCTCACTCTCGCATATGTAAGTGAGTTAAACTACGATGCTACACTTTAGACCTTTCTATAGCTTTTTATGAGAGTTTACGGTATCACATTCTTTTTCAGATAGAGCAAAGTTACTTAATATCGTTCCTTAACTGCTTCGACAAGTTTGGGTAGCATAAGAACCCGATGCGGTATTATTTATGACATTACATTACTCGATATACATGTTAATGTTATTGGTTTTATACCGTGAACCCATTGAAAATGGGAATTCAGGGTGTAATGTTTTTGTAAAAATGTATGTAACAGGCAGAAAGAGGCGTGGCAGACCTCATAAAATATATATATTCTTGATCAGCTCGACGATCAAAGTTCATTTAGCCCTGTCCGTTTGCCCGTCCATCTGTATGAACGCAGCGATCTCGTACATCACAAAACCTAGAGATCTGAAATTTTACATGTATACTCTTGAATACCATATGCAGTACGAGTTTGTTTTATTAGATCATATCAATATATATGTTTTTAACCATAGTATGTTGGCAATATCGGCTATTCGAAAGGTTCAAGGTATCTCCTCGTCGAGCGTTCTCGACTAGAGTTTTCTTACTTGTTTTCTTTTCCATTGCTGTCTAGCATATGCAGCAACAGGTTGATGTGTAGTCACCCGGATGTAAGAGTGAACTATGTAAGCACACATCGGCCTATGTACATGTATTTTTCTGTGTATGTGTATGAAGCAGATGCAGATGCAGACCATGTCAGGGCTAGTGGGCCAACTAAATCAATGTCAAATGGCAATTAGTTGACTGCAGATGACTTCATCGCAGAAGTTTCCGCCCACTCGTAAGCCTTTTAGCGCAAGCGAAACTTATGAGCTTAGGTGCTACTAACTATCAAACTGGAGCTCGGTACTTGTAGCTGTTACTCGTCCAGCAGCTCGAGCCCAAGACAATGTCGGCCAATTTCTTATGGTAACAGACATTTTTGTTTTCTTTTCGGTTTTATTGTAACAACCAGTTCTTCATTTTACGTTAATTTCGTCAGCTGCCAATCAAAAAATTAAAATCGAAAAAAATGTTGAGCCCAAAGTCACCCAACTATGTTTAGCTGCACCCGCAGCCGCACCTGCAAACGACAGCAAGTAGACTTCGACTTCCATTTCCACTGTCACATCCATTTTTACCCCGACTTGCCGCAGCATTAGACATAAAATAAATAATAAACAAGCTCAAGACGCAGCTAAATGGCTTTACTACGACAACTTTGGGGCGTCATGTTCATTAAGCACGCCGTGTGCAACACCAAAACCCATGTAAGATGAGGGGGAAGACTCTGTCAGAGCGGCCTATCTGAAGTCTGTCTGACCGTTTGTGCGTGTTACACGACGCGTGTTCACATTAGCGCTTAAAATGTATTATTATTATTTTTATTGCCATTGCGGCTAGCGTTATGTGCTTAAGTTAGGGCAAGCCAAGGTAAATTATCAAATACATAAAGATTTCATTCAAAACATTGCTCTACGATGAAAGAAAATAATGACGTTGCTCTAAGCATACAAAGAACTCCAATTACATATGTGTACAGTATGTCCATTAATTGTTTGCAAAACGAAAAAACGCGCACAAGTTCAACTTTAACATCATATTTTACTGGGAAAGGCACTTTTTTATACCCTGAACCCATTAAAAATGGGTAATCAGGGTATAATGGTTTTGTTGCAGCCCAAATGTATGTAACAGGCAGAAGGAGGCGTGGCAAACCCCATAATATTCTTGATCAGGACGATAAGCCGAGTGGATTGAGCCCTATCCGTCTGTCTGTCAGTGCAGGGTATAAAAAGAAAACAGCAAAATAACGGAACATCTAAATCAGAAACGATGCCTCGCGTCTTTTTCTCAAGTCTTCTGTGAATTCAGGCGTCACAATAATTTATTGGAATTACTACAATTGTTTATAGATTTTGAAGTTTTCGCAATGCCTGGTAAACGCACCGATGATAATTTAATACAATTAGTTTATTTTAATTATAACAAGGGTTGTTGTTGGTGTGTTGCATGGTTAGTGGTACGAGTTTGTTTTTTTCCGATAACTCATCACGTTTTCTAATTATCGATAAATTGACTTTAATTTATGCGTACCGTTCGAACTAGAGATTTCAAATTTACTATGCAGATGGGTATAGGGGATATACATATTGGATATTGGATGCCACACCGTCTTCCCCACAAATTTACAGAGCATGGATTTCAAATACCAGAGAATTGCATTTTGGAAAATACACACACTGTGAAAGTTTGAGAAAGTCCATATATGAAGTCATTATACATATATACAAATATATACATATGTATGTATGTATATAATTCTTATCCTTATTCGCAAAGTGAAACACGTAAAAACGTTGTAGTCGGGCGCTATCGACTGCAAAATACTCATTCACACCCCAGCACACAGTTCCATAACATTCCAAGATACGAATTTACCAATCAGTCAATACACATGACATTTAATAAAAAATTTGGGGATAAGTAGGGGCATCCCCAAATTTTTTTTTAAATGTCATATGTATAATTAGGGGTAATTAGGCCTTAAGCCTATCCCATATTGGAAACATAAACGATTGTCGCCCAGCAGCATAATGTATAGATACTGTAGCAATAAGACGAATCCGAGCTTGATCGGAACAGAGAATAGAATAAACAAGTAACAAGTAAGGAAGCTCTAGTCGAGACTGCTCGACTAAGAGATGCCCTGAACTAGAGTTGGGCATGGGCTGGGTTTTACCGTGTCACGTCGTGACACGATGGGCGCCCGCGTGCGCATTCATATGCCCAAGCACAAGTCTCTAGTATTTGAAATACGGGTTTTGCAAATTGTGGGCGAAGGGGGCGTGGCATCCAAAATCCAAAAACTGCAAAATGTCCGCATTCACTACACCTATATGCACAGTAAATTTGAAGTCTCTAGCTTTAATGGGTCACTTAATTGAAAGTCAATTTATCGAAATTTATCGATAATTCGGGAACGGGATGAGTTATCGAAAAAATAAAACAAACTCGTATAGCGTATGGTATTCACGAGTATACATGTCAAATTTCAGATCTCTAGCTTCTGTGGTTTACGAGATCTGCGCGTTCATACAGACGGACGGACAGACGGACAGGGCTTAATCGCTCGTCGAGCTGATCAAGAATATATGTATATACTTTATGGGGTCTGCGATGTCTCCTTCTGCCTGTTACATACATTTTCACAAAAACATTATACCCTGGTTTCCCACTTTCAATGGGCTCAGGGTATAATTACTTGTTTATTCTATTCTCTGTTCCGATCAAGCTCGGATTCGTCTTATGGATACAGTATGTACATATGTACATACATACAGATATGTACATTATACAGCTGGGCTGCGACAATCGTTTATATTTACAATATGGGATAGGCTTAAGGCCTTGAAGATGGGGTGATTAAACAAATGTTTACGTTTACAATATTAGGTAGGCTCTTGAGTTAATTGGGTCGCAATAAGTGTCAACTATTCTTATGAAACTTATGGTTAGTAACTTTCCTACATTAAAGCAAATTGTAAACCTTTTGGGTTGACTGTAGTTAGAGCTGAGGCTAATGGTATGGTGTCAGTTGACACTGTGGGAAGTGATGCTGATGGCATAACTTTCGCGTCAGTTCTACTAGCCACGCCACAAATTTCATACCGATCAAGTAACTTAAATATCATCTGATCATTCAAGCTGAATTCTATTGTATTTGTTAGCACATAGGAAAATGTTCGTGGCGTAGCCAAGCACGTTAATAATCAAAATTGTATTAAATACACATGTCATTAAATAATAAATTTGGGGATACCCCTAATTATACATATGACACTTAATTTGGGGATGCCCCTACTTATCCCCAAATTTTTTATTTAATGTCATGTGTATTGACTGATTGGTAAATTCGTATCTTGGAATGTTATGGAACTGTGTGCTGGGGTGTGAATGAGTATTTCGCAGTCGATAGCGCCCGACTACAACGTTTTTACGTGTTTCACTTTGCGAATAAGGATAAGAATTATATACATACATACATATGTATATATTTGTATATATGTATAATGACTTCATATATGGACTTTCTCAAACTTTCACAGTGTGTGTATTTTCCAAAATGCAATTCTCTGGTATTTGAAATCCATGCTCTGTAAATTTGTGGGGAAGACGGTGTGGCATCCAATATCCAATATGTATATCCCCTATACCCATCTGCATAGTAAATTTGAAATCTCTAGTTCGAACGGTACGCATAAATTAAAGTCAATTTATCGCTAATTAGAAAACGTGATGAGTTATCGGAAAAAAACAAACTCGTACCACTAACCATGCAACACACCAACAACAACCCTTGTTATAATTAAAATAAACTAATTGTATTAAATTATCATCGGTGCGTTTACCAGGCATTGCGAAAACTTCAAAATCTATAAACAATTGTAGTAATTCCAATAAATTATTGTGACGCCTGAATTCACAGAAGACTTGAGAAAAAGACGCGAGGCATCGTTTCTGATTTAGATGTTCCGTTATTTTGCTGTTTTCTTTTTATACCCTGCACTGACAGACAGACGGATAGGGCTCAATCCACTCGGCTTATCGTCCTGATCAAGAATATTATGGGGTTTGCCACGCCTCCTTCTGCCTGTTACATACATTTGGGCTGCAACAAAACCATTATACCCTGATTACCCATTTTTAATGGGTTCAGGGTATAAAAAAGTGCCTTTCCCAGTAAAATATGATGTTAAAGTTGAACTTGTGTGCGTTTTTTCGTTTTGCAAACAATTAATGGACATACTGTAAATAGGGTCATATATGTATATAAGTAGGGTCTTTTAGCCCTCTTAGAGCACCAATCGTCGTATTCGCTGAATTATTTAGTAGATAGTTTCTTGACATATAGCCTGGTAAATAGTTTTGGCCGGTATTTAATTTATACCAGCCACATATTATGTGAAGAATGCTTTTGGCGCAGGCATGTTGCTATTGGAATTTCGTTCGAATGAATTTGCATTTGGTTGATTGATTAAAAAGCAACAATAAAATTTGAAGTTGAATCAACGTCAGAAGCGTCGAAAATCATTTATTGCCATTACGATATGTGTGTTTCAAACGAAATTAATTTCACCGCTCCCAGAACTTCAATCTTAAATCAATTTGAAAATTGCAATGAAAACCTAACGCTAGTAACACCTGTGCTGCGTGGTGGGGGCCTGAGCCAGCTGTTCCACTTGATGCACTTCAATTGGATAATTCAATAATTTATTTGTGCCATCAGCAATTAGTTCGCATTTAAAATCGACGACAGAGAGAGAGAGAGAGAGAGAGAGAGGAAGAGGAAGGGAGAGATATACTTAATTTCATAGGACCAATTTCGGACGACTCATTTCCCAAAAGCATTAACATTCTTCATTCCGGTTTCTGAAGACCTCGCCGAGAGGAGAAGAATGCCTAATGCATAAAATAGTGACAGAGCCATAGAGATATATTATATATATATATATATTTAGAGAGAGAGAGAGTGGAAGCGAGGACAATGACCCATAAAGAGCTGGATCATTAACTTCTCGCCCCGTGGCAAGCAATTCAAGAATTTAAGATTGCGAATGCTGTAAACATTTTGGAATTAGAATGTAAAGTGAAAGGAGTTCTGTAGGTTAACAGCAGCGCCAAACCGCTAAGGCGCTAACCGCTAAGAAACAAGTGCTCGACTAGGAAATACCCTGAACCCCGCCTATCAGCGAATTTTAAATGCACTTCAAAGTTTGAAAATAATTTTAAATTAAATATAAAAATTAAAAAAAAACAAGTAAGGAAACTCTAGTCGGAGGTGCTCGACTAGGAAATACCCTGAACCCCGCCTATCGGCGGCTTTAAATGCACTTCAAAGTTTATATATAATTATTTTAAATTAAATTAAAAAATTAAAAAAAAAAAAAAGATTAAGTAACTTGCATAAAAAAAGTTTTGACGTCAGCTTGGAGAATCGAACCCGAGACTTTATGTCGGCGATCATCGCTTCTATCAACACAGCCGTTGCAATACATAAGAGTGAGATAGCGAATTCCTAAGTACAGTTATTGAGCTACTGAGCTGCTGCTAATGAGCTGCTGCTACTGAGCTGCTGAACTTCTGCTTAAAATTCATCCCCAATTTGTCTTTGTTGTTGTTGTTATGAATTCTTCGAATTTTCTAGAGCTTCTGCTGCTGTTGCCACGCGCGTGTGTATGTACGTAAACGTTTGGTAAACGTTTCGTTTAATAACATAATGCATTTCATCTATTCATATGTATGTATGTACATACATATGTACATATATTATATTGACTTTATTTAAGTTATATCAATGTTACTCTTATTTTATATACATGTATACATACATATATACATATATGTAAATATATACAGTATGTACATGTGTACATACATATGTATGTATATTGCAAGCAACGCATACATACACACGCACACGCATACGCTCTGCTAACTGCGCAGTTTACTCAGCGACTTCGCTGCGCCAATATGTGCGTGTTATGGAAAATTAAATGTTTAATAACTTTTTGTAGATCGACTTTCTTAATCAAACTTGCGCAGCGTAATTATATCATTCATATGCGTGTATGTGCAAAAGCACAAGTCTCTAGTATTTGAAATAAGTGTTTTGAAAATTTGGGCGAAGGGGGCGTGGCATCCAAAATTTAACAAAAATCAAAATTGTATAAAAGTCCCATTAAGCTAAATACAAGATTTGGAGTCTCTAACTATAAAGATGTAGAAGATATAATTTTAAAACTGAAAATCGATTTCGTTTTTAATCGATAAAAAAAGAACGAGAAAAGTTATCGAATTTCTAAAACAAACTCGACCTGCGCGTGATATACACGAATCTATAAAAAAACAGTTCAAGTCTCTAGCTATTATAGGTTCTGAGATCCACGCGTTCAAACATACGGACAGACGGACAGACGGACAGACGGACGGACAGACGGACGGACGGACAGACGGACAGACGGACAGACAGACAGACGGACAGGGCTCAATCGACTCGGCTTGTCGTCCTGATCAAGAATATATATACTTTATGGGGTCTGCCACGCCTCCTTCTGCCTGTTACATACATTTGGGCTGCAACAAAACCATTATACCCTGATTACCCATTTTTAATGGGTTCAGGGTATAAAAATAAGTAACTTGCATAAAGTTTATTGACGTTCATATTTCGGCAATCGGCGCTCCTACCAACACAGCCGTTGCAGTACATGAGAGCAAGAGAGCGAGTTCCTAAGTAAAGTTATTGAGCTACTGAGCTACTAAGCCGTTGAACTTGTGCTGAAAATTCATCCCTAATTTATCTTTGTTGTTGTTATGAACTCTTAGAATTTTCTAGATGCTCCTGCTGCTGCTACAAAGTGCGCTTGTACATAAATGTTTTGTTTAATAATATTTATAATTTAATTTAATCTATATATTATATTGACTTAATTTTAAATTATATCAATGTTATGATTATTTCATATATTTACAAACAAACACGCACACATACGTTCTGCTAACTGCGCAGTTTACTCAGCGAATGATCTTTTTCGATATGTGCATGTTATGGAAAATTAAATACTTAATAATTTTTTTTGTAGACCGACTTTCATAATCAAACTTGCGCCGCGTAATTATATCATATCATATGTGTGTATTTTCAAAACCACAAGTCTTTAGTATTTGAAATACGTGATTTGGAAATTTGAGCGAAGGGGGCCAGGCATCCAAAATTGAACAAAAATAAAAATTCTATAAAGGCCCCATTAAACTAAACACAGGATTTGGAGTCTCTAACTATCAAAATGTAGAAAATATAATTTTGAAAAATAAATCGATTTTCGTTTTTAATCGATAAAAAACGAGACACAAACTCGATTTCCGCGTGACACAAGTACCTAAAAAAATTCAAGTCTCTAGATATATAGGTTCTGAGATCGACGCATTCACACATACAGACAGACGGACAGAACTAAGTCGACTCGGCTTATCGTCCTGATCAAGAATATATATACTTTAAAGGGTCTGCCACGCCTCCTTCTACCTGTTACATACATTTTCACAAAATCATTGTGCCTTATTTTCCCATTTCCCATGGGTTCACGGTATAAAAAGCCTGCTAAAGCCAAATGTGGAATTCCACAGCCGCAGTCAATTCCACAGCCAGTGCTGGTTTATGAATCTGTTGGGAGCCGCGATAGTTAGGAGAGTTGTTGAAGTTTATAGAGGGGAGCCTCTTCGACCGACAATGTCGTCGGTTAGGTAGAAGTTGACTGTCTCTGACGCATACCCTCTTCTGTCAACCTCATCCGCTTTGGCACGCGCCAGTCGATTAATGAATAATGAATGAGGAATAAGTACACAAATATTTGTCCAGGCCGCCACACTATGATCCAAGATCTTTGAAGCTTGAAATATAAAAGAAAATTTCTTACGAATATATATCGATAGATAAATAACTCAAATAGGTTTTGGACAGTTTATGTTTTTAACTATTTATGAGATTATAACATGTATCAATCAATATATTAACCCAAATTAAAATCATCGAATTTTTCTGGCTTAGAAAATCTTAATATTCTTTGTTCTAACAACAATCTTATTTTATGGTATGCCAAGCCATAGTGACTCAACCATGCTTAATCTTCTAGCCACATATAAACTTGTGCCGTTATTTGGAATTTTCAAGTCTCTATCATCAATACCGTAATTAGTTTGTTCATACGGGATAGATAATATATTTATTTCACTCGCAACTCTGAAAATTACATTATTTAAAAAACAGGGTAAAATGGTATTGTTTTAATGGCAGATAGCATAGAGTATATATATTCTTGATCACGTAGGTAACAGCCGGGTCGATTTAACCCTGTTCGCCTGTCTATCCGTCCGATATTTAAAAGGGGCGATCTCAGAACCTATAACAGTTAGAGACTTTACACTTTTCTTAGGTTCCGGTGTAACGCAGATCGAGTTTTTCTTAAAATTTCAATAAATATCCCCGTTTTAATGTTATCGATTAAAAATTAAAATTTAAATGCAGTTATAAAATTCTATCTATTACATCTTTAAAGTTAGCGTCTCCAAATCTTGTATTTAGTTTTATCACTAACCATACAACACAACATACAACCATGTTGTATGGTTAGTGGTTTTATGTTAGTTTTATACAATTTGTATTTATGATATATTTTGGGTATTTTCAAAACACATATTTCATACTAGAGATTTGTGCTTTGGCAAGATTGATTAGGAGAGTGGACCTGCAAAAATCAAGGTATAAAGGTTTTGTGAAAATGTATGTAACAGGCAGAAGGAGGCGTGGCTGACCCAATAAAATATATATTATTGATCAGCTCGATGAGCTGAGTCGATATAGCCTTGTCTGTCTGTATCGTAAACCACAGAAGCTAGAGATCTATAATTTAACATGCATACTCCTGAATACACATACGCAGTTCGAGTTTTTTTCAATAACTTATCCCGTTTCCTAATTATCGATCAATTTCCATAATTTGACTTTGATTAATGTGTGCCATTAAAGCTAGAGACTTAAAATTTACTGTGCATATTGATGTAGTGAATACACACATTTTGTAGTTTTAGATTTTGGATACCTCCTCCGCCACAAATTTGCAAAATACGCATTTTAAATAGTAGAGACTTGTGCTTTGGCAAATACACACATATGAATGCCACAATCACACTGTGAAAATTTGATTAAGGAAGTCCAACAACAAAAGTTATTTAACATTTAATTTCCCATATCATATGCATATTGCAGCGTAAACGCACTCACTGTTCAGAGCGCGTGCTCACATTACGTCCGTGTGCGTGCGTATATGTGTGTATATGTGGCTTGCAATATATAAATGTAAAATAATCATAGCAATATCGGCTATTCCAAGGGTTCAGGGTATCTCCTAGTCGAGCGGTGTCGAAGAGCTGTGTTATTTGTCTTATTTTAAATATGTAGCGCAGTGCGAGCATACAGGCGAGTGGGCGGCCGAAGAGACGGAGATAGTGGAGGCGATGCCACAGTGGTCTGGCAACCCGTCGACTGTGAGCCACGACGCACGGCAACAACAACAACACGAGAACGACAAACACATCTTTGACTTCCGCATGTCTGCGCTATTTTTATGCAACTAATCGCTTAGAACGCTGCCAAAGAGGCGAAAGCATTATAAACTAACGAAAGTCAACGTCTGCGTCGACAGAAATGGGACTAACTGAGTGGAAAAGTGGGCGGCAAACAATTAATGGACAACAAAAATTTTCGGTTTTCTTTTGTTTTGAATTATTTTTATGCTTTTCTTTCTTTTCTTATGATTTTTGGTATTTATTTTATTTAAGAATATATAAAGGAAAAATACTGTGACAAAAAAAAAAACAAGTAAGGAAACTCTAGTCGGAGGTGCCCGATTAGGAAATATCCTAAGCCTAGCCTATCGGCGATTTTAAATAGCTAACTGAGCAGCGACTGCGCCCGGGCTGCAATATTCCTATGATATGGGAAATTAAATGTTTAAGTGTTCCATTAAAGCTAGAGACTTTAAATTCACTGTGCACATACTTGAAGTGAATACAAAGATTGATTGATTGTTGAATTTAGGATACCAATTTACCAAGCGCTTGTTTGTTTTCTATTCTATTAATTTTGGAGTGAAACTTCTCATGTATATATTCACATATATGTACGTACATATATAAAATAAGAATAACATTGATATAATTTAAATAAAGTCAATATAATATACATACATATGTACATACATATGTATAGATGAAATCTATAATGTTATTAAACAAATTATTTACGTACAAACGCACGTGGTAGCAGCAGCAGAAAGTGCTAAGAATTCATAACAACAAGAGAGAGTTCTGAGTTTGTGAGAGTGAGACGTACGTATGTATGTACATACAACGTATATTTATTTTCGCTCCGTACTTTTGATTATTTCTGTTCTTTAATTTGTTGTATATTTACACATTATTTGCATATTGGTGATTATTGAATTTTTGGTTCGATACTGCCGTGATTTGTGCTTCTAAACATTGTGTTTTTTGTTTTTATTTACAATAGTTTTGTGAACGTCGGTGTAATTTGCAATTTTCGTTTTAGTATTTCTATTTTTTCGTTTTTCTTATTCTTATTTGCTTTCTATTTTTTTTTTTACACGGGTTAGTGTGTGTGTTCGCTGTCGCTCGCTCACGCTTAGATTAGTGTTTGTTTTTGTTTCTTACGAAATTTATTTCGTTTGTAGTGTAGCTCTCTCCCGCTCTATTTTCTGTTTCTTCATCTACTATTTATTCTTTTAATCTTTGTAGTAGCTGAGTGTTATTGTTTGTGATTTTTGTTTCTCTCAATCACAGTTAATCCACTCTTTGTCTTTTATTTTTTATTTTTTTTACTATCTAAATCTGTTTGTATTTTTGGTTTGATTATCTCCCCTACTTGCCAATATGATTTGCTGTAAGAAATCATGTACACTTCGGCATATCACTGATTGATTCTGCACAAATGCAATTTGTTGGGTGCTGGTTGTGCGAGAATCTAATGCACATTAAATGTGCTGGCATCTCGGGGGGTTACTGTGATGGAGTCATGGCTGCTCCCAAGTGGGTGTGGTGGATTATGTTGGTCTTGCCCGGATTGTTTGGAAAAACAATTAAGTTTTTCCAAGATGTATAATTCAGTGCGGGTTCAGTACTCAAATCTAAGTAAATTTTCAAAACAGCTTGAGATGAACTGAAAGCTGGAGAAGAAATATTGAATCAGTATAATTGTGATTCTCCGCTAAATACAGTGATTGCTCCATCACTGCTACTTCCCCCCTCCATTCAAGTATCGTCTCCTAACTTATCAACCCCTTCTTTACCTTATCAAGAATTATCAATTCCCATATCAGATGATTCAGTTGAAATATCTGTGTCTAGTGTCACAGATACTAAAAAAGTTAAAGTTTTTCCGAGTGATGGTCAAACCAAAAACAACATTCAGACACCGTCTTCTACACCGTCTCCTACACCTATATTACCCTATTTACATACATACCTGTTGTGTCTCCTCGAAAGCAAGTTTTCTTATCTAGGCTTTCATCAGATACGACATATGAGGCTGTGTCTGCTTTTATTGAAAGTAAAATTTCATCTAAAGTATTTATAACGAAGTTTAATTTTGCGACTCCTCGTGAAATTGCTTCGTTTAAAATCAATGTCCCAATTGAATTTTTCGATACTATATGCGATCCAAACTTTTGGTCACCTCATGTTGTTGTACATGAATTCAAACCTAAGACTCGGAATAGAATTTCTCCAGTGTCTTTAAATCCCGTTTCGGTACAACCATCATCTGAGGCTGTACCAAAAAACTAAGTTGCTTTCCATCTTTTCCACAGCTATCTTTGATTTATCAAAATTAATTAATTAAGGCCTCGAACAATTCTAAATTAAACAAGTAATGAAACTCTAATCGAGACTGCTCGAATAAGAGATACCCTGAACCCTTCGAATAGCCGATATTGAAAGTATATTATGATTATTTTACATATATATGCAAGTAACACACGACGCTCGGGCTGAAACATGCATATAATATCGGAAATTAAATGTTTAATAACTTTTTATACCCTGAACCCATTAAAAATGGGTAAACAGTGTATAATAGTTTTGTTGCAGCCCAAATGTATGTAACAGGCAGAAGGAGGCGTGGCAGACCCCATAAAGTATGTATATTCTTGATCAGGACGACAAGCCGAGTCGATTGAGCCCTGTCCGTCTGTCTGTCTGTCCGTCTGTCCGTCCGTCGTCCGTCCGAATATTTGAACGCGTGGATCTCAGAACCTTTCTTTTTTTTATCGATTAAAAACGAAAATCGATTTTTCGTTTTAATAATATATCTTTTATTATATCTTTTACATCTTTAAAGTTAGAGACTCCAAATCTTGTATTTAGGTTAATGGGACGTTTATACAATTTTGATTTTTGTTAAATTTTGGATGCCACGCCCCTTAGCCAAAAATTTCAAAACACTTTTTTAAAATACTAGAGACTTGTGCTTTTGCACATAAACACATATGAATGATATAATTACGCTGCGCAAGTTTGATTAAGAAAGTCGGTCTACAAAAAAAGTTATTAATCATTTAGTTTCCCATAACATGCACATATTGGCTCAGCTCAGTCGCTGAGAAAACTGCGTAGTTAGGAGAGCGTATGTGTGTATATGTATGTATGTGTGTATATGTATGTATGTGCATACAAATGTATGTATGTACATATGTATGCGTTGCATTCAGTATACATACATATATATGTACATAATGAATGCGGACATTTTGTAGTTTTTTTTATTTTTGATGCCACGCCCCCTTCGCCCACAATTTGCAAGGCCCGTATATCAAATACTATAGACTTGTGCTTTGGTAAATAGACACATATGAATGCCATAATCACGCTGTGATTTGTGAATTTGATTCAGATCCATCTAGAAAACAAGTAAGGAAGCTCTAGTCGAGACTGCTCGACTAAGAGATACCCTGAACCCTTCGAATAGCCGATATTCGAAGCCTGCTATGATTATTTTACATATGTATATGTTGCAAGCAACACATACACATACGCACGCTCACGGACGTGTTATGAGCACGAGCACTGAGCAGCGACTGCGCTCGGGCTTCAATATGCCTATGATATGCGAAATTAAATGTTTAATAACTTTTTTTGCAGATGGACTTTCTTAATGAAATTTTCACAGTGTGTTTATGGCATTCATATGTGTGTATTTGCCAAAGCACAAGTCTCTAGTATTTGAAATACGGATTTTGCAAATTGTGGGCGAAGGGGGCGTGGCATCCAAAATCCAAAAACTGCAAGTTGTCCGCATTCACTGCACCTATATGCACAGTAAATTTGAAGTCTCTAGCTTTAATGGGTCACTTAATTGAAAGTAAATTTATCGAAATTTATCGATAACTCGGGAACGGGATGAGTTATCGAAAAAATAAAACAAACTCGTATAGCGTATGGTATTCACGAATATTCATGTCAAATTTCAGATCTCTAGCTTCTGTGGTTTACGAGATCAGCGCGTTCATACAGACGGACGGACGGACGGACGGACGGACGGACGGACAGACGGACAGGGCTTAATCGACTCAGCTCATCGAGCTGATCAAGAATATATATACTTTATGGGGTCTGCGATGTCTCCTTCTGCCTGTTACATACATTTTCACAAAAACATTATACCCTGATTTCCCATTTTCAATGGGTTCAGGGTATAAAAAGTTATTAAGCATTTAATTTCCCATATCATAGGCATATTTCAGCCCACGCGCAGTCGCTGCTCAGTTAGCAGAGAGCATGCTCATATGACGTTCGTGTGCGTGCGTGTGTGTGTGTATGTGTTGCTTGCAATATATGTATGTATGTATGTAAAATAATCATAGCATACTTCCAATATCGGCTATTCGAAGGGTTCAGGGTATCTCTTAGTCGAGCAGTCTCGACTAGAGCTTCCTTACTTGTTTTATTTCGTTATTTTCCTAGTTCTAATTCTTATAAATCGACAACTTGAATTTAATTTCAGTTTTTAGAAAAACCTCTTTGATATATGTATGTAGATGCTCTATGGCAGACATCGATTGATTAAAGCTTTATTGTGTTTTTTATCGATAATTTTTGTTTGTGTTTCATATCTATTTGTTTCAGTTATTTGATTCTCGCAAAATTGTCAAGAAGTTAATTGTTTTCTGGTGTTTTCTGTCAGGTACTAATGGGTTCCTATTGCGATAATTTAATTAAAATGACATGACAATTTACAAATTGCGAGAAAAGTTTTTGATTCTAATAGCTGCAGCCAAACAAAAGGCTGACAATAATGCGATTCGATTCGATGAGATGTAAGAAAATAATTAACTCATGCAAAATGCTGCACATTCTAAATCAGATAAGTCACACACACAAACACACATTTACATAGCTGGTCAACATTTTCATTCATAAAGCTCAGCATTAATTCGCAAGCACTATTTGCGTGTATGCAACAGGAAGTGACGTAACACAACATGCATTCAACACATTGTGCATTCAAGAGCGAGACAGCGTAAAATTTCGCTAACTCTTTTGTTTCTTATGCACATGGGCTTTTCTACGTTTACACGCCTCGCTGCTGGCGGAGGTTTGTGTCCAAAGTCTTTAGTTCTGTGCGGCGACCTCGTGCTGTATTTGCAAGCGAATTCTATCGAACAGGGTTGCAACAACAACAGTAATTGTCAACAATAATTTCGATGCAAGTGTATGTGTGTATGTGTGCCATTCACAAGCAAACAACAATAACTAGAGCCAGTTCAAGCGAGATAGTGACAGCAATGAACAGTTACATTGACAGCGCAATGGGAAACAAATTACAACAACAAGGAAGACAGCAGAAGTCTACTAAGAAGTGTATCGAAAATAACAGCTAAATGTACCTAAGGTAGTTTTTTAGAGGTGAATTCAGGGCTGCCATTTTGGCAATTTTCCCGTCACATCTGGCGTTTTGAAAACCCTAAATCCGGGAAGATATGCTATCTGGTAGCTAACGGAATTTAAGTCTTTGGCTGGATTTCTTTAAAATTTTTAAATTGCTGGCAAAATTACACCATTGCATAATTTTCAATCGATAGTTAACGCAATCGATGTAGCTTGATCTTCGTTATTCACAGTTTTCCATCACAAGCAGCGTATTTCACCGTTTTTAAGATTTGTTAACTAGTGCTAAAATAACAAGTAAGAAAGTTCTAGTCGAGGGTGCCCGACTAGAAGTTACCCTGAACCCTTCGAAGAGCTGATATTCCAAAACATATTTAACATGCATATGTATATATGGTAAGCGACACATACACACATAAGCACGCGCTCTGCTGACTGCTTAGTTTGCGTAGCTACTGGGCTTCGGCTGCATTATGTGTATGTTATAGAAAATTAAATGTTGAATAACTCTTGGATGGATGATGGACTTTCCTAATCAAATTTGCCCAGCGTGATTATGTCATTTATATGTGTGTGCCAAAGCATAAGTCTATAGTATTTAAAACACGCCGTGCCATTCAAAATTTAACATAAATCTAAATTGTATAAAGGTCCTATTAAACTAAATACTAGATTTAGTCTCCATAACAAAAAAAATGAGTACAGTTATCGAATTTTTAAAACAAATACAGTCTGCGCGTGATATACACGAACCTAAAACAAGTAAAGAAGCTCTAGTCGAGACTGCACGACTAAGAGATACCCTGAACCTTTCGCATAGCCGATATTGGAAGCATCTTATGATTATTTTACATATATATTGCAAGCAACACGAACGTCATATGAGCACGCGCTTTGCTAACTGAGCAGCGACTGCGGTCGGGCTGCAATATGCCTATGATATGGGAATTTAAATGTTTAATAACTTTTTTCTAGATGGACTTTCTTAATCAAATTTATTTTACAGTGTGATTATGGCATTCATATGTGTCTATTTGCCAAAGCACAAGTCTCTAGTATTTGAAATACGGGTTTTGCAAATTGGGGGCGAAGGCGGCGTGGCATCCAAAATCCAAAAACTACAAAATATCCGCATTTACTACACCTATCTGCACAGTAAAGTCTCTAGCTTTAATGGGTCACATAAATGAAAGCAAATTTATCGAAATTTATCGATAATTCGAAACGGCATGAGTTATAAAAAAAAAAAAAACTTGTCAAATTTGAGATCTCTAGCTTTTGTGGTTTACGGACGGACGGACATATGGACAGGGCTAGTTCCACTCAGCTCGTCGAGCTGATCAATAATATATATACTTTTTGGGGTATGGGACGTCTCCTTCTGCCTGTTACATACATTTTCACAAAAATATTATAACCTGATTTCCCATTTTCAATGGGTTCAGGGTATAAAAAAATCCATACCTTTGAATTGCCTCTAAAGTACCTTAAATTCATAGGTACAAACCAAACTTATAACACAGAGGTACCAAGTTTTGGGGTGGATTGTATGACAGTGCTCCAAGAATAATAAAAAATACTCATTAAATTAAAACAGCTTTTTTTCTGGCGTTTTTTAATTGTAGTCTGGCTATTTCAGGCGGTTTTTGAACGTCGATCTGTCGGGTTGCGGACCTCAATAGTTAGCAGCACTGGGTGAATTAAGTGCAACTGAGTATGCAAACGAGGATTTAGTGAATATGAAGTAAAACTATTAAGTAATAAATAACAAAAGTTGCCGAACAGAGAGAGGGAAAGCACTATATGTATGTATATAGATGTATGTACATACATATACATACATATGTATTTACATACAAGGAATTATTCAAACTGTGCTGCATAATAATATATGTACATATGCATACATGTAAGATCGATGAGTAATTGGATGACAAATCGCATTTTCTATTTCGACTGAATTGGAAATCTATTTATATACTCATGTCATTAGACATCTGTCACGAACGTATGCAATAATTCATTACAATAATAACAAATTTTCGGCAAAGGTTTCAAGCATTTGTTTCTGTCATGTTGCACAGCCAGCGCTATGTTGCTGGCGAGCGCTGGCAACAATAATGCAGCAACATTCGAGATATTTGTACTCTAACCTCAAATACGACAGCGAAAAAGGAACGCACTCAAAACAAACCACTCAAGAGAGCGAGAGCAGAACGAAAATCTTAAAAGCTTTATATAAGCCGGCAAATCACTAAATGAAACAGATTGGGACAGAGAGAGAGAGAGAGAGAGAGAGAGAGAGTGAGCGACCGCGAGAGCAAGAACTTATTCTCAATTATATACATACATACGTATGTATGTGAGTACGTGTGTGTTGTATATACGATGAGTGGCTGCTAGTAAGGGCAAATGCCTGCGACAAGTAGTACTCACAATATTAGTAGTAGGCGCTCGCGTTGCTGTTGTATCTCTGACAGTTGACTATTGCGAAAAAAAAGCAAATAGAGGCACAGACACAAGCGCAGTGCTAAATGCTACCGTTGGCTAACCAAACTGGCGGCCTGCTAGTAATCGGGTGGGCCGCTGTACTGGGGTTTTGCCTCTCTCTGATGTCCGCGTTAGTGTCTTTGTCTGACTATGCAGTATTTGACGGCCTCGGGTGGGCGTGGGAACGTTTAAGTTCCATTCTTCTTGATTCAAATAGCTGCACTTACATACAAATGTAAATACATAGGCATACACACATACATTAAGACAGGACAGCTAATATTTTCTGTTTTCTTTTATTTTGCATTATTATACCCTGAAAATGGGAAATCAGGGTATAATGCTTTTGTGAAAATGTACATACATATGTACATACATGTATGTATGTAAAAGGCAGAAGGAGACGTCGCAGACCCCATAAAGTATATATATTCTTGATCAGCTCGACGAGCTGACTCGATATAGCCGTGTCCGTCTGTCCGCCCGTCCATCTGTATGAACGCGTTGATCTCGTAAACCACAAAAGCTAGAGATCTGAAATTTGACATGTATACTCGTGAATACCATACGCAATACGAGTTTGTTTTTTTTTCGATAACTCATCCCGTTTCCGATTTATTGATAAATTTCTATAAATTCACTTTCAATGATGTGTACCATTTAAGCTAGAGACTTCAAATTTTTTGTGCGGATAGGTGTAGTATATGCGGACATTTTGTAGTTTTTGGATTTTGGATGCCACTCCCCCTTCGCCCACAATTTGCAAAACCCGTATATCAAATACTAGAGACTTGTGCTTGGGCATATGAATGCCATAAACACACTGTGAAAATTTGATTAAGAAACTCCATCTAGAAAAAAAGTTATTAAACATTTAATTTCCCATATCATAGGCATATTTCAGCCCACGCGCAGTCGCTGCTCAGTTAGTAGAAAGGGTGCTCATATTACGTTCGTGTACGTGCGTATGAGTGTGTATGTGTTGCTTGCAATATAAATGTAAAATAATCATATCATGCTTCCAATATCGGCTATTCGAAGTGTTCAGGGTATCTCTTAACCGAGCAGTCTCGACTAGAGCTTCCGTACTTGTTTTTTTTATACCCTGAACCCATTAAAAATGGGTAATCAGGGTATAATAGTTTTGTTGCAGCCCAAATGTATGTAACAGGCAGAAGGAGGCGTGGCAGACCCCATAAAGTATGTATATATATTCTTGATCAGGACGACAAGCCGAGTCGATTGAGCCCTGTCCGTCTGTCTGTCCGTCCGTCTGTCCGTCCGTCCGTCTTTCCGTCTGTCCGTATGTTTGAACGCGTGGATCTCAGAACCTATAATAGCTAGAGACTTGAATTGTTTTATAGATTCAGGTATATCACGCGCAGGTCGAGTTTGTTTTAGAAATTCGATAACTCTTCTCGTTTTTTTTTATTGATTAAAAACGAAATCGATTTTTAGTTTTAAAATTATATCTTCTATATCTTGATAGTTAGAGACTCCAAATCTTGTATTTAGCTTAATGGGTATTTTATACAATTTTGATTTTTGTTAAATTTTGGATGCCACGCCCCCTTCGCCAAAATTTTCAAAACACTTATTTCAAATACTAGAGATTTGTGCTTTTGCACATATGTACACGCATATGAATGATATAATTACGCTGCGCAAGTTTGATTAAGAAAGTCGGTCTACAAAAAAAGTTTTTAAGCTTTTTATTTTCCATAACATGCACATATTAGCCCAGCTCAGTCGCTGAGTAAACTGCGTAGTTAGGAGTGCGTATGTGTGTATATGTATGTGCATACATATGTATGTATGTATGCGTTGCATGCAGTATACATACATACATACATATTTATGTACATAAATGAAATAAGTATAATTTTTTATATAATTTAAATAAAGTCAATATAATATACATTGTTATGTTATTAAACAAAACGATTATTACCAAACGCACGTGGTAGCAGCAGCAGAAGCATCTAGAAAAGTCTAAGAATTCATAAGAACAACATTAAATTGGGGATGAATTTTAAGCAGAAGTTCATTAGCTCAGAAGGAATTCGCTATCTTACACTCAAGTAGTGCAACGGCGGGGCGGGAGCCCAAGTTCGATTCACTATGCCGCCATAAAAAATGTTTTTTATGAAAGTTACTTATTATTTATACTCATTCGCAAAGTGAAATGAGTATATTGGGGTTGTGCAATGTCCGTCTTGCTCTCCGTCCGTCTGTCCATATGAACGCAAACCATTTTTATGCTATTGAAGCTAGAGACTTGAAACTTGAAAAATATACTCGTGTATACTCTCGTCACATAAAGTGTCAAGATTTTCCCGATACGCCCTCTAAGGGCGTGGCAAAATGGAAAATGAATTTTCCTGTATGTCAGAAATACTACTTGAAGCAGTTCTAGAGAGTTGAGATTTGGAATGTATACTCGCGTTGACAGCATATCTGGTGAAACTGTATCTTCTACAGTTTTAGAGCTAGAACGACCAATGGCACGTGAGTAACTGTTATGATCCTATAAAGATCGACAACAACAAAATATGTCCACGCCCACTGGGGGCATGGCAAATCGGATCCGCATATATATAAATTTTGCATCTTCTGTTATATTTTGAACACTGTTGATGCTAGAAACTTGAGACTTGCTATATATACTTGTATAAACGTCCCAAGTTCAAAAAGCTATGGCGGATATATCTACGCCCACATATGGCATGGCAAACCGCACGAGCTTATAGCTCCTACAGTTTTAGTGCTAGAAAAAAAATTGGATTGGTAGGTTGCTGGTGACCTCCTCTATCGACCGGCCAAAAATTATTTTTACGTCCCTTTTAGGGCGTGACATATTAAAAAATACTCAGTAATTTTCGCATTTTTTGAGTGTAAGCGTCCAGTTACGTTGTCCTACACCCCTGTCATGGACTGGTCATTATATGTCTACGCCCACTGGGGGCGTGGCAAATGGAATTAAACCACTATTTTGAGCTATAAACACACCACTTTGCTTATCAAACCAACAACAATTATAAATAAAATGTGTATAAAACAAGTAAGGAAACTCTAGTCGGAGGTGCCCGACTAGGAAATACCCTGAACCCCGCCTATCGGCGGCTTTAAATGCACTTCAAAGTTTATATATAATTTTAAATTAAATTAAAAAATTAAAAAAAAAACAAAAAAGATTAAGTAACTTGCATAAAAAAAGTTTTGACGTCAGCTTAGAGAATCGAACCCGAGACTTTATGTCGGCGATCATCGCTTCTACCAGCACAGCCGTTGCAATATGTGATAGTGAGATAGCGAATTCCTAAGTACAGTTATTGAGCTACTGAGCTGCTGCTACTGAGCTGCTGAACTTCTGCTTAAAATTCATCCCCAATTTGTCTTTGTTGTTGTTGTTATGAATTCTTCGAATTTTCTAGAGCTTCTGCTGCTGTTACCACGCGCGTGTGTACGTAAACGTTTGGTAAACGTTTCGTTTAATAACATAATGCATTTCATCTATTCATATGTATGTACATATGTATATTATATTGACTTTATTTAAGTTATATCAATGTTACTCTTATTTTATATAAATGTATACATATATACATATATGTAAATATATACAGTATGTACATGTGTACATACATATGTATGTATATTGCAAGCAACGCATACATACACACGCACACGCATACGCTCTGCTAACTGCGCAGTTTATTCAGCGACTTCGCTGCGCCAATATGTGCGTGTTACGGAAAATTAAATGTTTAATAACTTTTTTTGTAGATCGACTTTCTTAATCAAACTTGAGCAGCGTAATTATATCATTCATATGCGTGTATGTGCAAAAGCACAAGTCTCTAGTATTTGAAATAAGTGGTTTGAAAATTTGGGCGAAGGGGGCGTGGCATCCAAAATTTAACAAAAATCAAAATTGTATAAAATACCCATTAAGCTAAATACAAGATTTGGAGTCTCTAACTATAAAGATGTAGAAGATATAATTTTAAAACTGAAAATCGATTTCGTTTTTAATCGATAAAAAAAGAACGAGAAGAGTTATCGAATTTCTAAAACAAACTCGACCTGCGCGTGATATACATGAATCTATAAAAAAAAAGTTCAAGTCTCTAGCTATTATAGGTTCTGAGATCCACGCGTTCAAACATACGGACAGACGGACAGACGGACAGACAGACAGACGGACAGGGCTCAATCGACTCGGCTTGTCGTCCTGATCAAGAATATATAAACTTTATGGGGTCTGCCACGCCTCCTTCTGCCTGTTACATACATTTGGGCTGCAACAAAACCATTATACCCTGATTACCCATTTTTAATGGGTTCAGGGTATAAAAACGACTTCACCTGAGGCTCGAACCAAGTGTGCCATGATCGGCTCGCGTCACTTCTATTAGCAACGCCATTGAACCTCATAGCAAGTAACTTAATTAGCATATGATTCACGCTGAATTATATTGTATTTGTTATTTCTTAGAACATAAGAAAATATTCGCTGTGCAGCCAAGCACAATTTCCTAATTTATTGAATAACTTCTGTGCTACTTAACGGATTTTAATGAAATTTTCAGCATATTAATAATATTTTCAACTGAATTGTAAGAAATTGGTGTATAGCAAAAAAACAAAATTGTATTAAGTACACATGACACTAAATATAAAATTTGGGAATAATTAGGGGTGTGGCAAATTGGTAAATTGGTTTCTTGGAATGTTATGGAACTGGGAGCTTGCGGAGTGAATATTTTTTTTTTTTAAATTAATTACAAATTATAGAATTCTTTGCAAGCTGTAAAGTGCATTTAAAATTTCCGATAGGCTGGGTTCACAGTATGTCTTAGTCCACCTCCGACTAGAGTTTCCTTGCTTGTTATGATTATTTATTACTTTAATTTTGTATGTCGGCGGGCAGACAGCGCTTACACTGCCCCGTAGCATGATTTCAATTCAACACGAATTTTGTACGAATTGTCTACCTATCTATCTGTAATTAAATATAGATTTCAAAATATGTACTTTGATTTCTTGAATTTTTAATTACCTATGCATTTAATATTTATAGATCATTTCATTAAGCTTCAGTATATATGAGTGATATCGTTTGGAAATGGCTTCTAGGGTAATGCAACTGCTCCGTCCCGTTGGCGGGTCTGGCAGGCTTCCAAGTACGATCGAAGCTCGTCGCCAATCGTCTTATTGGTGGTATAGGTTTAAGTTAATGTAAATCCTTAATCTTTGAGAGATCTTGACTCTGAACAACTGGAACTTGTTGAAAAACTAAGGACTACCGTCAAGGAAACAGATACGGTAGCGGAGATAAAGCCTACGGCGACAAGCGAAATCAGAGATCTCGACCCACTCACTGTAGAGGCGGAAGCCGCAGAGGCAGTGCGAAAAAGTCCTTGCAAACCCAGCACTGGACTTACATAAATGTTACGGCTCCGAATAGCCGAGAACAAGTTATAGCGTTGATGGTATGGTCAGGAGCTACTTGCATGACTGTGTACTCCTGTACGCTACACAGACTGAGATTGAACGGTACAGAGTAACGGATGGAGCTGTACAGGGTTTGACCCTAGGATACTTTTCAGCCTGAAAATACTTTCCTTATTGGATATGCTAACTCTTTACCTGTTGCAGGTAAACAAACTTCGTACTGATCAGTTGTATGCCATAAAGCCAATATATGTTAAGAAAACACATTGCCTGTGTGCCGTCCAGTTAGTTTGTTGATACTTAAAACATATATACATATATATACTTGTTGTATATAAGTTTCCTGATCTGATCGCTATTCGATCTACAAACAACTGATCCATTCATTTCACTTTCCTTGGAATTCTTTCTGCTAGATAATAACAATTGAACTTGTTTACTTTTCGAGCTTGTTGTTCAAAGTTTTTGTTTTCATATTTTTCCCTTTCTCTCTCGTTCTCTCTCTCTCTCTCTCTCTCTCTCTCTCTCTCTCTCTCTCTCTCTCTCTCTCTCTCTCTCTCTCTCTCTCTCTCTCCCTTTCTATACCTTATTTTTTTTCTCAGTCCATATATAGATTTGATTTCATTTACTTTTAATTTGATTTACTGTTTAGTTGCAGTTGCCAGTTTCTGTCTCGCTGCATCATCTGCACCTACATGTCTGTATTTCTCGCTTCCTCCTGGAACTTTGTGAAAATGTCTGCACTTGCCGGACATTTTAGTAGCCGCAGCTGTACCATGCAATGCCATGCTCTACCACGAGGAATATTAGATATATTAAGTCCAGTTATAAGTTTATTAAAGAAATAATATTTTATATAAATAATTCTTCATCTCATCTATTTGCAATCATAATTCACTCATTTCATAAATTCAAATACCCAGTAAAAAAAATACTGGATGAATATTTCAAATAATTCTGGAAAAAGTATTTCCCTTGCTTAAAAAGATTTGTCAGTATTGATTATAAATTTTTATCTTATTTCAAACTAAACAAACTCTATAGGAGATATCCTAAAATATAATTAGTTTTCCTTTGTCTTCATTAGTGTTTAACCTCGTCGTTTTACATAGACGAGGAAGAAGATATAACAAGTCAGGAAACTCTAGTCGAAGCTGCCCGACTAGGAAATACCCTTAACCCCGCCTATCGGCGATTTTAAATGTACTTCACAGCTTGCATAGAATTATATAATTATAATCAGGGTATAATGGTTTTGTTGCAGCCCAAATGTATGTAACAGGTAGAAGGAGGCGTGGCAGACCCCATAAAGTATATATATTCTTGATCAGGACGACAAGCCGAGTCGATTGAGCACTGTCCGTCTGTCTGTCTGTCCGTCCGTCCGTCTTTCCGTCTGTCCGTATGTTTGAACGCGTGGATCTCAGAACCTATAATAGCTAGAGACTTGAATTTTTTTTATAGATTCAGGTATATCACGCGCAGGTCGAGTTTGTTTTAGAAATTCGATAACTCTTCTCGTTTTTTTTTATTGATTAAAAACGAAATCGATTTTCAGTTTTAAAATTATATCTTCTATATCTTGATAGTTAGAGACTCCAAATCTTGTATTTAGCTTAATGGGTATTTTATACAATTTTGATTTTTGTTAAATTTTGGATGCCACGCCCCCTTCGCCCAAATTTTCAAAACACTTATTTCAAATACTAGAGACTTGTGCTTTTGCACATACACGCATATGAATGATATAATTACGCTGCGCAAGTTTGATTAAGAAAGTCGATCTACAAAAAAAGTTATTAAACATTTAATTTTTCATAACACGCACATATTGGCGCAGCGAAGTCGCTGAGTAAACTGCGCAGTTAGCAGAGCGTATGCGTGTGCATGTGTATGTGCGTTGCTTTCAATATACATACATATGTATGTACACATGTACATACTGTATATATTTACATATATATAAAATAAGAGTAACACTGATATAACTTAAATAAAGTATATATAATATACATATGTACATACATACATATGAATAGATGAAATGCATTATGTTATTAAACGAAACGTTTACCAAACGTTTACGTACAGACGCGCGTGGCAACAGCAGCAGAAGCATCTAGAAAATTCTAAGAATTCATAACAACAACAACAAAGACAAATTGCGGATGAATTTTAAGCAGAAGTTCAGCAGCTCAGTACCTCAATAACTTTACTTAGGAATTCGCTATCTCACTCTTATGTATTGCAACGGCTGTGTTGGTAGAAGCGATGATCGCCGACATATAGTCTCGGGTTCTATTTTCTAGGCTGACGTCAAAACTTTTTTTATGCAAGTTACTTAATCTTTTTTTTTTTTAATTTTTTAATTTAATTTAAAATTATATATAAACTTTGAAGTGTATTTAAAGCCGCCGATAGGCGGGGTTCAGGGTATTTCCTAGTCGGGCACCTCCGACTAGAGTTTCCTTACTTGTTTTTATTTACAATAGTTTTGTGAACGTCGGTGTAATTTGCAATTTTCGTTTTAGTATTTCTATTTTTTCGTTTGTCTTATTTGCTTTCTATATTTCTTTACACGGGTTAGTGTGTGTGTTCGCTGTCGCTCGCTCACGCTTAAATTAGTGTTTGTTTTTGTTTCTTACGAAATTTATTTCGTTTGTAGTGTAGCTCTCTCCCGCTCTATTTTCTGTTTCTTCATCAACTGTTTATTCTTTTGATCTCTGTATTAGCTGAGTGTTGTTGTTTGGGATTTTTGTTTCTCCCATCACAGTTAATCCTCTCTTTTGTCTTTTATTTTTTCTATCTTAATCTGTATGAATTTTTGTTTTGATTATCTCCCCTGCTTGCCAATATGATTTGCTGTAAGAAATCATTAACATTTCGGCAAGCCGCTGATTCTGCACAAATGCAATTTTTTGGTTGCTGGTTGTGCGATGTATAATGTATAATTCAGTGCGGGTTAAGCACTCAAATCTAAGTAAATTTTCAAAACAGCTTGGAGAGGAACTGAAAGCTGGAGAAGAAATATTGAACCAGTATAATTGTGATTCTCCGCTAAATAGAGTGATTGCTCCATCACTGCTACTTCCCCCTCCATGCAAGTATCGTCTCCTAACTTATCAACCCCTTCTTTACCTTATCAAGAATTATCAATTCCCATATCAGATGATTCAGTTGAAATATCTGTGTCTAGTGGCAACACAAAAGGCCATTACTAAACAAGTAAGGAAACTCTAGTCGGAGGTGCCCGACTAGGAAATATACTGAACCCCGCCTATCGGCGGCTTTAAATGCCCATCAAAGTTTGTATATAATTTTAAATTAAATTAAAAAATTAAAAAACAAGTAAGGAAACTCTAGTCGGAGGTGCCCGACTAGGAAATACCCTGAACCCCGCCTATCGGCGGCTTTAAATGCACTTCAAAGTTTATATATAATTTTAAATTAAATTAAAAAATTAAAAAAGAAAAAAAGATTAAGTAACTTGCATAAAAAAACGTTTTGACGTCAGCTTAGAGAATCGAACCCGAGACTTTATGTCGGCGATCATCGCTTCTATCAACACACCCGTTGCAATACATAAGAGTGAGATAGCGAATTCCTAAGTAAAGTTATTGAGCTACTGAGCTGCTGAACTTCTGCTGAAAATTCATCCGCAATTTGTCTTTGTTGTTGTTGTTATGAATTCTTCGAATTTTCTAGAGCTTCTGCTGCTGTTGCCACGCGCGTGTGTACGTAAACGTTTGGTAAACGTTTCGTTTAATAACATAATGCATTTCATCTATTCATATGTATATTATATTGACTTTATTTAAGTTATATCATTGTTACTCTTATTTTATATATACATATGTAAATATATACAGTATGTACATGTGTACATACATATGTATGTATGTATGTATATTGCAAGCAACGCATACATACACACGCACACGCATACGCTCTGCTAACTGCGCAGTTTACTCAGCGACTGCGCTGCGCCAATATGTGCGTGTTATGGGAAACTAAATGCTTAATAACTATTTTTGTAGATCGACTTTCTTAATCAAACTTGCGCAGCGTAATTATATCATTCATATGCGTGTATGTGCAAAAGCACAAGTCTCTAGTATTTGAAATAAGTGTTTTGAAAATTTGGGCGAAGGGGGCGTGGCATCCAAAATTTAACAAAAATCAAAATTGTATAAAATACCCATTAAGCTAAATACAAGATTTGGAGTCTCTAACTATCAAGATATAGAAGATATAATTTTAAAACTGAAAATCGATTTCGTTTTTAATCAATAAAAAAAAACGAGAAGAGTTATCGAATTTCTAAAACAAACTCGACCTGCGCGTGATATACCTGAATCTATAAAAAAAATTCAAGTCTCTAGCTATTATAGGTTCTGAGATCCACGCGTTCAAACATACGGACAGACGGAAAGACGGACGGACGGACAGACAGACAGACGGACAGGGCTCAATCGACTCGGCTTGTCGTCCTGATCAAGAATATATATACTTTATGGGGTCTGCCACGCCTCCTTCTACCTGTTACATACATTTGGGCTGCAACAAAACCATTATACCCTGATTATAATTATATAATTCTATGCAAGCTGTGAAGTACATTTAAAATCGCCGATAGGCGGGGTTAAGGGTATTTCCTAGTCGGGCAGCTTCGACTAGAGTTTCCTGACTTGTTATATCTTCTTCCTCGTCTATGTAAAACGACGAGGTTAAACACTAATGAAGACAAAGGAAAACTAATTATATTTTAGGATATCTCCTATAGAGTTTGTTTAGTTTGAAATAAGATAAAAATTTATAATCAATACTGACAAATCTTTTTAAGCAAGGGAAATACTTTTTCCAGAATTATTTGAAATATTCATCCAGTATTTTTTTTACTGGGTATTTGAATTTATGAAATGAGTGAATTATGATTGCAAATAGATGAGATGAAGAATTATTTATATAAAATATTATTTCTTTAATAAACTTATAACTGGACTTAATATATCTAATATTCCTCGTGGTAGAGCATGGCATTGCATGGTACAGCTGCGGCTACTAAAATGTCCGGCAAGTGCAGACATTTTCACAAAGTTCCAGGAGGAAGCGAGAAATACAGACATGTAGGTGCAGATGATGCAGCGAGACAGAAACTGGCAACTGCAACTAAACAGTAAATCAAATTAAAAGTAAATGAAATCAAATCTATATATGGACTGAGAAAAAAAATAAGGTATAGAAAGGGAGAGAGAGAGAGAGAGAGAGAGAGAGAGAGAGAGAGAGAGAGAGAGAGAGAGAGAGAGAGAGAGAGAGAGAGAGAGAGAGAGAGAGAGAGAGAGAGAGAGAGAGAGAGAGAGAGAGAGAGAGAGAGAGAGAGAGAGAGAGAGAGAGAGAGAGAGAGAGAAAGGGAAAAATATGAAAACAAAAACTTTGAACAACAAGCTCGAAAAGTAAACAAGTTCAATTGTTATTATCTAGCAGAAAGAATTCCAAGGAAAGTGAAATGAATGGATTAGTTGTTTGTAGATCGAATAGCGATCAGATCAGGAAACTTATATACAACAAGTATATATATGTATATATGTTTTAAGTATCAACAAACTAACTGGACGGCACACAGGCAATGTGTTTTCTTAACATATATTGGCTTTATGGCATACAACTGATCAGTACGAAGTTTGTTTACCTGCAACAGGTAAAGAGTTAGCATATCCAATAAGGAAAGTATTTTCAGGCTGAAAAGTATCCTAGGGTCAAACCCTGTACAGCTCCATCCGTTACTCTGTACCGTTCAATCTCAGTCTGTGTAGCGTACAGGAGTACACAGTCATGCAAGTAGCTCCTGACCATACCATCAACGCTATAACTTGTTCTCGGCTATTCGGAGCCGTAACATTTATGTAAGTCCAGTGCTGGGTTTGCAAGGACTTTTTCGCACTGCCTCTGCGGCTTCCGCCTCTACAGTGAGTGGGTCGAGATCTCTGATTTCGCTTGTCGCCGTAGGCTTTATCTCCGCTACCGTATCTGTTTCCTTGACGGTAGTCCTTAGTTTTTTAACAAGTTCCAGTTGTTCAGAGTCAAGATCTCTCAAAGATTAAGGATTTACATTAACTTAAACCTATACCACCAATAAGACGATTGGCGACGAGCTTCGATCGTACTTGGAAGCCTGCCAGACCCGCCAACGGGACGGAGCAGTTGCATTACCCTAGAAGCCATTTCCAAACGATATCACTCATATATACTGAAGCTTAATGAAATGATCTATAAATATTAAATGCATAGGTAATTAAAAATTCAAGAAATCAAAGTACATATTTTGAAATCTATATTTAATTACAGATAGATAGGTAGACAATTCGTACAAAATTCGTGTTGAATTGAAATCATGCTACGGGGCAGTGTAAGCGCTGTCTGCCCGCCGACATACAAAATTAAAGTAATAAATAATCATAACAAGCAAGGAAACTCTAGTCGGAGGTGGACTAAGACATACTGTGAACCCAGCCTATCGGAAATTTTAAATGCACTTTACAGCTTGCAAAGAATTCTATAATTTGTAATTGATTTAAAAAAAAAAATATTCACTCCGCAAGCTCCCAGTTCCATAACATTCCAAGAAACCAATTTACCAATTTGCCACACCCCTAATTATTCCCAAATTTTATATTTAGTGTCATGTGTACTTAATACAATTTTGTTTTTTTGCTATACACCAATTTCTTACAATTCAGTTGAAAATATTATTAATATGCTAAAAATTTCATTAAAATCCGTTAAGTAGCACAGAAGTTATTCAATAAATTAGGAAATTGTGCTTGGCTGCACAGCGAATATTTTCTTATGTTCTAAGAAATAACAAATACAATATAATTCAGCGTGAATCATATGCTAATTAAGTTACTTGCTATGAGGTTCAATGGCGTTGCTAATAGAAGTGACGCGAGCCGATCATGGCACACTTGGTTCGAGCCTCAGGTGAAGTCGTTTTTATACCCTGAACCCATTAAAAATGGGTAATCAGGGTATAATGGTTTTGTTGCAGCCCAAATGTATGTAACAGGCAGAAGGAGGCGTGGCAGACCCCATAAAGTTTATATATTCTTGATCAGGACGACAAGCCGAGTCGATTGAGCCCTGTCCGTCTGTCCGTCTGTCCGTATGTTTGAACGCGTGGATCTCAGAACCTATAATAGCTAGAGACTTGAACTTTTTTTTTATAGATTCATGTATATCACGCGCAGGTCGAGTTTGTTTTAGAAATTCGATAACTCTTCTCGTTCTTTTTTTATCGATTAAAAACGAAATCGATTTTCAGTTTTAAAATTATATCTTCTACATCTTTATAGTTAGAGACTCCAAATCTTGTATTTAGCTTAATGGGACTTTTATACAATTTTGATTTTTGTTAAATTTTGGATGCCACGCCCCCTTCGCCCAAATTTTCAAAACACTTATTTCAAATACTAGAGACTTGTGCTTTTGCACATACACGCATATGAATGATATAATTACGCTGCGCAAGTTTGATTAAGAAATTCGATCTACAAAAAAAGTTATTAAGCATTTAGTTTCCCATAACACGCACATATTGGCGCAGCGAAGTCGCTGAGTAAACTGCGCAGTTAGCAGAGCGTATGCGTGTGCGTGTGTATGTATGCGTTGCTTGCAATATACATACATATGTATGTACACATGTACATACTGTATATATTTACATATGTACATATATATAAAATAAGAGTAACAATGATATAACTTAAATAAAGTCAATATAATATACATATGAATAGATGAAATGCATTATGTTATTAAACGAAACGTTTACGTACATACACACGCGCGTGGCAACAGCAGCAGAAGCTCTAGAAAATTCGAAGAATTCATAACAACAACAACAAAGACAAATTGCGGATGAATTTTAAGCAGAAGTTGAGCAGCTCAGTAGCAGCAGCTCAATAACTGTACTTAGGAATTCGCTATCTCACTCTTATGTATTGCAACGGGTGTGTTGATAGAAGCGATGATCGCCGACATAAAGTCTCGGGTTCGATTCTCTAAGCTGCTGACGTCAAAACTTTTTTTATGCAAGTTACTTAATCTTTTTTGTTTTTTTTTAATTTTTTAATTTAATTTAAAATTATATATAAACTTTGAAGTGCATTTAAAGCCGCCGATAGGCGGGGTTCAGGGTATTTCCTAGTCGGGCACCTCCGACTAGAGTTTCCTTACTTGTTTTGTAGATCGACTTTCTTAATCAAACTTGCGCAGCGTAATTATATCATTCATATGCGTGTATGTGCAAAAGCACAAGTCTCTAGTATTTGAAATAAGTGATTTGAAAATTTTGGCGAAGGGAGCGTGGCATCAAAAATGTAACAAAATCCAAATTGTATAAAAGTCCCATTAAACTAAATACCAGATTTGAAGTCTCTAACTTTAATGATGTAAAAAAGATGTAAAAGATATAATTTTAAAACGAAAAATCGATTTTCGTTTTTAATCGATAAAAAAATAACGAGAAGAGTTATCGAATTTCTCGATCTGCGCGTGATATACACGAACCTACAAAAAAATTTGAAGTCTCTATCTGTTATATGTTCTGCGATCGACGGGAAAGTCTTGACACTTTATCTGACGACAGTATATCCGAGTATATTCTCCAAATTTCAAGTCTCTAGCTTGAAGCCAGCATAGAAATGGAAAAGGAAACATTGTCATAAATCGCGTGGAAGACGAAGGGGACTCGAAGCAAGGTGGCAGGTGGCCGTAAAAAAAAAGATATCGGATATCGGGCAGACCGCCTTATCATGAGAAAGGTTAGCAGAAAGCACCAAATTTCGGTTAGAACTCTTGCCAGCTCAAAGTAGAGTGTGACGCAGACTGTGAAATTGAACTTTAGGTTATGGTATGGGGGTGCATATAGAGCAAAATTTAGCTTTATATCCGAAAGTAAGCCCAATTGTGGAAAGGTGCTGGTTATGTCACCCCAGAGGCCCGATTTTAGCCCTGTCGATAATGCATGGTGCATTTTTAAAGAAAAGGCCGGAAAAAATCCAACAAACCGCAATCAGTTAAAAGAATTTGTAATGGATGATGAGAGCGGAAGTCACTATGTACCTTAAACTTAGCTGTGAGCTGTGAACAGGAAACTCCGCTATTGGGAAACGGCAACCTGAGAGGGGCAGGTTTCACACGTGCGCACCGTTTATTGAACTTTGTATTGATCATCACTAACTAAGCAATAAAATACAGCAAAAACAAGTAAGGAAAATCTAGTCGAGGATGCCCGACTAGGAAATACCCTGAACTCTTCGAAGAGCTGATATTGCGTATTTTACATATTTATTACAAGCGACCCATACACACGTATGGATATACTTACGCACATAAGCACGCAGAAGCACGCGCTCTGCTGACTGCGCAATTTACCTAGCACTTCGGCTGCAATATGCGTATGTTACGGAAAATGGCTTAATACCTTTTTTTATTGACCGACTTTCCAAATAAGCATTACAACTATATAACATAGATTTAGAATCTCAAAATATTCAAAATCATTTATGGTCTCTCACATAATCATGTCAAAATTCAAATCTATAGCGACCAGTGTTGTAAAACTCATTAATTTGTAAGAAATTGATAACTTTGCACAGAATCGAAGACTATTTTAGAGAGTTTTAATTTATTGCATTTCTGTCGTCATAATTTATATGATGATTATATGAGGGGTCAAAGTATTTGCTATGCATTGGGAAACGGAGGATGTTTTGCGTAATGTTATCGATATCTGTGGGATAATGGTGTTGCATCTAATGACAGGTCAGATACTTGGCTATCAATAGTAAGCGATTACCTTTGATTACCTCACTGAGCTTATCTCAGCTAATCTCAACTCACAGCATGCTGCTCCAAAAGCAGAGACACTAGCAACAATCCAAGCAACGTTTGAAATCAGAGAATTTACTTGTTATCAGCTGAACGGAGGTCATGCTAAGTATTTGGCTGAACCTGTCAATTGACGTCAACAATACCAACAACAACAGCAACAGCGGCAGAAACTGAAACACCGCCAACAACTGAAGCGATAACAACAAAAATAGCACCAGCAGCGCAATTTATATTAATTACGTTAAATTTTGATTATTTTAATCACATTTATTCTTTTAAGAACATTGTCGGCCTAATTTGGAGTCTTTTTCAATTCTATTCCGATTATTTTTATACCCTGAACTCATTAAAAGTGGGTAATCAGGTTATAATGGTTTTGTTGCAGCCGAAATGTATGTAAAAGGCAGATGGAGGCGTAGCAGACCACATAAAGTATGTATTCTTGAACAGCTGAGCCCTGTCGGTCCGTCTGTATGAACGCAAGGATCTCGAAAACCACAACAGCTAGCTTTTTATACCCTGAACCCATTGAAAATGGGAAATCAGGGTATAATGTTTTTGTGAAAATGTATGTAACAGGCAGAAGGAGACATCGCAGACCCCATAAAGTATATATATTCTTGATCAGCTCGATGAGCTGAGTCGATTAAGCCCTGTCCGTCTGTCCGTCCGTCCGTCCGTCCGTCCGTCCGTCCGTCCGTCCGTCCGTCTGTATGAACGCGCTGATCTCGTAAACCACAGAAGCTAGAGATCTGAAATTTGACATGAATATTCGTGAATACCATACGCTATACGAGTTTGTTTTATTTTTTCGATAACTCATCCCGTTCCCGAGTTATCGATAAATTTCGATAAATTTACTTTCAATTAAGTGACCCATTAAAGCTAGAGACTTCAAATTTACTGTGCATATAGGTGCAGTGAATGCGGACAACTTGCAGTTTTTGGATTTTGGATGCCACGCCCCCTTCGCCCACAATTTGCAAAATCCGTATTTCAAATACTAGAGACTTGTGCTTTGGCAAATACACACATATGAATGCCATAAACACACTGTGAAAATTTCATTAAGAAAGTCCATCTGCAAAAAAAGTTATTAAACATTTAATTTCGCATATCATATGCATATTGAAGCCCGAGCGCAGTCGCTGCTCAGTGCTCGTGCTCATAACACGTTCGTGAGCGTGCGTATGTGTATGTGTTGCTTGCAACATATACATATGTAAAATAATCATAGCAGGCTTCGAATATCGGCTATTCGAAGGGTTCAGGGTATCTCTTAGTCGAGCAGTCTCGACTAGAGCTTCCTTACTTGTTTTCTATAACTCATCCTGTTTTCGAATTATGACGTTCATTTATGTGAACCATAGAGACTTCAAATTTAATGTGCATATAGGTGTAGGTATGATAGTGGACATTTTGTAGTTTTTGGATTTTGGATGTCACGCGCCCTTCGCCAGCAATTTGTAAATATTAGAGACTTGTGTTTTGGCAAATACACACATATGAATGCCATTATCACACTGTGAAAATTTGGTTAAGAAAGTCCATCTGAAACAAAAGTTATTAAACATTTAATTACCCATTTCATTGGCATATTGCAGTCGCTGCTCATTTAGCAGAGCACGTGCTCAATATTGTTGTTGTTGTTAAGACCGCTCGACTAGGAGATACCCTGAACCCTTCGAATAGCCGATATTGGAAGCATGCTATGATTATTTTACATATGTATATTGCAAGCAACACATACGCACGCACACGAACGTAATATGAGTACACGCTCTGCTAACTGAGCAGCGACTGCGCTTGCTCCACGCGTTCAGACATACGGACAGACGGACAGGGATTAATCGACTCCGCTTGTCGTCCTAATCAAGAATATATATACTTTATGTATGTATACTTTATGAGGTCTGCCACGTTCTGCCTGTTACATACATTTGTGCTGCAACAAAACCATTATACCCTGATTACCCATTTTTAATGGGTTCAGGGTATAAAAATAAAGAAATAAGAGAAAAGCCGACATAGAAAATCCGAGATTCGATCTTCCGCCTACTTGCACAAGTCAAAATTCGTCATTCCTACCACGACGCCACCACCTTGCTTGTCAAACCAATAATACTTATAAATAAAATGTGTATAAAATACCGACTTCACCCGAGGCTCGAACAAAGAGTGCCATGATGACCGCGCGTAACTTCTATTAACAACGCCACTGAACCACATAACACACAAGTAACTTAATGAGCATATGATTCACGCTGAATTCTATTGTATTTGTTAATTCTTAGAACATAAGAAAATGTTCGCTGTGCAGCTGTGCAGCACATTTGTTTTGTTAAATAAGTTCTTTGTTAATTAACTTACTTTAGGGATAGGCAAATTGGTAATTGGATTCTTGGAATGTTATGGAACTGGGAGCTTGCGGTGTGAATGAGTATTTCGCAGTCGGTAGCGCCCGACTGCACCGTTTTTACTTGTTTTAAATTGTATATAGTTTGCATATACAGTAAAGTCCATTTTAAATCGCCGATTAGGCGGAGTTCAAGGTATTTCCTAGTCTCGGGCACCTCCGACTTGAGTTTCCTTACGTGTTTTGGATTAATTTTGCAAATTATTGTTATCAAAATTAGGTCAAATTTTTTTGATTAACTTTTTGTTTCTCTTTCGAAATTGTTGCTCATTTGGTGGCTGATAAGGGACGCACCGACACTTATCACTTGCTCTGTGAACAATATCAGTTCGTACGGGTTAGAAGTATGCAGCTCTCGTAAAGACATGTCGTGTGACAAAAGAAGTAAATCAGAAGAAGAAGATGAGGTGGAAAATTGTATATAAATTAACAAAATTTTTGAGTGGGTTTTGCAAAATTCTTGCCAAAAGCGTCGTCCGATATCAACATTCTGCCATGGGGTCTTTCGAACAGTGCTCATTTATATTTTTATTGCTCTCTGTTTACTAGATACTAAGCGACAGACTTAAATAAAAGCTGCGAAAAGTGCTGTCGACACTTTGGACCGTAAAGCCGAGTAATATGTATGACTCACTTCATTTAATCTGATAACATGCGCTTCCTGCACATAAATCCTATGGCACTTCGAGCGCCCAAAGATTATTTTAATACTAACTTTCAACGAAGTTTTGCTTCAGAATTTCGTAAAACTAAAAAAGGTAAGAGTGCTCTCTTCAAGACTACGAGTTCGACTACGAGTTGCCCTGCGAGCAGTCCTTGTTCCGAATATACTACGATTCTTTTATATATATTTGCACAGCGTGATTATATCATTCATATGTATGTATGTACTTGCAAAAGCCAAGGCTCTGTTAGTCGAAATACGTATTTTTAAAATTGTGGCAGAGGGGTGTGGTATCCAAAATATAAAAAAAATCAAAATGGTATAAACTACATTATTTGGAAACTCTAACTTCAAAGATATAATATATGTAATTTAGATTGTTTTTATTAATTGATAATATTAACAAGTAAGGAAACTCTAGTCGGAGGTGCCCGACTAGGAAATACCCTGAACCCCGCCTATCGGCGGCTTTAAATGCAATTCAAAGTTTGTATATAATTTTAAATTAAATTAAAAAATTAAAAAAAAAAAAGATTAAGTAACGTCGTCCATAAAAAAGTTTGGACGTCAGCTTAGAGAATCAAACCCGAGACTTTATGTCGGCGATCATCGCATCTACCAACAAAACCGTTGCAATACATAAGAGTGAGATAGGGAAATCCTAAGTAAAGTTATTAAGCTACTGAGCTACTGCTACTGGGCTGCTGAACTTCTGCTTAAAATTCATCCCCAATTTGCCTTTGTTGTTGTTGTTATGAATTCTTCGAATTTTCTAGATGCTTCTGCTGCTGTTGCCACGCGCGTGTGTATGTACGTAAACGTTTGGTAAACGTTTCGTTTAATAACATAATGCATTTCATCTATTCATATGTATATTATATTGACTTTATTTAAGTTATATCATTGTTACTCTTATTTTATATATATGTACATATGTAAATATATACAGTATGTACATGTGAACATACATATGTATATTGCAAGCAACGCATACATACACACGCACACGCACACGCATACGCTCTGCTAACTGCGCAGTTTACTCAGCGACTGCGCTGAGCCAATATGTGCGTGTTATGGAAAATTAAATGTTTAATAACATTTTTTGTAGATCGACTTTCTTAATCAAACTTGCGCAGCGTAATTATATCATTCATATGCGTGTATGTGCAAAAGCACAAGTCTGTAGTATTTGAAATAAGTGATTTGAAAATTTGGGCGAAGGGGGCGTGGCATCCAAAATTTAACAAAAATCGAAATTGTATAAAAGTCTCATTAAGCTAAATACAAGATTTGGAGTCTCTAACTATCAAGATATAGAAGATATAATTAGAAAACTGAAAATCGATTTCGTTTTTAATCGATAAAAAAAAACGAGAAGAGTTATCGAATTTCTAAAACAAACTCGACCTGCGCGTGATATACACGAATCTATAAAAAAATTCAAGTCTCTAGCTATTATAGGTTCTGAGATCCACGCGTTCAAACATACGGACAGACGGACAGGGTTCAATCGACTCGGCTTGTCGTCCTGATCAAGAATATATATACTTTATGGGGTCTGCCACGGCTCCTTCTGCCTGTTACATACATTTGGGTTGCAACAAAACCATTATACCCTGATTACCCATTTTTAATGGGTTCAGGGTATAAAAAGAAACTGGCTATGAAATTTTTGAGAAAGCTCGATCTTCAGGTACATAATACATAATACAGAAAAATCAAAAAAAATTTTCAAAATTTCTCATTTATGTTTTGATATCGTATGTATGAATAGTATATAAATAATGATTAAGAATAAATTTTCAATTTATTTCATTTACGATTGGATTTACAATGAAACAGAGGACAAAAGAAACACTTGTTGCCAAACATCAACATTACTCGAAATGGAATATGCTCGTTGTTCGTTGAATGTTGAATATGACTTGCTAAATATACTACAACAACGGAGAACTTTGATACTCTCAGCATTTCGAATAACGAAGCAGCAATGTTGCATAAAACATTCAAAGTGCAGCGATCGAATGAGTTGTTTGTAATTATATCAGAAGCGTAACACTCTAGAGAGTCTTATCTTTATTTTATTTCTGACCTATGATGAAACTAGATAAATATATTACGAAAACGGGTTTTGGACTTATTGCTTCTATATTACAATTGATCGATGCAGCTGAACGTTCCTGGGCCATGTCAATAGAGACGCTTTATTCAACTTTTTGAAGGTATAATATATATGTATATGAATCGAGTGCCACTGATAATGCGTCAAGTATGTATCATAATTTAGGTAGATGGCAGCTGCTGATTGTTGACATTTTTATATGATCGATAAATATGTATCACATGAATTTGTAATTTCTATTTGATCCATCTCTCTTATATATCGATATCGACATATACAAATATTTATCGATTAATGATGATCGCCTACTGGACACTTATATCACGCATATACATTTTATATTATATACGATATGCCTGTGCATTTCCACAATAGGGATATAGGGATATGTATATTGATTGTTTTTAAGGTATGTGTGTAGCAACTGATTCATATTCATATATTTGATTCAATTATATATAAATTATATATATATTATATATAATACAATATATATATATATATATATATACATATATTCTTCTTATTGTTTCTGTTTATATAGAATAATATTTATGTCATGTATATACCGGGGATATAATATTCGTAATATTCTAGGCCCTCTTGACAAAAATTAAATGTTGATTATTTGAAATATCAGGCAATTGTTACGGCTTTCCACCGAGTAGGTCGGCTTGCTGATCTCTCACTGCTTGCACTGCCTGTTGTATATAGCTATCTATGCGAATTGAACTATTGCTACGCTAGTCCGCTTGTTGCCAACCCAAGCTTCTTTTAACTATTTCTAGTTCTTATCAATTTAATACGTATAAGTGTGTGCCTTTCTTAACGCGCATGTCGCAATCTCACTTAAATTTATTTAATAACTTTTGGGATACATTACTAGTAGTATTACTATTAAAAAATATTTGGCTTGGGGACCCAGGAGAGTCCAGGAGAATTTTATTTCCAGCTGCTGCGTCATAATCATAGTGTGTTTTTTTTTTTTTTTTTTTTTTTTGTGTGTGTGTGTGTGTGTGTGTGTGTGTGTGTGTGTGTGTGTGTGTGTGTGTGTGTGTGTGTGTGTGTGTGTGTGTGTGTGTGTGTGTGTGCAAATATATACGCATTGTATATACTATTTATCTTAATGATAATAATAAGCACTTAATGTTGGGTTATCAGTTCGGGTTTTTTTTCAGGTATTGTTTACACGTGCCATATTCGTTTGGGATTTAACATTTGCGTTACTCATACGCACCGTTGCTAGCCGATTTGTAAGCCTTACGCAAAATATACAAGCATGACTGTACTGTGTGTGTGTGTGTATGAAAAATAAAGTGATCCAGATATGATAATTGAGAGGACAGGCTGATTGCCTTGCCGGTTGATAGGGTTGGAGGGAAGTGATAGGTGGGCGGGGGAGGTTTTGAAAAGCCAAGTCAACTGCTTGCGCACATATTTTAAAGTGTGCGTAGCTGATTAGAAAAGTGATGAAAAATTCTTAGCTTGCGTTGATAACATACACCCTAGATATAGGCGAACTGAACACACACTGAGTATATTTATATCGACAAGAGAGGTGATCTTTTGACACGTGCAATAAATCAAGCCTGAGTTCTCTATAGGAAGTAAGTACATATATATATTGGGAAGTTTTACTCGACTTATACAGCAGCGATCACTTCCCAGTCATAACTGAAATACTAAATCAGTTTCATTTTGAAAAGCCTAAATTCTCCCCAAAATTCAAAATTGATTTAGCCAATTGGGAATTGTTTCGTTTAAACTATAATACCCACACCTCATTCACACAAAATGCAGACATTCAACTGCAAGTCTCCCAAATTACCAAATCAATTCGGATGGCGGCAAATAAGGCAATTCCACAGACCAAACCCCACACATTTAAAAGAAAGATAATTTGGTGGAATAAAAATCTGGGAGATCTTCGGGATAAAAAGCAAAAATTATGGCAAACCTATAAATACCAAATGACAGATGCGTTCTTTAAGCGTGCAGTTCAAGAAGCCAAACGTGAGAGCCTCGGTGCCTTCACATCCAATATTTCTCCTCAATCCTCCTCCAAAAAAATCTGGCGCGACATTAAATCCCTGGTGGGAGTCCCCCCTCCCCAGCTTAAGTGTATCAGAGCTAATAATACATTAATAACGGCACCCTTAGAAATATCGAACATATTTGCCACAACTTGGTCAAAGTATTCCGAGGACTGCAACTTCAACATTCAAAAGGCAGCAACAAAAGGCAGCATCCCTTGAGTATGTTCATGCTCCTGGTAGACTTAGTCTATCTGCTAAACAACTCGAATACGATTTCACAGAATTAGAACTAGAAACTGCCCTAACAAAAGCTAAAGGCAAAACACCAGGTCACGACAGAATCTCGTATCCGATGCTTAAACAACCGCCCGCCACAGGCAAAGCAGAGCTTTTAAACCTATACAACAATATATTTTCTGTTGGTCAGTACCCCCACGTGTGGAAATCTGCCATCATTGTACCTATCCCAAAACCAAACAAACCATCTGATGAAGTTGCTAGCTACCGACCCATCTCATTACTTCCATGTATCGCCAAAACATTCGAAAAAATGATCGCCCGTAGACTCTTATGGTACGCTACCAAAAATAAACTGATCAGCTCGAACCAAGTAGGCTTCAAACCCAAACACAGTACGATGGACTCTCTGCTTGCAGCACTTGCACTTGCACTTGCAGCACTTCGTGTCAGACGCCCTATCCACAAGAAATCATGTCACGCTTTTGGCGACTGATTTCGAAAAGGCATGTGATCGCGTGGGAGCCCATACTGTTCTTCAGCAACTCGAACAATGGGGGGTGGGTACAAAAGTCTTCAATATAGTGAAGGCTTTTATGTCCCGCCGCTCATTTCGAGTTAAGATCAACAACGTACTTTCAAACTATCACAATTTATATACTGGCATTCCTCAAGGATCGCCATTATCGGTTATTCTATTCATTATAGTATTTGAAGAAATCAACAAAATTGTATCTAATCATAAAAAAAATTCAATCAATCATGTACGCAGATGATGCCATAATCTTTAGTAAAATCAAGGACTTAACAAAACTTAACAATATTCTAAAAGATATACTTAAGGAAATATACAACTGGGGTCTGGGCTCTGGTGCAAACCTATCTCCCAGTAAATGTAAAATTTTGCACATTTGTAAAAAAAAAAGATGTACATACTCTAGTTTAAGCTTTAATAACTTTACTATAGAATGCGTCCAGGCTCTTAAGATATTAGGCCTATATTTCGACAAGAAAAAGACATTTAAAAATCACTGTCTGTATCTCAGAGATAACCTTGAAAAAAAACTAAACATTATAAAATATCTTAGCTCCAAACATTCCTTAATAAATACAAATAGTCTTATAAATGTCGCCAGGGCTCTTATACTGGCAAAAATAGATTACGCGTTGCCAATATTCGGCTGGTGCGCAAAGTCACATGTCCGCCTGTTTAAACCAGCCTACCACACAGCGGTTCGTCGCAGTATCAACGCCTTTCCAACATCTCCAATAAAATGCGTCCTAGCAGAAGCGGGTTTGTCAACAATAGAGGACAGAGTTGCAGAAACTGCTTATCCCGAAAATGTTCTGCTCACCCAACCAGCTCCTTCAAACTGTGGTACGGAAGGCTATAAAACAACGAAGAACTTACCGCTACCTCTCCACAATACGCCGATGAGCCGCTCTCTCCAAAGAATGGAATATCGCAACTCCAACAACACCGAAAATCTCCAGCGCCCCTTCATGGCTTCTTAGACAATCCTCTATTAACTGTGCGCTACAGGAATTTCCAAAAAATCACACAAACGGGGAAACTTTCCGCCAACTATTTTATAATGAAACAGCCAAGAAATTTTATGATAATCGAACGTGGATATTCACTGACGCAACAAAATCAGCTGAACTCACTGCATTTGCATGCGTTGACATCAATGGTAAAATTCTATCAGCAGGATCACTACCAGAATACTACTCTGTATTTTCAGCCGAAGCAGAAGCTATTCTGAAAGCCATCGTTTACGCACAAGGCAGAACTGGAAAGTTTACTATATGTACCGATAGCCTATCGACTGTAGAATGTATCAAAAATATATCTAACACAAACCCAACAATCGTGCAGATACGGGAGAGTTTAATAAAAACCCCTCTAAAACTTAACATATTTTGGGTTCCCAGCCACAGGGGCATTAGGGGCAATGAGTTGGCTGACAATGCAGCAAAAGCAAAGCCAAAGTATCCCACAATCATGATACTCCCCTCAGCGGAAAAAGATCTGCGAAAAGTTATTCCCAAACAGCTCCACTCGCAAAAAATCAAAATCTGGGCTAACTTTCATCACAGATACAGGAACTGCAACCCAAACTTGGAGAAAGTCAAGTTCCCTATCAACACATCCCGAGCGAAAAACACTATTTTCACCCGCCTCCGGAAAGGACACAGCAGTGGCACCCACAGCCATGTATTGTCAGGAGACCCAAAACCGAACTGCCACTTATGTGGTCTAGAGCTCTCTACCGCACACCTGCTGGACACCTGCAAAAAATTAGTTAGCATTAGAAAAGCCCATTTTCCAAATATACTACCCTCATCCATCTTACCCTACGTCACAACAATAAATATAAATAAAATTACAGATATTTACAAGATTGTAATTTAACAAATAAGATATAATCCTACATAGAGCCGAAGGCCTGGTCGCTAGCGCTCTTATTATATACTTACCTTTAATATTCTTGTGTATTATAGCTAACTTTGTAAAAATAAAAAAAAAATAAAATATATATATATATATATATATACGTGTATCTTCAATTAGTAGTTAAAGAATATATGTGTGTAGACGAATGCGAATGCCTTGGCTGAGATGGCCCTGGCAATTATTGACTGTTTAATCGGGCGGTGCTTAGTTTTTAATAAGACTATTGAATTGATTGATAAGTGACAAGCTCCTTGGCGCCAAACATTTTATATATGTATACATACATATATAACGGTGATCGCGAAATTAGCTAGCGACGATACTGCCTCAAGTGGCTGTCAGTCTCTAGCTACTATAGGTTCGGAAATCGACGCGTTCATACATACGGGCAGACGGACAGACAGACATACAGACGTAAAGGGATCAATCGACTCGACTTGTCGTCCCGATCACTTCCCGGTATACTTTATGGGGTCTGCCACGCCTCCTTCTGCCTGTTACATATATTTCGGGTGCAAGAAAACCATTATACCCTGATTAGCCATTTTTAATGAGTTCAGGGTATAAAAATATATATTTTTTTTCTATAAAGGCGGTTTATATATATTTCGATGCCTACATACTATGCATGCTGTACAGCTACCAGCACACAATATTAATAATATTCAAAGTTTCATATTCGTTGAAACGCTATTTAGTTTCCGCTGCAAACCACTTCGACATAGAATACATACATACATATGTAAATATGCATTTTATGGGTTGGCAAGTCGAATGCTATGCGAATCGATAATCTTATTTATGGACTTTTGGATGCGCTTAAAAGTGGGTCACACGCGTTTGACTAGGACACTCATAGGAAACAGCAGATATATATAGAAATACAGGCACTGCCAGTCAGTCACGTCCACCTTGCCAGACGATGTGCTCAGTCAGACGTTCACTTTGGTACAGAAATCGATCTGCTTGATGCGTGAACTATGTCAAATGCGTGGGCCAGCTTTGCCATCTGTTAAATCTTATTTATAAACATATAGAGAAAGCATCTTACAATACATATGTACATACATTGTATATAGACATATCATATAATGGCTAAATTGTAGCAAGGCGACACACTATCAGTCGCCGACCCCTTTGCGTTGTCGAATCGTGGGGCGTCTGCGCAATATGCAATTGCTATATATGTATATATATATATATATATATATATATATATATATATATATATATATATATATATATATATATATATATATATATATATATATATATATATATATATATATATATATATATATATATGTGTGTGTGTGTGTGTGTGTATGTATAAGCGAATGTACATACAAATGCATATTGTTTGAATTGCCACTGGGGAGAGCCGATAACAACATACCAGTGTGCCACTAAAGTCACCGTACTCTTGTTGTACTTGCACAAATCACAGTAATATGCATGACGTCAAAACCGTCAGCGTAGAGAGAATCGAACCCGGAACTTCATATCGGCTATCGGCGCCTCTACCAACAGCCGTTGCAGCCGTTTACTGTCCACCAATTCTTACGCCCTCGTCATCTAAAAAGCGGCGTTGTTTTAATAAATGTAATTTTGGTTTGCTTAATGATCTCATTAATGCAACAGTTTGGTCTGCTGTATATGATACAGTTGATGTAAACTTAGCAGCTTCAACATTCTACAGTACTTTAAATGCTATTCTATACAAGTGTGTTCCTATGTGTCTTCCTAAATCTTTTTCTAATAAACCTCCTGGTTCACTTCGACTCTTTCAACTTTAAAAAACTTTAAATCTAAATGTTTCAAAAAGTTCAAAAAGTCGGGTTCGGTCATTGACTGGTCTAAATACTCCTTAGCTTAGGCCAATTTCCATATTTTAAACTCTCGTTGTTATGAGAATTACCTTATACGCTGTAAAAGGCAGTTTGCTCGTGATCCCAAAAGATTTTATTCATTTGTAAATTTGAAGCGTAAATCTTCTGGGTTTCCATCCTCGTTTTTCTTGGGTACTTGCAATGATCAAGATACCTCAGATCTATTTGCAAAGTTCTTCCAATCCACTTATTCAACTGCCATTTCTGAAACCAATTCTTTTCCAATTTTAAATTCTGAAATTAATGGAAATGCTATTATGGTTTCTAATATTTCTCCTGTCTCTCTTTTATCCGCTATGCGTACGTTGAAATCGTCGTTCTCTCCGGGGGCGGATGGTATTCCTAGTTGTGTGATTAAAGAATGCAGTGCTTCTTTGTGGTCACCTTTCTTAAAACTGTTTAATTTGTCTCTTGATACCTCGGTATTTCCTTCAATTTGGAAAGAATCATTTATTATTCCTCTGTATAAAAAAGGAGGAAGATCTGATATTTCAAATTACAGAGGCATTGCCAAGCTTTCTGCTATTCCGAAGTTATTTGAAAAAATTATAACTTCTAATTTACAACACTGTTGTAAATCCATTATTTCACCATCGCAGCATGGTTTTGTTCAGAATCGATCAACCTCTACGAACTTATTAGAATTTTCATCCCTAGTCAATGAAAGCTTTTTAAAGAAAATGCAAAGAGATGTTATATACACTGATTTCAGTAAGGCATTTCAGCATGTTCAGCATGACATCTTGCTTTAAAAGCTTGACCAATTGGGATTTTCTCCTAAACTTCTGTTTTGGATTGCTTCCTATTTAAAGGGTAGAACCCAAAGAGTTCTGTTGAGAACATCTATTTCGAAGGTCATATTTGTCTCTTCGGGTGTTCCTCAGGGTAGTCACTTGGGCCCTCTACTTTTCTCCCTATTTATAAATGACCTTCCCAGCTGTATTTCTTACTCTAGGATATTTATGTATGCAGATGATGTAAAACTCTGTCTCTCATACAAGAACTCAATAGATCATCTACGCCTACAGGATGATCTAATATCCTTTCAAAATTGGTGTAAAGCTAATCAGTTGCATCTAAATTGTTCTAAGTGTATGACAATGACTTTCTGTCGTACCACTCCATTTTTTGCTGATTACACAATCAACAATGTGTCCTTGCAACGTATTTCTACAATCAAAGATCTGGGTGTGCTCTTTGACTGTAAACTTAGATTCAATACCCATATTCTAACCATCGTTAATGAAGCCAAAAGTGTACTTGGTTTTATTAAACGATGGTCTAAAGAGTTTAATGATCCGTTTGTCACTAAACTTCTTTTTGTCTCGCTGGTACGTCCTATTTTAGAATATTGTTCTATTATATGGTCGCCACAGTAGAAATTGTATCAGGACCGTATTGAATCGGTTCAGAAGCAATTTCTTCTTTTTGCCTTGCGCAATCTAAACTGGGATGGTAACCTTCGTCTACCGTCTTATCGTAGAAGGCTTCTCCTTTTGGATCTTCCATCGTTAATCAATCGTAGAATAGTCTTGGGTATTACTTTTCTACATAAGTTGATTAACGGTAGTATTGATTCGCCTTCTCTTCTATTTCAAGTCAACTTCCTAGTTCCTTCACATGCTTCTCATCACTTCTGTCCTCTTTATTTACCTATATGTAACTGTAACTATTCCTTGTACAGTGCGTTTCGTGTTCTATGTACTAAGTACAATACTTATTTTCATGTATTTAGTTCTGAACTCTCTCTTTCCTTAATAAAATCTTCTCTTTTAGCATATTTCAGAGAAATCACACACACACCACAGTTGTGAGAATGCACCTATGCAATTCTCCTTACTTGTGTAGTGATTTCTCTTATCGTATTTTACTTTTTAAGATTCTTATTTTTTCTTATATTTTTATAACCTTTTTTTTAACTTCTTCTATCTTGCTTAGTTTCAATGATATCACTAACCATATCTGGCTGTGATTTGGGGCATAGCTCGTCGGTCCGGCAAATAAAACACCCCCATCGGGTTGGTGATATCATTGCTATATATTGTTAGTATTAGGCTTTTTCTTTTTCCTGTTTCTGTTTATAATTTTAATTTTGTAATTTTATAATTTGACTCACGAATGTTGTCAAAGAAATAGTGGCTGTCAGAAAAGAAAAAAGAAAAAGAGATATAAATTCCTAAATAAAGTTATTGAGCTACTGAGCTACTGCTACTGAGCTGCTTCTGTTTAAAATTCATCCCCAATTTGTCTTTGTTGTTGTTATGAATTCTTAGAATATTCTAAATATTTCTCCTGCTGTTAGCACGTGCGTGTGTACGTAAACGTTTGGTAAACGTTTTGCTTAATAACATAATAGATTTCATCTATGTATATATTATATTGACTTTATTTAAATTATATCTATGTTATACTTATTTTATATGCACATACATACGTACATACATACATACATAGGTATGTATATTGCAAGCAACGCATACATACACACGCATACGCTCTGCTAACTGCGCAATTTACTCAGCGACTGCGCTAGGCCAATATGTGCATGTGATGGGAAATAAAATGCTTAATAACTTTTTTTGTAGACCGACTTTCTTAATCAAATCAATCAATCGTAGCGTAATTATATCATTCATATGTGTGTATGTGCAAAGTCTCTAGTATTTGAAATGCGTGATTTGGTAATTCGGGAGAAGGGCCGTGGCATCCAAAATTTAACAAAAACCAAAATTGAATAAAAGTCCCATTAAGCTAAATACAAGATTTGGAGTCTCTAACTATCAAGATGTAGAAGATATAATTTTAAAACTGAAAATCGATTTCGTTTTTAATCGATAAAAAAAGAACGAGAAGAGTTATCGAATTTCTAAAACAAACTCGACCTGCGCGTGATATACACGAATCTATAAAAAAAAAGTTCAAGTCTCTAGCTATTATAGGTTCTGAGATCCACGCGTTCAAACATACAGACAGACGGACAGACAGACAGACGGACAGGGCTCAATCGACTCGGCTTGTCGTCCCGATCAAGAATATATATACTTTATGGGGTCTGCCACGCCTCCTTCTGCCTGTTACATACATTTGGGCTGCAACAAAACCATTATACCCTGATTACCCATTTTTAATGGGTTCAGGGTATAATAAGTATAAACCACAAATTCTCTACCAAGTAAATAGTGACGAAAATGTTTAACGGATGCAATTACTTTCAATGTTTCGAGCTCATACGAGTGATATCTAGATTCACCGGCGGAAGATATTTGTTGAAATACTCTACAACGTGAAGTTGATTATTGGTACGATGTAAGAGCATGGCACCAAATCCGATCGAGCTAGCATCAGTGTGCAATTCTATAGGGTGTTGTGGGTCGAATATTACTACAACCGGCTCATTAGTAAGGATGCTTACAATTTTCTTTCGAATGCTTTCGAGGTCAGTTTGGTTGCTCGAATTTCCCCTGCCTTTATTTCATATCCAAGACTTTGAACAGAGGTTTTCAAAAACTACATTTGGCCCATTTTTTTAATCCCAACGGCATAGTTAGGAATTCATACTGGCCATCAGGAGTAACAAACGCAGTATATTTTATGGAATCTGGTGAAAGCCACTTGCCATGTCCAGCCAGGTGTAGTAATTCACATCTCGCAACCTAGCAATCTGGTCATTAATTAACGGGAAAGGATACCTGTCTGCTACTGTATTAGAATTCAGCTCTCTGTAATTGACACAAAGGCATGTGACTTGCAAATGGGGAACAACTAGATCACATTATATTACATTCTAGTAGCTCACTCAACTTTCCTCTAACAATATCTCTTTCTTCAGGACTAAGTCTATAGGGTCGACGTTGTTCAGTTTTGCAATGTCAATCAATCGGATTTTCATTTCACCTGTAGTCACACGTGTAGATGGTGTTCCCTTGATAAGTGCAGTCGAATAATTCTCAAGTAATTATTAACTTATTTTTATCAGATTCACGCAACTCTGTATCAAGATTGGTAAGATCAACTGGATTCACATCTACTGAACTACAGATTTGACTTTCACGATTTCGAACTTGTTTGAAAATATATTAATATATCCTGGATTAATAATTTCACGACCAATAACAATGTCGGTTCTCAAATATTTATCTTGAACAACATGAAACAATATTTGAAGTGAGTTTTATAGTAACCTGACTTATAATTTGTAATGTGCTATATATACCAGTATCACCAATGCCTTTTAACATGATAATATTATTAAAGCGCTTTTCGGACAACTTGCTACTCATTTTCTCTTTTATAAGTGAACATTCTGCACCGGAATCAAAAGTAATTTGGTAGATCTCACCTCGCTGTATCATACTTTCTGTTGGCTCTGGTACTTAACACTGGTTCACGGCCTTCTGTTGAAACAACCGCTTTTTGTTTGTTGATGCACCTTTTGATTGCAAAGTGTCCGGGCTGGCCACAGTTAAAACAGGTAACTGACGGCTTATCCCACAGAGGTGCTGCATTGGCTTGTTGTTGTATTTTCTTTCTGCACTCGGCAATTTTGTGTCCTGGTTTCCCACAGAAATGACACACTATAGCTGACATTCGTCTTTTCTTGATGTCAGGCCCAGAATCTTCGTCACGGTCAACATTACGATGTTTTTTAAACGTGAATACATTGAGTTTAGATTGTAGATCGCTTCTAGTTTCCAACTTGGATTTAAAAACAATGCGTTTGCCAAATGTGCGAGCACAACTGAAACGGCTATTTCTTCTATGTGTTTGTTTTGCCAATCAGCGGTTAAAGTTGTCACCAAACGACTAGCATAAACCGCGAGGCATTCACCATTGGTTGGACGCCTGTTTAGCAAATTTAAAAACATTGCCGACGGCGTCTCGTTGTTTTTATAACGGTGAAGAAATAATTCCCTGAACTCGGGCCACTTAATGCCGGGAAATGAAATTTGGGTTAGCCACTGGGAAGCACTGCCCTCCATAACCTCGCTTAACGCCATGATCAATTTGCTTCCTTCAAGGGGCTGCTCCGTTAATATTATGTCTGCGTTGATGCACCATTTCGAAGCATCGTCGTCGGCATTATCAGAAAAAAATTTTGGCAAAGTGACGCCACGTATCTGCTGCTGTTCGCATGTTGATGCTTGCATAGTTTTTACAAGCTCCACTAGGTTTTGATTTTGCATCTGTTGGATTATGCGCCACTGATTCTTTGCATTCTCAGAGGTGGTGGAGGTGGTGCCGATCCCACTTCTGATGTCGTAGTTTCATTAATTTCATGTGGCTGATCTGCCATATTAACACACAAACTGTGGGAGTGAAGCGAATCCCAACTTACGTGCACAACTGTCTCAACTTTGACTGATCTGCATTTACTCATTACGCATCGATTTTATACTTCTCTCTGCACTCGTAAGCTGGGCTACACTCGGCGACAGCGCGACCACGCCGTCGCCTCACTCTTACGGTATATAGGCGCCAGACATATTCTACGTCGTAGTCAAATCTACGTCGCACTCAAATGCTAAGAATGATTTTATTGTAACCAAACTCACTAAGCAGCTGCGCCTTGCAAGCACAGTGGTCATACTTAGCTCTTATTGTGGAATTGGTACAATGGGTGAACAAGCCTATTCTACGACATATGTATGTATATTTTACATTACAAGCTACACCTACACACATACGTGCACTGTAACAAGCGTAGACCGACTATCTTAATCAATCTTGCACAGCATAATTATATAATTCATATGAGTGTATTTGCCAAAGCACAAGTCTCTTATATTTAAAATGTGTTTTACAAATTTGCTGCGAATACGGCGTGGCATCCTAAAATTTAACAAAAATCAAAATTGTATAAAGATGTCATTAAAATAAATATTGGATTTGGAGTCGCTAACTATAATTTTAAAACTTAAATCGGTTTTCGTTTATAGTCGATAAAAAAAGGAGAATAATTATCGAATTTTTAAAGCAAACTCGATCTGCGCGTGATATACAGAAACAATTATAAGTCGACGCGCACAAACATACGGACAGATGGATGAATAAACAAACAAACTGACAGACAGACGGTAAGGGCTCAATCGACTCGGTTTGTCGTCGTGATCAGGAATATAAAAAAGTTCAAGTATCTCAGTTATAGAGAGGGTAAGTAGTGAGTGTGAACAAAAACTGGGATCGAACCAGATTTAGCCTGTTTATTTTTGAATGGAGCACCTTTTTATACCCTGAACCCATTGAAAATGGAAAATGGGACAGACGGACAGGGCTATATCGACTCGGGTCATCGAGCAGATCAAGAATCTACATACTTTATGGGGTCTGCGTCTTTCTGCCTGTTACATATATTTTCACAAAACCATTATACTCCAATTTCCGTTTTTCAATGGGTTCAGGCTATAAAAAGACCATGCAAAAAATGCTTACGTTGTTAGGTGAAAAAAGGTGTCGCACGTGTAATTAATTCATAGACATAAAACCCACACAAACACGAAATGTTGTGCGAAAATGAGTAAAAGATTTCAAAATCTGGCAAATGAGTACAATTTGTATACATATATTTATGTATAAAGATTATATATATATATATATATATATATATATATATATATATTCGCGTACTCACACACCTAACACCAAACCATCAAACCTCAATCGAACATTATTTTTTCAATCGTGCATCGAACAGAGCTCACAACCTGGCAAATAGCGAATCAATGTGACAGTGGACAATAGGCACTTAAATCACGCCACGTCAGAAGAGTCCGCTATAAAAACCTTGTGCACCACAAAGCATAAGTCACACTTAACCCTTCCACTAAGAATGTTCTCCGTTATAAATAAAGAAATCATTTTTTTAAGTAACGTTAAACTTATTATTATATATACATGTTTACAAAAACGACTCGGCGTGCACACTGAAAACAATATGAAATCGATGCCATAAATAATTTATATACCCTGAACCCATTGAAAAAATGGAGAGGTAGAATAAGAGATGGGGATATAGAGGGATAATGAGAAAGATAAAGAGCGAAATACAGAGAGAGAGAGAGAGAATTAGAAAGAGAGAGAGAGAATTAGAAAGAGTGAGAGAGGGAAAGAGTGAGACTTATAGAAATAAAGATATAGAAACCTAGAGAAACAGAGTCTGTGTGGCTTTGTCTCAATGTGTGTGCAAAAACTATGTCTACCTGAGCTCTGTCATTTAGTCTTCCATGAAGCTATTGTGTGCTGTCGAGATGGTTACTGCCTGTACCGAGAATTGTCCACTTTTCTGCAGAGATACCATATCTTATTGCACTTTCTCCGTCACTCAAGTATTCCGATATGTGGAAACGCTGCTCCATTAAGTCCACAGTGTCAACCTACCTAACGCAAGGCGTTCCAGCTCTAGCACCATGCTGTCTGGGGATAGGAAATCCAGCAACCTCTACCGCAGCAAGCAGTCTGGGGTTTAAAAGCTTCTCTAACAGCTTTACAGCTATGTTTAACATACAAAATGGCAGGTAATGGTGTAATGTCTTTGTCTTTGCTAATGAGCACGAGTCTCTGTTCCTTCCATGCTTCTGGAAATAACCCTTCTTCTAGGCATACGTTATACATTCTAAGAAGTAAATAAGGTCACCCTATTGCTATTACCTTTAGTATTTCCGCTGGTATATTATCTTATCCCGGGGCCTTGTTATTCTTCATGGGAAGAACTGCAATCTTAAGTTCCTCTTCAGAGAATAACGGGGCTGAGCAGTGATAAACTTTAAGAGCCAACTCGTGCATTTCGAGGATGTTAGCTGGAAATAGTGACCTCACTATATGATCCATCGTTTCGACTTCCACGATTGGTGCTGCTCCGTAGTTCCTCAGCTTCTTCATTACAATTTTGTAGAAAAGCCCCCAAGGATCCCTGTTAACAACTTTGCAAAGCCCTTTCCACTTGTCGTGTATACTTCGTGTGATAGCAACCGATAGCTCTTTCCTCGCTGCTAACGCTTCTGCCGTGTAATTTCACACTGAATGCATACTTATACGCCTGACGTCTGCCACCATATTTTTTTGTGAGTTTTTGGCATAAGGTAGGTTCTATTCTTTGATTTACCACCACTAGTTTGGTTCGAGCGGCCAGGTCCATAATTTTCCGTCTACTGTAGTTGGTTGTAGTTGCGTTGAAATCGTCTGCCACTATGAAGGGTTGCAGTCGATTAACGAGTATATCCTCGATCGCTTAAGAACTTATGTCGTCACTGAGTGGCAAGTAGCAGTTGACCACTGCTACGTCTTTGAAACGTGCGTAGACGTAGCAGTTTCCCCGTTTACTTTCTTGTAGAGGCAGCCCAGAGCCTCTAGGTTTCCACAATGCCGCAGTTTTCATTTCATCTTCTAGCCAAACTTCGTTGTCTTTTTGTTTATATTGCTCACTTATGACCACTACATCGATAGCGTACTCCGTTACGATCTGGGTCAAGAGCGCGTCTGCAGTTTTGCTGCGGTGTAGACTTGCTTGGAGAATCTTCATCATTTTGTTGTAGCTTGTCGAGTACCTGGGCACTTCTGCGATCGCGGCATATGGTCGACTGGCCCACGTCCTGCATCTGCACATATGCAGCATTTCGGTGGCTTTTTGCACTCCTTCCTTTTGAGGCCCGCTTCGCGACATTTAATGCAGAGTCCTCCACCATTTCTGTCTGGTCCTGTGCAGTTGGTCTGCAAGTGACCTACCTTAAAGCATCGGTAGCATTTCCGGATGCTTTTCACATTCTCATCCTAGCTCTAACGAACACTTTTTATACTCATTCTCAAAGTGAAATGAGTATATTGGTTTTGTGCAATGTCCGTCTTGCTGTTCGTCCGTCTGTCCGTATGAACGCAAACCATTTCTATGCTATTGAAACTAGAGACTTGAAATTTGGAATATATACTCGTGTATACTCTCGTCAGATAAAGTGTCAAGATTTTCCTGATACGCTCTCTAGGGGCGTGGCAAATTGGAAAATTAATTTTCCTGTGTGTCAGAAATACTACATGTAGCAGTCCTAGAGAGTTGAGATTTGAAATGTATACTCGCGTTGACATCCCAAGTTGAATAAGCTATGGCGGCTGTATCTACGCTATTGGGAGCGTGGCAAAGTGGGTGAAGCTGTATCTTCTACAGTGTTAGAGCTAGAAAAACCAAATTTGGCACATGAGTAAGTGTTATGATCCTATAAAAATCGACCACGCCTACTGGGGCGTGGCAAATCGGGTCTGAATATATATAAATTTTGCATCTTCTGTTTTATTTCGAACACTGTTGATGCTAGAAACTTGAGACTTGCTATATATACTTGTATAAGCGTCCCAAGTTCAAAAAGATATGGCGAATATATCTACGCCCACAGGGGGCGTGGCAGACCGCACGGTTTATAGCTCCTACACTTATAGTGCTAGAAGGTCTGGTAGGACTGGTAGGTTGCTGTTGACACCCTCTATCGATCGATTTTTACGCCCCTTTTTGGACGTGACTTATTCAAAAATACCTCGTAATTTTCGCATTTTTTGAGTGTAAGCGTCCAAAATTCTCAGTTACGCTGCTCCAGACCCCATGGACTATTCAAAAAAAAAATTTTTTTTAATGTTTTAATTTAATTTAAAATTATATACAAACTTTGAAGTGCATTTAAAACCGCCGATAGGCGGGGCTCAGGGTATTTCCTAGTCGGGCACCTCCGACTAAAGTGTCCTTACCCATTGAAAATGGGAAATCAGGGTATAATGTTTTTGTGAAAATGTATGTAACAGGCAGAAGGAGACATCGCAGACCCCATAAAGTATATATATTCTATTGATCAGCTCGACGAGCTGAGTCGAATAAGCCCTGTCCGTCTGTCCGTCCGTCCGTCTGTATGAAAGCGCTGATCTCGTAAACCACAGAAGCTAGAGATCTGAAATTTGACATGTATACTCGTAAATACCATCCGCTATACAAGTTTGTTTTATTTTTTCGATAACTCATCCCGTTCCCGAATTATCGATAAATTTCGATAAATTGACTTTCAAATAAGTGACCCATTAAAGCCAGAGACTTCAAATTTGCTGTGCATATAGGTGTAGTGAATGCGGACATTTTGTAGTTTTTGGATTTTGGATGCCACGCCCTCTTCGCCCACAATTTGCAAAACCCGTATTTCAAATACTAGAGACTTGTGCTTTGGCACACACACATATGAATACACACATATGAATGCCATAAACACACTGTGAAAATTTCATTAAGAAAGTCCATCTGCGAAAAAAGTTATTATTATCTTTTATGATTAAAAGATGACTCGAGGAAGACTCTTTTATGATTAAAAGATGACTCGTGGAAGACTCTTTTATGATTAAAAGATGACTCGTGAAAGACTCTTTTATGATTAACAAGTAAGGAAGCTCTAGTTTTGACGTCAGCTTAGAGAATCGAACCCGAGAGACTTTATGTCGGCGATCATCGCTTCTACCAACACAGCCGTTGCAGTACATAAGAGTGAGATAGCGAATTCCTAAGTAAAGTTATTGAGCTACTGAGCTGCTGAACTTCTGCTGAAAATTCATCCGCAATTTGTCTTTGTTGTTGTTGTTATGAATTCTTCGAATTTACTAGATTCCTAAGTAAAGTTATTGAGCTACTGAGCTGCTGAACTTCTGCTGAAAATTCATCCGCAATTTGTCTTTGTTGTTGTTGTTATGAATTCTTCGAATTTACTAGATACTTCTGCTGCTATTGCCACGCGCGTGTGTACGTAAACGTTTGGTAAACGTTTCGTTTAATAACATAATGCATTTCATCTATTCATATGTATATTATATTGACTTTATTTAAGTTATATCAATGTTACTCTTATTTTATATATATGTAAATATATACAGTATGTACATGTGTACATACATACGTATGTATATTGCAAGCAACGCATACATACACACGCACACGCATACGCTCTGCTAACTGCGCAGTTTACTCAGCGACTGCGCTGCGCCAATATGTTCGTGTTATGGGAAACTAAGTGCTTAATAACTTTTTTTGTAGATCGACTTTCTTAATCAAACTTGCGCAGCGTAATTATATCATTCATATGCGTGTATGTGCAAAAGCACAAGTCTCTAGTATTTGAAATAAGTGTTTTGAAAATTTGGGCGAAGGGGGCGTGGCATCCAAAATTTAACAAAAATAAAAATTGTATAAAAGTCCCATTAAGCTAAATACAAGATTTGGAGTCTCTAACTATAAAGATGTAGAAGATATAATTTTAAAACTGAAAATTGATTTCGTTTTTAATCGATAAAAAAAGAACGAGAAGAGTTATCGAATTTCTAAAACAAACTCGACCTGCGCGTGATATACACGAATCTATAAAAAAAAAAGTTCAAGTCTCTAGCTATTATAGGTTCTGAGATCCACGCGTTCAAACATACGGACAGACGGAAAGACGGACGGACGGACAGACAGACAGACGGACAGGGCTCAATCGACTCGGCTTGTCGTCCTGATCAAGAATATATATACTTTATGGGGTCTGCCACGCCTCCTTCTACCTGTTACATACATTTGGGCTGCAACAAAACCATTATACCCTGATTATAATTATATAATTCTATGCAAGCTGTGAAGTACATTTAAAATCGCCGATAGGCGGGGTTAAGGGTATTTCCTAGTCGGGCAGCTTCGACTAGAGTTTCCTGACTTGTTATATCTTCTTCCTCGTCTATGTAAAACGACGAGGTTAAACACTAATGAAGACAAAGGAAAACTAATTATATTTTAGGATATCTCCTATAGAGTTTGTTTAGTTTGAAATAAGATAAAAATTTATAATCAATACTGACAAATCTTTTTAAGCAAGGGAAATACTTTTTCCAGAATTATTTGAAATATTCATCCAGTATTTTTTTTACTGGGTATTTGAATTTATGAAATGAGTGAATTATGATTGCAAATAGATGAGATGAAGAATTATTTATATAAAATATTATTTCTTTAATAAACTTATAACTGGACTTAATATATCTAATATTCCTCGTGGTAGAGCATGGCATTGCATGGTACAGCTGCGGCTACTAAAATGTCCGGCAAGTGCAGAAATTTTCACAAAGTTCCAGGAGGAAGCGAGAAATACAGACATGTAGGTGCAGATGATGCAGCGAGACAGAAACTGGCAACTGCAACTAAACAGTAAATCAAATTAAAAGTAAATGAAATCAAATCTATATATGGACTGAGAAAAAAAATAAGGTATAGAAAGGGAGAGAGAGAGAGAGAGAGAGAGAGAGAGAGAGAGAGAGAGAGAGAGAGAGAGAGAGAGAGAGAGAGAGAGAGAGAGAGAGAGAGAGAGAGAGAGAGAGAGAGAGAGAACGAGAGAGAAAGGGAAAAATATGAAAACAAAAACTTTGAACAACAAGCTCGAAAAGTAAACAAGTTCAATTGTTATTATCTAGCAGAAAGAATTCCAAGGAAAGTGAAATGAATGGATCAGTTGTTTGTAGATCGAATAGCGATCAGATCAGGAAACTTATATACAACAAGTATATATATGTATATATGTTTTAAGTATCAACAAACTAACTGGACGGCACACAGGCAATGTGTTTTCTTAACATATATTGGCTTTATGGCATACAACTGATCAGTACGAAGTTTGTTTACCTGCAACAGGTAAAGAGTTAGCATATCCAATAAGGAAAGTATTTTCAGGCTGAAAAGTATCCTAGGGTCAAACCCTGTACAGCTCCATCCGTTACTCTGTACCGTTCAATCTCAGTCTGTGTAGCGTACAGGAGTACACAGTCATGCAAGTAGCTCCTGACCATACCATCAACGCTATAACTTGTTCTCGGCTATTCGGAGCCGTAACATTTATGTAAGTCCAGTGCTGGGTTTGCAAGGACTTTTTCGCACTGCCTCTGCGGCTTCCGCCTCTACAGTGAGTGGGTCGAGATCTCTGATTTCGCTTGTCGCCGTACGCTTTATCTCCGCTACCGTATCTGTTTCCTTGACGGTAGTCCTTAGTTTTTCAACAAGTTCCAGTTGTTCAGAGTCAAGATCTCTCAAAGATTAAGGATTTACATTAACTTAAACCTATACCACCAATAAGACGATTGGCGACGAGCTTCGATCGTACTTGGAAGCCTGCCAGACCCGCCAACGGGACGGAGCAGTTGCATTACCCTAGAAGCCATTTCCAAACGATATCACTCATATATACTGAAGCTTAATGAAATGATCTATAAATATTAAATGCATAGGTAATTAAAAATTCAAGAAATCAAAGTACATATTTTGAAATCTATATTTAATTACAGATAGATAGGTAGACAATTCGTACAAAATTCGTGTTGAATTGAAATCATGCTACGGGGCAGTGTAAGCGCTGTCTGCCCGCCGACATACAAAATTAAAGTAATAAATAATCATAACAAGCAAGGAAACTCTAGTCGGAGGTGGACTAAGACATACTGTGAACCCAGCCTATCGGAAATTTTAAATGCACTTTACAGCTTGCAAAGAATTCTATAATTTGTAATTAATTTAAAAAAAAAAAATATTCACTCCGCAAGCTCCCAGTTCCATAACATTCCAAGAAACCAATTTAAAAATTTGCCACACCCCTAATTATTCCCAAATTTTATATTTAGTGTCATGTGTACTTAATACAATTTTGTTTTTTTGCTAAACACCAATTTCTTACAATTCAGTTGAAAATATTATTAATATGCTGAAAATTTCATTAAAATCCGTTAAGTAGCACAGAAGTTATTCAATAAATTAGGAAATTGTGCTTGGCTGCACAGCGAATATTTTCTTATGTTCTAAGAAATAACAAATACAATATAATTCAGCGTGAATCATATGCTAATTAAGTTACTTGCTATGAGGTTCAATGGCGTTGCTAATAGAAGTGACGCGAGCCGATCATGGCACACTTGGTTCGAGCCTCAGGTGAAGTCGTTTTTATACCCTGAACCCATTAAAAATGGGTAATCAGGGTATAATGGTTTTGTTGCAGCCCAAATGTATGTAACAGGCAGAAGGAGGCGTGGCAGACCCCATAAAGTTTATATATTCTTGATCAGGACGACAAGCCGAGTCGATTGAGCCCTGTCCGTCTGTCTGTCTGTCCGTCTGTCCGTCTGTCCGTCTGTCCGTATGTTTGAACGCGTGGATCTCAGAACCTATAATAGCTAGAGACTTGAACTTTTTTTTTATAGATTCATGTATATCACGCGCAGGTCGAGTTTGTTTTAGAAATTCGATAACTCTTCTCGTTCTTTTTTTATCGATTAAAAACGAAATCAATTTTCAGTTTTAAAATTATATCTTCTACATCTTTATAGTTAGAGACTCCAAATCTTGTATTTAGCTTAATGGGTATTTTATACAATTTTGATTTTTGTTAAATTTTGGATGCCACGCCCCCTTCGCCCAAATTTTCAAACCACTTATTTCAAATACTAGAGACTTGTGCTTTTGCACATACACGCATATGAATGATATAATTACGCTGCTCAAGTTTGATTAAGAAAGTCGATCTACAAAAAAAGTTATTAAACATTTAATTTTCCGTAACACGCACATATTGGCGCAGCGAAGTCGCTGAGTAAACTGCGCAGTTAGCAGAGCGTATGCGTGTGCGTGTGTATGTATGCGTTGCTTGCAATATACATACATATGTACATATGAACATACTGTATATATTTACATATATATAAAATAAGAGTAACACTGATATAACTTAAATAAAGTATATATAATATACATATGTACATACATACATATGAATAGATGAAATGCATTATGTTATTAAGCGAAACGTTTACCAAACGTTTACGTACACACGCGCGTGGCAATAGCAGCAGAAGCATCTAGAAAATTCGAAGAATTCATAGCAACAACAACAAAGACAAATTGGGGATGAATTTTAAGCAGAAGTTCAGCAGCTCAGTAGCAGCAGCTCAGTAGCTCAATAACTGTACTTAGGAATTCGCTATCTCACTCTTATGTATGTATTGCAACGGCTGTGTTGATAGAAGCGATGATCGCCGACATTAAGTCTCGGGTTTGATTCTCTAAGCTGACGTCAAAACTTTTTTTATGCAAGTTACTTAATCTTTTTTGTTTTTTTTTTAATTTTTTAATTTAATTTAAAATAATTATATATAAACTTTGAAGTGCATTTAAAGCCGCCGATAGGCGGGGTTCAGGGTATTTCCTAGTCGGGCACCTCCGACTAGAGTTTCCTTACTTGTTTTTCCAGTGAAGTTGTTTTCGTTTCCATCAAGAGAAATTTATTTAAACAAGTGGATTAAAGCGTGCAATTTTCCTGATAGCTCAGGGTATTTCCTAGTCGGGCACCTCCGACTAAAGTGTCCTTACCCATTGAAAATGGGAAATCAGGGTATAATGTTTTTGTGAAAATGTATGTAACAGGCAGAAGGAGACATCGCAGACCCCATAAAGTATATATATTCTATTGATCAGCTCGACGAGCTGAGTCGAATAAGCCCTGTCCGTCTGTCCGTCCGTCCGTCTGTATGAAAGCGCTGATCTCGTAAACCACAGAAGCTAGAGATCTGAAATTTGACATGTATACTCGTAAATACCATCCGCTATACAAGTTTGTTTTATTTTTTCGATAACTCATCCCGTTCCCGAATTATCGATAAATTTCGATAAATTGACTTTCAAATAAGTGACCCATTAAAGCCAGAGACTTCAAATTTGCTGTGCATATAGGTGTAGTGAATGCGGACATTTTGTAGTTTTTGGATTTTGGATGCCACGCCCTCTTCGCCCACAATTTGCAAAACCCGTATTTCAAATACTAGAGACTTGTGCTTTGGCACACACACATATGAATACACACATATGAATGCCATAAACACACTGTGAAAATTTCATTAAGAAAGTCCATCTGCGAAAAAAGTTATTATTATCTTTTATGATTAAAAGATGACTCGAGGAAGACTCTTTTATGATTAAAAGATGACTCGTGGAAGACTCTTTTATGATTAAAAGATGACTCGTGAAAGACTCTTTTATGATTAACAAGTAAGGAAGCTCTAGTTTTGACGTCAGCTTAGAGAATCGAACCCGAGAGACTTTATGTCGGCGATCATCGCTTCTACCAACACAGCCGTTGCAGTACATAAGAGTGAGATAGCGAATTCCTAAGTAAAGTTATTGAGCTACTGAGCTGCTGAACTTCTGCTGAAAATTCATCCGCAATTTGTCTTTGTTGTTGTTGTTATGAATTCTTCGAATTTACTAGATTCCTAAGTAAAGTTATTGAGCTACTGAGCTGCTGAACTTCTGCTGAAAATTCATCCGCAATTTGTCTTTGTTGTTGTTGTTATGAATTCTTCGAATTTACTAGATACTTCTGCTGCTATTGCCACGCGCGTGTGTACGTAAACGTTTGGTAAACGTTTCGTTTAATAACATAATTCATTTCATCTATTCATATGTATATTATATTGACTTTATTTAAGTTATATCAATGTTACTCTTATTTTATATATATGTAAATATATACAGTATGTACATATGTACATACATACGTATGTATATTGCAAGCAACGCATACATACACACGCACACGCATACGCTCTGCTAACTGCGCAGTTTACTCAGCGACTGCGCTGCGCCAATATGTGCATGTTATGGAAAATTTAATGTTTAATAACTTTTTTTGTAGATCGACTTTCTTAATCAAACTTGCGCAGCGTAATTATATCATTCATATGCGTGTATGTGCAAAAGCACAAGTCTCTAGTATTTGAAATAAGTGTTTTGAAAATTTGGGCGAAGGGGGCGTGGCATCCAAAATTTAACAAAAATAAAAATTGTATAAAAGTCCCATTAAGCTAAATACAAGATTTGGAGTCTCTAACTATCAAGATATAGAAGATATAATTTTAAAACTAAAAATCGATTTCGTTTTTAATCAATAAAAAAAAACGAGAAGAGTTATCGAATTTCTAAAACAAACTCGAACTGCGCGTGATATACACGAATCTATAAAAAAAAAGTTCAAGTCTCTAGCTATTATAGGTTCTGAGATCCACGCGTTCAAACATACGGACAGACGGAAAGACGGACGGACGGACAGACAGACAGACGGACAGGGCTCAATCGACTCGGCTTGTCGTCCTGATCAAGAATATATATACTTTATGGGGTCTGCCACGCCTCCTTCTACCTGTTACATACATTTGGGCTGCAACAAAACCATTATACACTGATTATAATTATATAATTCTATGCAAGCTGTGAAGTACATTTAAAATCGCCGATAGGCGGGGTTAAGGGTATTTCCTAGTCGGGCAGCTTCGACTAGAGTTTCCTGACTTGTTATATCTTCTTCCTCGTCTATGTAAAACGACGAGGTTAAACACTAATGAAGACAAAGGAAAACTAATTATATTTTAGGATATCTCCTATAGAGTTTGTTTAGTTTGAAATAAGATAAAAATTTATAATCAATACTGACAAATCTTTTTAAGCAAGGGAAATACTTTTTCCAGAATTATTTGAAATATTCATCCAGTATTTTTTTTACTGGGTATTTGAATTTATGAAATGAGTGAATTATGATTGCAAATAGATGAGATGAAGAATTATTTATATAAAATATTATTTCTTTAATAAACTTATAACTGGACTTAATATATCTAATATTCCTCGTGGTAGAGCATGGCATTGCATGGTACAGCTGCGGCTACTAAAATGTCCGGCAAGTGCAGACATTTTCACAAAGTTCCAGGAGGAAGCGAGAAATACAGACATGTAGGTGCAGATGATGCAGCGAGACAGAAACTGGCAACTGCAACTAAACAGTAAATCAAATTAAAAGTAAATGAAATCAAATCTATATATGGACTGAGAAAAAAAATAAGGTATAGAAAGGGAGAGAGAGAGAGAGAGAGAGAGAGAGAGAGAGAGAGAGAGAGAGAGAGAGAGAGAGAGAGAGAGAGAGAGAGAGAGAGAGAGAGAGAGAGAGAGAGAGAGAGAGAGAGAAAAATATGAAAACAAAAACTTTGAACAACAAGCTCGAAAAGTAAACAAGTTCTATTGTTATTATCTAGCAGAAAGAATTCCAAGGAAAGTGAAATGAATGGATCAGTTGTTTGTAGATCGAATAGCGATCAGATCAGGAAACTTATATACAACAAGTATATATATGTATATATGTTTTAAGTATCAACAAACTAACTGGACGGCACACAGGCAATGTGTTTTCTTAACATATATTGGCTTTATGGCATACAACTGATCAGTACGAAGTTTGTTTACCTGCAACAGGTAAAGAGTTAGCATATCCAATAAGGAAAGTATTTTCAGGCTGAAAAGTATCCTAGGGTCAAACCCTGTACAGCTCCATCCGTTACTCTGTACCGTTCAATCTCAGTCTGTGTAGCGTACAGGAGTACACAGTCATGCAAGTAGCTCCTGACCATACCATCAACGCTATAACTTGTTCTCGGCTATTCGGAGCCGTAACATTTATGTAAGTCCAGTGCTGGGTTTGCAAGGACTTTTTCGCACTGCCTCTGCGGCTTCCGCCTCTACAGTGAGTGGGTCGAGATCTCTGATTTCGCTTGTCGCCGTACGCTTTATCTCCGCTACCGTATCTGTTTCCTTGACGGTAGTCCTTAGTTTTTCAACAAGTTCCAGTTGTTCAGAGTCAAGATCTCTCAAAGATTAAGGATTTACATTAACTTAAACCTATACCACCAATAAGACGATTGGCGACGAGCTTCGATCGTACTTGGAAGCCTGCCAGACCCGCCAACGGGACGGAGCAGTTGCATTACCCTAGAAGCCATTTCCAAACGATATCACTCATATATACTGAAGCTTAATGAAATGATCTATAAATATTAAATGCATAGGTAATTAAAAATTCAAGAAATCAAAGTACATATTTTGAAATCTATATTTAATTACAGATAGATAGGTAGACAATTCGTACAAAATTCGTGTTGAATTGAAATCATGCTACGGGGCAGTGTAAGCGCTGTCTGCCCGCCGACATACAAAATTAAAGTAATAAATAATCATAACAAGCAAGGAAACTCTAGTCGGAGGTGGACTAAGACATACTGTGAACCCAGCCTATCGGAAATTTTAAATGCACTTTACAGCTTGCAAAGAATTCTATAATTTGTAATTAATTTAAAAAAAAACAAGTAAGGAAACTCTAGTCGGAGGTGCCCGACTAGGAAATACCCTGAACCCCGCCTATCGGCGGCTTTAAATGCACTTCAAAGTTTGTATATAATTATTTTAAATTAAATTAAAAAATTAAAAAAAAACAAAAAAGATTAAGTAACTTGCATAAAAAAAGTTTTGACGTCAGCTTAGAGAATCGAACCCGAGACTTTATGTCGGCGATCATCGCTTCTATCAACACAGCCGTTGCAATACATAAGAGTGAGATAGCGAATTCCTAAGTACAGTTATTGAGCTACTGAGCTGCTGCTACTGAGCTGCTGAACTTCTGCTTAAAATTCATCCCCAATTAGTCTTTGTTGTTGTTGTTATGAATTCTTCGAATTTTCTAGAGCTTCTGCTGCTATTGCCACGCGCGTGTGTATGTACGTACGTAAACGTTTGGTAAACGTTTCGTTTAATAACATAATGCATTTCATCTATTCATATGTATGTACATATGTATATTATATTGACTTTATTTAAGTTATATCAATGTTACTCTTATTTTATATATATGTAAATATATACAGTATGTACATGTGTACATACATATGTATGTATATTGCAAGCAACGCATACATACACACGCACACGCATACGCTCTGCTAACTGCGCAATTTACTCAGCGACTTCGCTGCGCCAATATGTGCGTGTTATGGGAAACTAAATGCTTAATAACTTTTTTTGTAGATCGAATTTCTTAATCAAACTTGCGCAGCGTAATTATATCATTCATATGCGTGTATATGCAAAAGCACAAGTCTGTAGTATTTGAAATAAGTGGTTTGAAAATTTGGGCGAAGGGGGCGTGGCATCCAAAATTTAACAAAAATCAAAATTGTATAAAAGTCCCATTAAGCTAAATACAAGATTTGGAGTCTCTAACTATAAAGATGTAGAAGATATAATTTTAAAACTGAAAATCGATTTCGTTTTTAATCGATAAAAAAAGAACGAGAAGAGTTATCGAATTTCTAAAACAAACTCGACCTGCGCGTGATATACACGAATCTATAAAAAAAAGTTCAAGTCTCTAGCTATTATAGGTTCTGAGATCCACGCGTTCAAACATACGGACAGACGGACAGACGGACAGACAGACAGACGGACAGGGCTCAATCGACTCGGCTTGTCGTCCTGATCAAGAATATATATACTTTATGGGGTCTGCCACGCCTCCTTCTGCCTGTTACATACATGTACATTTGGGCTGCAACAAAACCATTATACCCTGATTACCCATTTTTAATGGGTTCAGGGTATAAAAATATTCACTCCGCAAGCTCCCAGTTCCATAACATTCCAAGAAACCAATTTACCAATTTGCCACACCCCTAATTATTCCCAAATTTTATATTTAGTGTCATGTGTACTTAATACAATTTTGTTTTTTTGCTAAACACCAATTTCTTACAATTCAGTTGAAAATATTATTAATATGCTGAAAATTTCATTAAAATCCGTTAAGTAGCACAGAAGTTATTCAATAAATTAGGAAATTGTGCTTGGCTGCACAGCGAATATTTTCTTATGTTCTAAGAAATAACAAATACAATATAATTCAGCGTGAATCATATGCTAATTAAGTTACTTGCTATGAGGTTCAATGGCGTTGCTAATAGAAGTGACGCGAGCCGATCATGGCACACTTGGTTCGAGCCTCAGGTGAAGTCGTTTTTATACCCTGAACCCATTAAAAATGGGTAATCAAGGTATAATGGTTTTGTTGCAGCCCAAATGTATGTAACAGGCAGAAGGAGGCGTGGCAGACCCCATAAAGTTTATATATTCTTGATCAGGACGACAAGCCGAGTCGATTGAGCCCTGTCCGTCTGTGTGTCTGTCCGTCTGTCCGTCTGTCCGTATGTTTGAACGCGTGGATCTCAGAACCTATAATAGCTAGAGACTTGAACTTTTTTTTTATAGATTCATGTATATCACGCGCAGGTCGAGTTTGTTTTAGAAATTCGATAACTCTTCTCGTTCTTTTTTTATCGATTAAAAACGAAATCGATTTTCAGTTTTAAAATTATATCTTCTACATCTTTATAGTTAGAGACTCCAAATCTTGTATTTAGCTTAATGGGACTTTTATACAATTTTGATTTTTGTTAAATTTTGGATGCCACGCCCCCTTCGCCCAAATTTTCAAAACACTTATTTCAAATACTAGAGACTTGTGCTTTTGCACATACACGCATATGAATGATATAATTACGCTGCTCAAGTTTGATTAAGAAAGTCGATCTACAAAAAAAGTTATTAAACATTTAATTTTCCGTAACACGCACATATTGGCGCAGCGAAGTCGCTGAGTAAACTGCGCAGTTAGCAGAGCGTATGCGTGTGCGTGTGTATGTATGCGTTGCTTGCAATATACATACATATGTACATATGTACATACTGTATATATTTACATATATATCAAATAAGAGTAACACTGATATAACTTAAATAAAGTATATATAATATACATATGTACATACATACATATGAATAGATGAAATGCATTATGTTATTAAGCGAAACGTTTACCAAACGTTTACGTACACACGCGCGTGGCAATAGCAGCAGAAGCATCTAGAAAATTCGAAGAATTCATAGCAACAACAACAAAGACAAATTGGGGATGAATTTTAAGCAGAAGTTCAGCAGCTCAGTAGCAGCAGCTCAGTAGCTCAATAACTGTACTTAGGAATTCGCTATCTCACTCTTATGTATGTATTGCAACGGCTGTGTTGATAGAAGCGATGATCGCCGACATTAAGTCTCGGGTTCGATTCTCTAAGCTGACGTCAAAACTTTTTTTATGCAAGTTACTTAATCTTTTTTGTTTTTTTTTTAATTTTTTAATTTAATTTAAAATAATTATATATAAACTTTGAAGTGCATTTAAAGCCGCCGATAGGCGGGGTTCAGGGTATTTCCTAGTCGGGCACCTCCGACTAGAGTTTCCTTACTTGTTTTTCCAGTGAAGTTGTTTTCGTTTCCATCAAGAGAAATTTATTTAAACAAGTGGATTAAAGCGTGCAATTTTCCTGATAGCTTCGACTGGAAAAAGGCTAAAATATGTAACAGGCACTTCGAACGAAAATATATTGGTAAACATATGTATGTAGATTAAGAGCCAACGCAGTTCCAACCTTACAAGTGTGCAGCCCAAATTCCGCTTCTACTAATATTGCTGATTTTAATGATGACATTTATTTAATAGAGAGTAGTGAAGACGAGATTATCCCTTATAGTTACCAAAAGCATAATTTAAGTAAAGTATTAGATGATTTACATATGTACGTCACCGCTAACAGAAGAGCAAGATAAAATTATTGAGAATGAAACTGACGAGAAAGAAATAGTTGGAAATTTTTTGAGCTTTGATAGCAATTTAAAGAATCAGTTGTGGAAAGATTTAAACGGTGATCCGCCTCCCTGTTGTTTGAATTGTATAAAGAGAGAGCAAAATGAGGTATTTTATAGGAAAAAAACTATGAAATGAGTGAAAATCTTAAAAAAAAAAAACACACAGGAAGGGTATGTTAAGTTAAAAAAAGGTTTTGAGCTTTTAGAAAGGCGTTTAAAAACAGAAAGAACTATTTCAGAACTCAAAAGGTTAAAAATCTGACAATGTCTTTACGAAAATTAACAATTTGCCGCATGTTTCCGAACAATCAAAAGTGCTATGTAAAATGCTTTTGAAAAATAATCATTTTTATAATAGCGCTGAAAGGGTTATTTCTCAAAATATCCATTTTTATTCTGCTAGAACATATGATTTTTTGAGAGATGTTTTTGATTTAAGACTCCCATCGAAGAAATCGTTAAGTAGATGGGCAATTATAAAGAACTTAGAACGATAAGGGAAAATATGCAATATTAGTTTACGATGAAGTCTAAATAAAAAGAGGACTTGTGTACAATTCATCACTTGACGAGATTCAAGGATTTGAAAATGATGGGGAAAAAAGAAAAAAAGTTTTTGGGGCAACAAGTCTGTGTGTTTCTTGTTAAGGGTCTGTTTGAAAATTGGAAGTATGTTTTAAGTTATACGGTTTCAGCTAACGGCATAAAACATGCAGATCTTAAGGGCAAAGTTGAGGCAAATATTGGACTGTCACAAGCATTGGGACTTAATGTCAAAGCCGTTGTTTGCGATCACGTTTCCAATAATAGAGCAGTATTTCATATATGGGGTATCGATTTTAATAATCAAAGCTTTCTTGTTAATGGACAGGAAATATTTGCAATATTCGATACACCGCATCTTGTGAAATCGCTTAGAAATATTATTTTAAGACATAATATTTCTACACATCAGGGCATAGTTTCATGGGATATAATAAGAAATTACATGAAGTTGAGACAAACAATTTAACACGTATGTGTCCAAAATTGTCCTCAAAACATGTCAGTCCGAATTGTTTTGAAAAAATGAAGGTTAAATTGGCAACACAAGTATTTAGCCACAGTGTTGCTGCTGCGATACGTACAGTTATCGATTCAGGTGGGTTTGCTGATTGCAACAGCCATATTTATAGATAAAATTAATAAGCTTATCGATTGCTTAAATAGTCATGTATTATTTGATAGCAATCCTTATAGATGTGCCCTTAGGAAAGATAATAATGTCTACGAATACCTTCTGGAAATACGTGATTATTTCCATGATCTGATCCAAACAAAGTATATTGCATTGATGGGATGATTATTACAATCTCATCGGTAATTGCTTTGGCGGAAAATATTTGGAGTAAAAACGATGCGGCTGCTGCTGCTGGTGATGCAAGTGCTGCTGCACGTGCTGATGGCTGTGGGGCTGTTGGTGGTGTGGCGGCTGCAGCTGTTGTAGCTCACGTCGTGTAAGCTAGCCCACAGCACCATTACCGCCATTCACACACACCTGCTGCTGGCCGCCTGGCTCCGCAACAGCGCCTGCACCACCAAGTCCACCGGCAGCTGCTGCCAGCAGTGCAGCGCCAGCGGCCCCATTGGCGCTCAGCCACCCGATGCCCTAGCGGCATTTCGGATTGTAGCGTGGCGGTCGCCGGAAGGGTACTGCGATTGTGGATTAAGGATAGTTTGCGATTTATACGTGTGTATTAGTATGTGTGTTGTTGTGGTTGTTGTTGTTGTTGTGGGAAGAGTTTGTCAGTCAGCTGAACTATGTGTCACGGCTTGGAGTTTAGTTTGAGTCTATTACATGTTGCTGTTAGCTATGGCTATGGATTTATGTCACATTTTGTGGCCAAGTTTCTGGCGATCGATCACTCAGGTTCGCTTATGAGGGCAAAGCCAGGTTAGAGCTGAGCAAGTATTCTACAAATGGCTGCTACACTCGAACAGCTGTTAACTAACATAACGTTAACATACTGTTCAGCTCTAGCTAGCGCTCTACTCAATCTTAAATATGTGCTTACTGCAGAAATAATTATAATGAGAATTGAAAAACATCCAAATTGAACCAAGACCCATTAGAAAACTTATTTTATTTAATTAGATGTCGGGGAGCTACAAATGCTAACCCAACCATTTTTTAATTTAATACTATAATTTCCAAAATGTTATCAATGAAAATATTGACATCGACTTCTGTATCTGGCAATTGTCTTCCAGATGAAGATCTTAAGTTAGTGAATATAATAAAAAACAGCGGGTCCCAACTATCTGTATTTCATGAGCAATGTACCACGAATTTGCCAACAGATACTGAATTAGTAGATGATGATTCAGAATTATCTCTGGACGCAACCATTGCAAATATTAACAAGTAAGGAGACTCTAGTCGGAGGTGCCCGACGAGGAAATACCCTAAACCCCGCCTATCGGTGGCTTTAAATGCAATTCAAAGTTTGTATATAATTTTAAATTAAATTAAAAAATTAAAAAAAAAAAAAAACGATTAAGTAACTTGCATAAAAAAAGTTTTGACGTCAGCTTAGAGAATCGAACTCGAGACTTTATGTCGGCGATCGTAGCTTCTACCAACATAACAGTGATATAGCGAATTCCTAAGTAAAGTTATTGAGCTACTGAGCTACTGCTACTGGGCTGCTGAACTTCTGCTGAAAATTCATCCCCAATTTGTCTTTGTTGTTGTTCTTAGAATTTATCTTAGAATTTTCAAGATGCTTCTGCTGCTGCTAGCACGTGCGTGTGTACGTAAACGTTTGGTAAACGTTTTGCTTAATAACATAATAGATTTGCTCTATACATACATACATATGTATATTATATTGACTTTATTTAAATTATATCAATGTTATTCTTATTTTATGTACATATATTTGAATATATAAATTATAACAAGTCTGTTTTTGGTTTTTATTATTACAATTCTTTTTATTCAAAGCTCAAGTGAGCTTCTCATAAGAAGATTACAAAAATGTCTAAAATGTCGTTTTGTTTTTGTTTCTTGCGAAATTTATTTCGTTTGTAGTGTAGCTCTCTCCCGCTCTATTTTCTGTTTCTTCATCTACTATTTATTCTTTTGATCTTTGTAGTAGCTGAGTGTTGTTGTTTGTGATTTTTGTTTCTCTCAATCACAGTTAATCCACTCTTTGTCTTTTATCTTTTATTTTTTTTACTATCTAAATCTGTTTGTATTTTTGGTTTGATTATCTCCCCTACTTGCCGATATGATTTGCTGTAAGAAATCATGTACACTTCGGCATATCACTGATTCTGCACAAATGCAATTTGTTGGGTGCTGGTTGTGCGAGAATCTAATGCACATTAAATGTGCTGGCATCTCGGGCCGTGACTGTGATAGAGTCATGGCAGCTCCCAAAAGTGGGTGTGGTGGATTACGCTGGTCTTGCCCGGATTGTTTGGAAAAACAATTAAGTTTTTCCAAGATGTATAATTCTGTGCGGGTTCAGTATTCAAATCTGAGCAAATTTTCAAAACAGCTAGAAGAGGCACTAAAAGCTGGAGAAGAAATATTGTATCAGTATAAGTTTGATTCTCCGCTGAATTCAGTGATTACTCCATCACTGCTAGTTCCCCCCTCCATTCAATTATCATCTCCTACCATATCAACCCCTTGTCAAGAATTATCAATTCCAATACCTGATGATTCTGTTGAAATATCTGGGTCTAGTGACATTCAAAAGGCCACTAATAAAAAAGGTAAAGTTTCTCAGAGTGTTGCTCAATCGAAAAACAACATTCAGACACCGTCTCCTACACCGTCTCCTACTCCTATATTACCCTAATTATCTGTTGTGTCTCCTCGAAAGCAAGTTTTCTTATCTAGGCTTTCATCAGATACGACATGTGAGGCTGTGTCTGCTTTCATTGAAAGTAAAATTTCATCTAAAGTATTTATATCGAAGTTTAATTTTGCGACTCCTCGTAAAATTGCTTCGTTTAAAATCAATGTCCCAATTGAATTTTTCGATACAATATGTGATCCAAGCTTTTGGCCACCTCATGTTGTTGTACATGAATTCAAACCTAAGACTCGGAATAGAATTTCTCCAGTGTCTTTAAATCCCGTTTCGGTTCAACCTTCATCTGAGGCTGTATCAAAAAACTAAGTTTCTTTCCATCTTTTCCGCAGCTATCTATTATTTATCAAAATGTTCGAGGCCTTAATTCTAAATTAAAAAATGTATTTCTGCGTAGCTGTAGTGTCCAATCTGAACTTATAGCCCTCACTGAAACATGGTTAAGCCAAGTTATAATATTGAGGTACTTTCAAATAATTTCACTATGTATAGACTTGATCGCTTGTCTCGTAGAGGGGGTGGTATTTTAATAGCTGTTAAATCCCATTTCCCCTCTGAATCTTTTACATTCTCATCAATTCACAATGTTGAGATTATTGGAGTTAAAATAAATTTTCAGTCTTGTTCGCTATACGTTACTTGTTCATATATCCCTCCCTCTTCCGATTTACAAGTTTATAGTCATCATATATCTTGTATTAAAGAAATGTATGAATATGTTCCAGATAATGACTTATTTCTTGTGTTGGGTGATTTTAATATACCTAACACTTCTTGGGCCTCATTTCCTAATTCGAATTATCTTATTCCAACAATTGATCATTATTATACCCTGAACCCATTAAAAATGGGAAATCAGGGTATAATGGTTTTGTTGCAGCCCAAATGTACATGTATGTAACAGGCAGAAGGAGGCGTGGCAGACCCCATAAAGTATATACATATATACATATATATGTATATTCTTGATCAGGACGACAAGCCGAGTCGATTGAGCCCTGTCCGTCTGTCTGTCTGTCCGTCTGTCCGTCTGTCCGTATGTTTGAACGCGTGGATCTCAGAACCTATAATAGCTAGAGACTTGAACTTTTTTTTTATAGATTCGTGTATATCACGCGCAGGTCGAGTTTGTTTTAGAAATTCGATAACTCTTCTCGTTCTTTTTTTATCGATTAAAAACGAAATCGATTTTCAGTTTTAAAATTATATCTTCTACATCTTTATAGTTAGAGACTCCAAATCTTGTATTTAGCTTAATGGGACTTTTATACAATTTTTATTTTTGTTAAATTTTGGATGCCACGCCCCCTTCGCCCAAATTTTTAAACCGCTTATTTCAAATACTACAGACTTGTGCTTTTGCACATACACGCATATGAATGATATAATTACGCTGCGCAAGTTTGATTAAGAAAGTCGATCTACAAAAAAAGTTATTAAACATTTAATTTTCCATAACACGCACATATTGGCGCAGCGAAGTCGCTGAGTAAACTGCGCAGTTATCAAAGCGTATGCGTGTGCGTGTGTATGTATGCGTTGCTTGCAATATACATACATATGTATGTACACATGTACATACTGTATATATTTACATATATATAAAATAAGAGTAACATTGATATAACTTAAATAAAGTCAATATAATATACATATGTATGTACATACATATGAATAGATGAAATGCATTATGTTATTAAACGAAACGTTTACCAAACGTTTACGTACACACGCGCATGGCAACAGCAGCAGAAGCTCTAGAAAATTCGAAGAATTCATAACAACAACAACAAAGACAAATTGGGGATGAATTTTAAGCAGAAGTTCAGCAGCTCAGTAGCAGCAGCTCAGTAGCTCAATAACTGTACTTAGGAATTCGCTATCTCACTCTTATGTATTGCAACGGCTGTGTTGGTAGAAGCGATGATCGCCGACATAAAGTCTCGGGTTCGATTCTCTAAGCTGACGTCAAGACATTTTTATGCAAGTTACTTAACCTTTTTTATTAGAGTAACATTGATATAACTTAAATAAAGTCAATATAATATACATATGTATGTATGTACATACATACATATGAATAGACGAAATGCATTATGTTATTAAACGAAACGTTTACCAAACGTTTACGTACACACGCGCATGGCAACAGCAGCAGAAGCTCTAGAAAATTCGAAGAATTCATAACAACAACAACAAAGACAAATTGGGGATGAATTTTAAGCAGAAGTTCAGCAGCTCAGTAGCAGCAGCTCAGTAGCTCAATAACTGTACTTAGGAATTCGCTATCTCACTCTTATGTATTGCAACGGCTGTGTTGGTAGAAGCGATGATCGCCGACATAAAGTCTCGGGTTCGATTCTCTGAGCTGACGTCAAAACATTTTTATGCAAGTTACTTAATCTTTTTTATTTTTTTAAATTTTTTAATTTAATTTAAAATTATATATAAACTTTGAAGTGCATTTAAAGCCGCCGATAGGCGGGGTTCAGGGTATTTCCTAGTCGGGCGCCTCCGACTAGAGTTTCCTTACTTGTTATACCCTGAACCCATTAAAAATGGGTAATCAGGGTATAATGGTTTTGTTGCAGCCCAAATGTATGTAACAGGCAGAAGGAGGCGTGGCAGACCCCATAAAGTATATATATTCTTGATCAGGACGACAAGCCGAGTCGATTGAGCCCTGTCCGTCTGTCTGTCTGTCCGTCTGTCCGTCTGTCCGTATGTTTGAACGCGTGGATCTCAGAACCTATAATAGCTAGAGACTTGAACTTTTTTTTTATAGATTCGTGTATATCACGCGCAGGTCGAGTTTGTCTTAGAAATTCGATAACTCTTCTCGTTCTTTTTTTATCGATTAAAAACGAAATCGATTTTCAGTTTTAAAATTATATCTTCTACATCTTTATAGTTAGAGACTCCAAATCTTGTATTTAGCTTAATGGGACTTTTATACAATTTTGATTTTTGTTAAATTTTGGATGCCACGCCCCCTTCGCCCAAATTTTCAAACCACTTATTTCAAATACTACAGACTTGTGCTTTTGCACATACACGCATATGAATGATATAATTACGCTGCGCAAGTTTGATTAAGAAAGTCGATCTACAAAAAAAGTTATTAAACATTTAATTTTCCATAACACGCACATATTGGCGCAGCGAAGTCGCTGAGTAAACTGCGCAGTTATCAAAGCGTATGCGTGTGCGTGTGTGTATGCGTTGCTTGCAATATACATACATATGTATGTACACAAGTACATACTGTATATATTTACATATATGTATATATGTATATATGTTTGTATGTATACATGTATATAAAATAAGAGTAACATTGATATAACTTAAATAAAGTCAATATAATATACATATGTATGTACATACATACATATGAATAGATGAAATGCATTATGTTATTAAACGAAACGTTTACCAAACGTTTACGTACGCACGCGCATGGCAACAGCAGCAGAAGCTCTAGAAAATTCGAAGAATTCATAACAACAACAACAAAGACAAATTGGGGATGAATTTTAAGCAGAAGTTCAGCAGCTCAGTAGCAGCAGCTCAGTAGCTCAATAACTGTACTTAGGAATTCGCTATCTTACTCTTATGTATTGCAACGGCTGTGTTGATAGAAACGATGATCGCCGACATAAAGTCTCGGGTTCGATTCTCTAAGCTGACGTGAAAACTTTTTTTATGCAAGTTACTTAATCTTTTTTGTTTTTTTTTAATTTTTTAATTTAATTTAAAATTATATATAAACTTTGAAGTGCATTTAAAGCCGCCGATAGGCGGGGTTCAGGGTATTTCCTAGTCGGGCACCTCCGACTAGAGTTTCCTTACTTGTTTTTTTGATGAATTGTTTAATCTTTCTATGTATCAGATGAACTCAATTTCTAATCATTTAAATCGTTCTCTTGATCTTGTTTTTACTAATGATGACGCCAGCATTAATGTTTTAAGATCATCCCCCTTTTGTATACCTGAGTATTTATGTCATCCAACATTAGAGGTTTTAATACCTATTTACTGTCCACCAATTCTTACGCCCTCGTCATCTAAAAAGCGGCGTTGTTTTAATAAATGTAATTTTGTTTTGCTTAATGATCTCATTAATGCAACAGATTGGGCTCCTTTATATGAGGCAGTTGATGTAAACTTAGCAGTTTCAATATTCTACAATACTTTAAATGCTATTCTAGACAAGTGTGTTCCTATATGTCTTCCCAAATCTCTTTCTAATAAACCTCCCTGGTTCACTTCGACTCTTTCAACTCTAAAAAATTTTAAGTCTAAATGTTTTAAAAAGTTCAAAAAGTCGGGTTCGATCGTTGATTGGTCGAAATACTCCTTAGCTAAGGCCAATTTCAATATTTTAAACTCTCGTTGTTATGAGAATTACCTTATACGCTGTAAAAGGCAGTTTGCTCGTGATCCCAAAAGATTTTATTCATTTGTAAATTTGAAGCGTAAATCTTCTGGGTTTCCATCCTCGTTTTTCTTGGGTACTTGCAATGATCAAGATACCTCAGATCTATTTGCAAAGTTCTTCCAATCCACTTATTCAACTGCCATTTCTGAAACCAATTCTTTTCCAATTTTAAATTCTGAAATTAATGGAAATGCTATTATGGTTTCTAATATTTCTCCTGTCTCTCTTTTATCCGCTATGCGTACGTTGAAATCGTCGTTCTCTCCGGGGGCGGATGGTATTCCTAGTTGTGTGATTAAAGAATGCAGTGCTTCTTTGTGGTCACCTTTATTAAAACTGTTTAATTTGTCTCTTGATACCTCGGTATTTCCTTCAATTTGGAAAGAATCATTTATTATTCCTCTGTATAAAAAAGGAGGAAGATCTGATATTTCAAATTACAGAGGCATTGCCAAGCTTTCTGCTATTCCGAAGTTATTTGAAAAAATTATAACTTCTAATTTTTTTTTTTTTTTTGCTTATTTCCATATTATTATATTTAGCTTAAAGCTAGCTTATTGTTTTATTTACAGAGTTTAGACTATAATTTATGTCTGATCAGCTGAGATTTTTTATTTACATGTTTAGAAATAAGTTGTTAATAAATTTAGAATATAAAGGAAAATGGATGAAAAAAGAAAAACCTTTAAATGCAACTTAAGTACTATCTTAAAACTACAAAAAAAGGCACTTAAGGCATTGACTATATATAAATAGTAAGGCAAAGGCCCTATTAGCTCAATACCTGAGCTATCTGAGATTTTTTAATTGCAAATTTGGTTTTAGAGTGACTGATGCGCTCATCAATCATTTTAATATCAGCTATTTTATGTAGAGATGTGGTTCTGTGATATCGTGGTAGGTTGAGGATCATTTTTAAAATTTTAGTTTGGGCAACTTGGAGTTTTTTCAAATGAGTTACTGCCGAGCAGTTCCATATTTCAGATCCGTACATTAACATTGGAAGTATTATTGATTTATAAATTGTTAACTTATTTTTATTTGAAAGTTTAGAGTGACGGTTTATAAATGGATAAAGAATACGAACAATTTTTTTTAATTTTATCTATGGTGTTACTTATATGGGTACTAAATAACAATTTTTTGTCTAAAGTAATTCCTAAATGTTTAACAGATTCCTCCCATGAGATTTTAATTCCATTCAGTTCAAGTTCTGAAGTGGGTAACGAACAAGGCTTACGTTTTTTGCTAAAAAATAGTGCTTTAGTTTTGTTGGCATTGAGCTTAATTTTCCAACTATAAAAGTATTCATATATGGAGTTTAGAGTGTTTTGTAAACTATTGTGAATATCCGAGTAACAAGTACCAGAAGAAAATAGTATGGTGTCGTCTGCAAAGATTAAGGCCTTGCAATTTGAAGTTCTAGGAAAGTCAAAGGTGGGACTCCGGCACAGATGGATTTTTTGGCTGACAAAGTTTCGTTCAAATATACGCAAAAGTGTCTATCAGTCAGGAAACTTCTAATTATATGGATCAGGTAGACTGGAGTGTTACTGGCTCTCAGTTTGTGGATTAAACCGTCGTGCCATACAGTGTCGAAGGCAGCTTCAACATCCATGGATACCAAGCCAACAGATTGCTTTTCAACGAACTTAGTTTTGACAAAGTTAGTCAATTTGTCCAAAGGGAAGATACAGCTATAGTGCTCTCTAAATCCATATTGCATTGATGGTAAAATATTGTTTTCTTCAAGGTGGGTGTTGAGTCTGATCTTGATGATCCGCTCAAATATTTGAGATAAACCACACAGAAGGCTAATCGGACGATAATTCAAAGGAGAATTAGGAGGTTTACCTGGTTTTCCAATTGGAATAATCTTAGCAGTTTTCCATTCATGAGGAAAATATCCAATTTTCAGACAACTATTAAAGATCAGTGTAACAAATTCAACTGCACCTGGTGGTAAGTTTTTAAGACAAATATTAGGTATTTTGTCTATCCCAGGTGATTTTTTGTTTTTGAGTGACTTTATTATGGATTTTACATCTGTAGTTGAAATAAGGGAGTCACACGTGATATTGGTCGCAATATCGAGTTCATTGAGAGAGTTATGCACTAACTTAGAGGTAGCACTATTAGAGAAGGTTACTGTAATGTGGTGTTTGGACTCAAATATTTCACTAAGACAGTTTGCCTTTTTTAAGTTTGTAGTGTAGATCTTATCATCATGGTTGAAGCAGGGAATAAACGGCTTTTTGTTTTTTATTATTTTTGTAAGTTTCCAGAAAGGGTTGGAGTTATAACCCAGTTTAGACAGCTTTTCTCCCCAAATAGTATTATTATGATTAAATAATTCCTGCTTTATGATTCTATTTAAGTGGTTCATTCTAGCTTTGCAGATTGGCAGTCTCGTTCTGATCCATTGTCTCTGAACAGCATTTCTGGTAGCAATAATGTCTGTTATTCTGGCTGGAAGTTTTCGGGCTTGTAACTTAATTTGTATTCGTGGGGTGCAGTGTTCAATTGCCTGTGTTATTTTTTCTGTAATGGTCTTGGTCATACAGTCAATTAATGCTTTATCTGGGACGCAGTCTTTGAAGACATTTAGGTCAGGCTGGATTGATTTAGCAAGTGTACGTCTAAAAGTTTCAAAATTGGACCTAGAATATTGCAGATATGTTTCAACAAAACTGGCATTAGTATCAGTAGCAAGTTTGCAGGTAATTGGCAGATGATCAGAAGAGAGATCATTGTGTACTTTAGGATGAGAGAGCTTTCTGGGTTGATTTGTTTGAAAAAGATCAAGAGTTGATGGCTTTCCTTTGTAGTTTGGAGGTATGTATGTAGGATCATTGGGGTGGAATAAAGTGAATTTCCCCATAGTAGAAAGGTCATTAAGGGTATTGCCAAAAGTGTTTGCTCGAGAGCAGTTCCAGACTCTGCTTCTGCAATTTAAGTCCCCTCCTACAATATAGTGGTCTTTGATTCGAGAAATCTTAAGAAGATCGGCTTTAAACATATCTTTTATGTGAATTGATCCATTTGGTGAGATGCATTGACTTTTCAGACATTTAGCTGAGATGCCGGGGAAGTAGGCTGCAATTACAAGAAGAGATGTTTGAGCATCTAAACAAACTTTTATTGCAACATTTTCAATAAGGTGAGTGTCAATGCTCTGGATCTGAGAGTGTATAATGGATTTCTTAACAATTATTGCAACACCCCCTCCTCTAATGGCAGAGCGATCGTTTCTATAGACTGAATAATTAGGGATGAAGAATCTGTTTGTTTGCGTCAGCCAAGTTTCGCTGACAAGACATATATGTATTTGGATTTCGTTCAAAAAGTTAATAAGTTCTAGACGTTTATTGAAAACGGCACGTGAGTTCCATGCCATGATATTAAGAGCGTTTGGTTGACTATTTGTACACATATTTAAGAGCTAGTTCAGTAATAATATTAAATTGATCGCTTTTAGTTTTACAAAGACTAAGTTTGTTTATCAATTCCCTAGTAAGAGTAGTAATTTCCTCAAATGTGAAGAGATCTTGGTTGGTGGAGTTGTTTGTACCATTAGTGGCGACTTGGCTATAGCGCAGAGATGTAGTTTGAGGCACGCTCTGGATGGTGTTGGATACAGCAGCAACCCTAGGCGTTGATGGGGAAGCATAATTGTTTTGGTTTGAGTTGCTTTTGTTATATTTGGAACGCTTTTGTAATAGCGACTGGTAGGAGAGCCGGCAAGGGCAGTTAACATCTGTAGACGGCTGGTTTCCTTTGCAGTTTGCACACTTTGTTGCAGTCTTGTCAGGGCAGACGGACGTTAGATGATGGCCAGCACAGTGTGCGCAGGATGTCTTAATTGCGCATTGGTTAGCACCATATAGTTGGCAATTGTAGCATTGCGTCAATTTATTGTGGGTTTTGGTTTTATACTCCCAACGAACTTTAGTGTGGTTTATGTGTGGATACTCATTCCTTAACTGTCTTATAGTTATACTCTTTGGAGAGAAGTAAACAACGTACAATACCAGTTTGTAGTTTTTTCAACTAACTTAACATCAGTGCAGCTGAGACTAAGATTCAAGAGCATGGTTTTTACTTCATCATTGGACTGCTTATCTAGTCCAGAGAGAACTGCCTTGTATGGCTTAGTATCTCTTGTCTCGTAAGAGAAAAATTCACAACTGTTTTCCTTTAGCTTAATGCACAGCAGATTAAAGTCAGATTTAGATTTTACGTATATTTTAAGCCCAATTGAAATAGATTTGACATAATAATCGCTGATTTTGTTTATTGAAAGCAAATTATGGACAAACTGCACTGTTTGTTTGATGACTGTGATTGGTGGTAATTTTACACTAGCCTCAGGCTCTGGTTCAGGCACAGGTACATTGATATTTTCGTTTTCAAGAGTCTGCAGTGGACGAAAATAGTTTGAAAAATTGTTTTCAGTGTGTTTACGCGGCGAATTTTTGTCTTTCGTGCGAGGCATTTTACCGTTGGCAGGTGCAGTAGCACCTGTCAAATTACGACGTTTAATGATTGTTTTTGGTTGTTGCTATGCAAGAAACAGATAAGCACGCGCTATTTTTAGCTTAAAGTACCGTACGTTTTAACGAAGAAGTGAAAAGATAATCGGATGACTCAGATTAAGGTACGACCTCTCGCGTTGAGTGATACAACAAGACTGACCTCTAATTTACAGCACTTTTGTAAATCCATTATTTCACCATCGCAGCATGGTTTTGTTCAGAATCGATCAACCTCTACGAACTTATTAGAATTTTCATCCCTAGTCAATGAAAGCTTTTTAAAGAAAATGCAAAGAGATGTTATATACACTGATTTCAGTAAGGCATTTCAGCATGTTCAGCATGACATCTTGCTTTAAAAGCTTGACCAATTGGGATTTTCTCCTAAACTTCTGTTTTGGATTGCTTCCTATTTAAAGGGTAGAACCCAAAGAGTTCTGTTGAGAACATCTATTTCGAAGGTCATATTTGTCTCTTCGGGTGTTCCTCAGGGTAGTCACTTGGGCCCTCTACTTTTCTCCCTATTTATAAATGACCTTCCCAGCTGTATTTCTTACTCTAGGATATTTATGTATGCAGATGATGTAAAACTCTGTCTCTCATACAAGAACTCAATAGATCATCTACGCCTACAGGATGATCTAATATCCTTTCAAAATTGGTGTAAAGCTAATCAGTTGCATCTAAATTGTTCTAAGTGTATGACAATGACTTTCTGTCGTACCACTCCATTTTTTGCTGATTACACAATCAACAATGTGTCCTTGCAACGTATTTCTACAATCAAAGATCTGGGTGTGCTCTTTGACTGTAAACTTAGATTCAATACCCATATTCTAACCATCGTTAATGAAGCCAAAAGTGTACTTGGTTTTATTAAACGATGGTCTAAAGAGTTTAATGATCCGTTTGTCACTAAACTTCTTTTTGTCTCGCTGGTACGTCCTATTTTAGAATATTGTTCTATTATATGGTCGCCACAGCAGAAATTGTATCTGGACCGTATTGAATCGGTTCAGAAGCAATTTCTTCTTTTTGCCTTGCGTAATCTAAACTGGGATGGTAACCTTCGTCTACCGTCTTATCATAGTAGGCTTCTTCTTTTGAATCTTCCATCGTTAATCAATCGTAGAATAGTCTTGGGTATTACTTTTCTACATAAGTTAATTAACGGTAATATTGATTCGCCTTCTCTTCTATTTCAAGTCAACTTCCTAGTTCCTTCCCGTGCTTCTCGTCACTTCTGTCCTCTTTATTTACCTATATGTAACTGTAACTATTCCTTGTATAGTGCGTTTCGTGTTCTATGTACTAAGTACAACACTTATTTTCATGTATTTAGTTCTGAACTCTCTCTTTCCTTAATAAAATCTTCTCTTTTAGCATATTTTAGAGAAATCACACACACACCACAGTTGTGAGAATGCACCTATGCAATTCTCCTTACTTGTGTAGTGATTTCTCTTATCGTATTTTACTTTTTAAGATTTTTATTTTTTCTTATATTTTTATAACCTTTTTTTAACTTCTTCTATCTTGCTTAGTTTCAATGATATCACTAACCATATCTGGCTGTGATTTGGGGCATAGCTCGTCGGTCCGGCAAATAAAACACCCCCATCGGGTTGGTGATATCATTGCTATATATTGTTAGTATTAGGCTTTTCTTTTTCCTGTTTCTGTTTATAATTTTAATTTTGTAATTTTATAATTTGACTCACCAATGTTTTCAATTTCTTTATATAAATAAATAAATAAAATAAATAAATAATTAAATGCATTGCGATTCGATCGACCGATAACTTCGAAAGTTCAAGAGCAACCCTGTCGCAACGGCGTCCGGTGTAGAGGTTGCTGACTCGTTGTCAGCACTATTTACTTGGCGCGTGTTAACTCCTCCACGGGTACGTTGACACGCGTCCTCGTGGTTCCCATTGATCGCCCTTCGTTGACATAGTTTAAACCCTATAACTAGGAGGAAGACAAGAGAAACAATGATAGTGACGCAACCAAATGACCTTGCTGACAATTCGGCCTTGAGATTACTGATGTGGCGAAGATTACTCAGACTCAGGTCGTGCAGAAACGGAAGGCTCAGGTGTTCTCGGAATAGTGTGATATTAACTATTCCTGACGTCAAAACTGCTGGTTTTTTCCTCAGAATGCCACGATGATTTATGTAACGGGTTCCATTCAATGAGATGTGGTCAACAAAGGTGATTAAATAAGTCCCCATGATATGCTGGCTAGTTCCGGTGCTGCCCACTATGTGGATTGTGGCGCTATTGATGATAACGATGCCTTCATCGACTACGATTATGGGCTTTAGATGCCCAAATCGTGTATCGCATTGTGCAGTGCCACCTGAGACTAGCTGTTGGGTACATGTTGATTTCTGCATTTGTTTGCAGAAGGTGGTGCTCACTGTAGGGGTGCAATCGCGCACGGCGATGGTTTTTATCCCGCAATCGGCCAACACGTCGCCTTCTTCCAAATCTATTATTATATTACTATGTTGAACGGGAAAAATATTGATTTTTTTACAGAGTAACTTAGGTCTAGGGAATTTGATTAAAAAATATAGTAGTTGGGAATTTTGGAAAGCCTTAATATTAGATACCTCTAGTAGATCTGTTACGCTAACATTGGTGAGTTGCTCATTTAGTTCTTTTACATCAATGCTGTCGAGTATGAGTGGGCTAATTAAATTTATTTTTATACCCTGAACCCATTAAAAATGGGTAATCAGGGTATAATGGTTTTGTTGCAGCCCAAATGTATGTAACAGGCAGAAGGAGGCGTTGCAGACCCCATAAAGTATATATATTCTTGATCAGGACGACAAGCCGAGTCGATTGAGCCCTGTCCGTCTGTCCGTCTGTCCGTATGTTTGAACGCGTGGATCTCAGAACCTATAATAGCTAGAGACTTGAACTTTTTTTTTTATAGATTCGTGTATATCACGCGCAGGTCGAGTTTGTTTTAGAAATTCGATAACTCTTCTCGTTCTTTTTTTATCGATTAAAAACGAAATCGATTTTCAGTTTTAAAATTATATCTTCTATATCTTGATAGTTAGAGACTCCAAATCTTGTATTTAGCTTAATGGGACTTTTATACAATTTTGATTTTTGTTAAATTTTGGATGCCACGCCCCCTTCGCCCAAATTTTCAAAACACTTATTTCAAATACTAGAGACTTGTGCTTTTGCACATACACGCATATGAATGATATAATTACGCTGCGCAAGTTTGATTAAGAAAGTCGATCTACAAAAATAGTTATTAAACATTTAATTTTCCATAACACGCACATATTGGCGCAGCGCTGTCGCTGAGTAAACTGCGCAGTTAGCAGAGCGTATGCGTGTGCATGTATGCGTTGCTTGCAATATACATACGTATGTATGTACACATGTACATACTGTATATATTTACATACATATATATAAAATAAGAGTAACATTGATATAACTTAAATAAAGTCAATATAATATACATATGAATAGATGAAATGCATTATGTTATTAAACGAAACGTTTACCAAACGTTTACGTACACACGCGCGTGGCAACAGCAGCAGAAGCTCTAGAAAATTCGAAGAATTCATAACAACAACAACAAAGACAAATTGGGGATGAATTTTCAGCAGAAGTTCAGAAGCTCAGTAGCTCAATAACTTTAGTTAGGAATTCGCTATCTCACTCTCATGTATTGCAACGACTGTGTTGGTAGAAGCGATGATCGCGGACATAAAGTCTCGGGTTTGATTTTCTATGCTGACGTCAAAACTTTTTTTATGCAAGTTACTTCATCTTTTTTTTTTTTTTTAATTTTTTAATTTAATTTAAAATTATATATAAACTTTGAAGTGCATTTAAAGCCGCCGATAGGCGGGGTTCAGGGTATTTCCTAGTCGGGCACCTCCGACTAGAGTTTCCTTACTTGTTGCAAGTGAAATTGAAAGAATCACATCTTCTAGGTCCGAAATTATCATTCTGTTTTTCGCCAAAATAGTCGTATAAAGATATTCGACTTCAGTATCTGGTTTTTGAATTGTGTTAAGAGTTCTTGAAATTTCGTCGAGTCTTACTTGAATTTTGTTATTGATCTCAATTTGCTTGTTTTCAGCATCTATTAATTGTCCTTGTTAAAATTTTATCTGCTCCCAGTCATCAAAATCTGGGGTTCCTGCTATTGCTTTAAGAGCACTACCTATCAAGTTTATGCTTCTGGCATGTCTATGGTGAACGTTAGGGGTACTAATTAAAGTGGCTATATGTTGTAAGTCAGTCTTAAGTACCTGTCTCAAATGGTCTTTGGGTAGTTCGTCCAGTAAGTTCCATGTCTCGTCAACATATGTCTCGTTTATCGTCAAGTTAGTCGTGTGTCCCATGTAGCCGTATTCGTCCCAAATCGTCACGTCCCCGTCTATTATAGGTATGTAGTCCGCGTGCGTATAGTCATTAAGTCTCGACGTCGCTTCAGTTCTAGTCAAAGCCACTATTTTTAAAACTAGAATATATTTTATCCTAAGGTACAAGAATGTAATTATTAAAAAAGATTTTTTTTTTTTTTAATTAAAAATTAAAAAAAAAAATGGTTTACTTAAGGTTGTCCTTATGGACCCTTTTATAAGGACCGTTGTCCCAAGGTCTGCTTCGACCACTGCTTCGGTGAATAAGGGTGAAAGTTTATTTCCCAGTCTCCTATTTGACTTTACCCATACTTTCTCTCCTACTTGGTACGCTTTCTGGACCCTGTTCTTGTTATGTTGCTCCAAAGACTTTTCTTGTGCTGACGTGAGGTTGTTTTTTATCTGCACTGCAACGTTTGTAGGGATATTATGAATAATTTCTATCGGCTTTTCCTTTGTCACCGAATGGATCGTCCTATTGTACTTTACTGTCGCAGTGTACTTTACTGACAGTACCCCCCGTCAATAGTATCTTCAATGTGATTTCCATTTTTTAGGCAACGACTTATATCCCCTAACGTGCCGTGAAAACGCTCGACCTGCCCGTTAGATGTACTATGTAGGGGGGTGCATTTGTGATCACTATGTCAAAGTTGTTTAACAACATTGCCTTGATAGTCTCTGAGTTTAGAGATTTCTCGTTATCGCAGTAGATTGTTTTTGTCTTTGGAAAAAAATTTAAAAGTTGCATCCTTTATATCCACAATTGCTCGTGGTCGGATTGGTTGGACGACAGCAAATTTGGAAAATTTATCAATACAGGTTAGAAAGTATTTTACATCTGTGGTGTAAATGTCTACATGTAACATTTCTCCAGCATATGATGGTAAAGGGGTTTTCCCTAGTTCATGCTTGATCGGGTGTCGGTTGTGCTTGTTCATATCGCATACTCGACAGTTTGCTGCTATTTCAGTTGTTAAACGGCCCATTTTTGGAAAAAAATAGTTATTAAGTATTTGCTGGGCATTCTCCTGTGCTGCGCGATGAGCGCGATTGTGCTCCGCTATAGCTATTTCTCTTTGTTCTGTAACATCTGATATATCTACCACGAAACTTTTAGAGTGTCTAAAAGTTGTTGAAGGGAAATCCTTCACTAGATTATGTTGGATGGAGGCTAGAATAGGAAGTTGACAATATATTGCGTTAGTCACCTCGGAGTTTACAACCTCTCGTACAGTTTGTATCAGTGTATTGCGATCGGAAAACTGTATAACGTGTCGGGTCTTTGTTCTAAACAAAATATATGTCTTGTGTTATGGGACAGTGCTTTCCTCCAGTATAATCTGGTTTCGGAAGCAGTTTACCGGCTTATCTGTTGTCTCGATTGTGTAAGTTAAAGACTCTTCGCTGTGGATCGTAGCGGCATCAGATTCTACCGTGTCCTCCAGAGCGTTGATATTCTGGCGAGACAGAGGGTCTGGCACAAGGTTTTCTTTGCCTGGCTTATAGATGATGTTTGCATTATGCTCATCAATGAAAGCCTTCCAGCGCTTTATTTTGGCATTCGGGTTTTTATCCGATACCGCAAATGTTAGAGGCTGGTGGTCTGTGTAGATGTTAAGATTTTTAACACCGTACAAGTAATTTCTGAGATTTTTCAGTGCCCTCACAATGGCTAGGAGTTCTCGCTCATTTGTGGCAAAGTTAATCTCATTGTCTCGCAATGTGCGCGAGATCATTGTTACAGGGCGTCCGCCCTGAGATAGCACAGCGCCGAGCCCTTGGCCTGACGCGTCTGTTGCCAAGTCAAATGGTTTTTTAAAATAGGGGTATGCCAACAGCACATCCTCGGACGCTAGTAACTCCTTTAATCTGTTAAAGCCGTCTAACTGGGTTTAATTCGAGTTTCACTTTCCTCGAATGGTTGGCGCTTATTTTCCCATTTTCGCCGTTAGGGATCTTGCAATGCTGGCGAATCCTGCTATGAAGCACCTGTAATAACTTGCTAACCCTAGAAATGATCTAAGATTAAACAATGTTGCCGGTGGTTGGAAATTCTTTATGGCCTGTATTTTGTCGGTTGATGTCCGAATTCCACATCCCAAATATTCCACTTCCTTTTTGAAGAATTTGGATTTTTCTTGAGAAACCCTCACGCCTGCATTCCTCAAGCTTTTCAAGACCCACTCGATGTGTCTGATGTGGTCTTCCTTATTGGGGGAGAAAATTATTATGTCATCCACATAGACGTAACAAGTTTTTCCAATTTGGTCCCTGAGGACATCGTCTATTGCCCTCTGGAAAATACTATGGGCGTTTTTAAGCCCAAAAGGAAGTCTGCAAAATTCATACTTCCCATTGTATACAGAGAATGCAGTTTTTTCTCTGTCTCTTTTCGCCAATTCTATTTGGTGGAAGCCCGATTTAAGGTCCAGTGTTGTGAAATATTGAGCCTCGCCCATATTAGACAATATATAAAATAGTTGGGATAGGGTATTTATCGTCGGCTGTCTTTTGATTTAGCTTTCGAAAATCGATTACTAGACGTTTTTTTTTATGGCCAGAATCGTCGACACCTTTTTTGTCGACCACCCATATTGGATTGTTATATGGTGATTTTGAGGGTCTAATTATGCCATTCGCCAGAAGTTGTTTAACTTCTGCGTTGACAAATTCTGACACGCCCATAGGATACGGGTATAACTTAGAGTATACCGGTTCGTTGTCAGTTGGAATTGTGGCAATAGTGTTAATATTGTACGGTAGGGATTCGTTAACGTCTGCAAAGGCGTTAATCGTTCGGTCAATCATTTGATTGAAAACGAGTCTGACTGCGGCATGAACGTCCGCGTCACTATTTTGAAAATGGTTCACTTGTTGACATGTTGTGAACTCAATTTTCTCTGCACCCCGTTCATGCTTTATGATGTGATTGTTCAAATCAATGTAAGCATTAATCTGTTTTAGTAGATCAAGGCCGATTATGCCATCGAAATCTTTTAATGATTCTAGCTTAAAAAAGTATGATTTGACACCGAATAGGTCAATGAGACATTTCTGTTCAATTTTTGTGTGCCCATGGATTGATTTAACTTGAAAGGAGCTATTTACTGGCTTCCAATGCGCCAGCTCGGGAAGAGGCTTAATATAGTTTTTAGAGGCTCCTGTATCTATCAAAAGTTTGATTGCTCGCCCTGCGACCATGCGTCTTACAAACGGTAGTAGGGAGCTTCCACTAAAAAATTACAGCTCTCTGCTCCTGACAGGTCATTTTCGACCGCCTTTGCCTCTTGATGTGAATAAGGTTCATAATTGCTATTATCGTTGATTTCTTTTTGGGGTAGGTGTTTGAGGTTCTGTTGAGTCCTCATAGACTGATCCCCATAGTTTTGATTGCCTCTATAGCTTTGAGTGGGCTGTCTAAAGCGTGAGGAAGAATCTACTTCCATTGGTTCAGGGCCACGCCCTTGTGAGTTTTGGAGTTGAAAGCGCTGTTTTGAGCTGTTTGCTTTCGGCTGACTCTGGTTATCTTTGTTACCTTTCTGAAAATGGAGGTTCTTCCTCTGAGAGTTACTCTCATATTCTTGTTGGCTGTTTTGACGCCAATTCGGGGTCTTTTGACCACTAATTTTCTGTGTTTTTCTTCAGCATATTTTGCAAAATTAGCCGCAAAGATGCTTCTTTCGTTGCTTGACTCAGCCTCTTGGGCTAGAGCCAGAGCGGTTGGGAGATCGCGAGGCTGTGCTGGGAAGACAGCCCACCCTAGGGACTTTTTCAGTCCGGAGACGAATGTATGGAGAGCATCGTTCCTGAATTTTTCGTTCAGAACGGCCGCTCCAGCAGGGTCATGTGTCATTAAGGTTTTATTTGTTAATAACGTCAGGTTTTTGCCGACCTTATCATAGTACTTCGCTAATGATTGGTCGCCCTGCCTAAGAGTGCTTCGTTGCTGTTGGATCACGTGTACTGGTGTTTTATCGGCAAACGTGAAATCCAACCTGGCAATGATTGCCTTAAAATTTAACACTGTGTTAAATGATGCAAGCTCTATATCCACTGAACCCCTTACTTTGTTTCGGATTATAGCCACATCTTGATAGTGTCTTGAGCTGTCATTATACGGCTCAAACACTTTATACGCGGAACAAGCAGCCTGTCTCCATGAGACATAATTTCCCTGTTTTTCATCGAACTCTGGGATAGACTTCACTATATCTAAGGGCTCATCACATTTACTATTTTTATCTCCTCATAAACTTCTATCTGTGGAGTCGTACCTTTAAGCTGGGCGAATTGTCGAGTGAGAGTGTCAATCTTTTCTTCAAATCTAAGTGTTACACGAGTTGTGTTACTTGTTCGTTTGCCATTTTTCTGCCTTTTATTTTTCTGTGTTCTAAGTAGGAAGATATTAATTCTTCCCCACTGCTATCGTCTGGTCTGTCAACAACCTGCATTCGTTTAGAATGTCAAACCGAGATCACTTTACACTCACAGTATTCTCAACGAAATTTAATATTTAGAAAAACGATGACAGAATGTTTAAGTTTCGGAATTTCAATCTTTAATATTTAATCAAAAATTCAATGGTGAAGAAATAATTTTTAATTTTAGAATATCATACTAGACAGTTACTTTTTTTTTTGTTTATTGTTAAAAAAAATGAGCAATTCACTTACATGTCATTTCAAAATTAATTTAGAACTTTCCTTTTTTTAAAAACAAATTAATTGAGCGTTGGTGGCCGATGCAGTTGCGCAGTATTATCCTCCAACGTTGTTTTTTTTTTTTTTTACTTCGGTGTTTGTGGTTGTTGTTGTTTATTTTTTTCTTTTATTATTATACCCTGAACCCATTAAAAATGGGTAATCAGGGTATAATGGTTTTGTTGCAGCCCAAATGTATGTAACAGGCAGAAGGAGGCGTGGCATTCAAAATTTAATAAAAATCAAAATTGTATAAAAGTCCCATGAAGCTAAATACAAGATTTGGAGTCTCTAACTATAAAGATGTAGAAGATATAATTTTAGAAAATCGATGAAAAATCGATTTCGTTTTTAATCGATAAAAAAAGAACGAGAAGAGTTATCGAATTTCCAAAACGAACTCGACCTGCGCGTGATATACACGAATCTATCAAAAAAGTTCAAGTCTCTAGCTATTATAGGTTCTGAGATCCACGCGTACAAACATAAGGACAGACGGACGGACGGACAGACGGACAGACAGACAGACGGACAGGGGTCAATCGACTCGGCTTGTTGTCCCGATCAAGAATATATACTTTATGGAGTACGCATACATACACACACGCATACGCTCTGCTAACTGCGCAGTTTACTCAGCGACAGCGCTGCGCCAATATGTGCGTGTTATGGAAAATTAAACGTTTAATAACTTTTTTTGTAGATCGACTTTCTTAATCAAACTTGCGCAGCGTAATTATATCATTCATATGCGTGTATGTGCAAAACCACAAGTCTCTAGTATTTGAAAAAAGTTTTTTGAAAATTTTGGGCGAAGGGGGCGTGGCATCTAAAATTTAACAAAAATCAAAATTGTATAAAAGTCCCATTAAACTAAAACAAACTCGACCTGAGCGTGATATACATGAATCTAAAAAAAATTAAAGTCTCTAGCTATTATAGGTTCTGAGATCCACGCGTTCAAACATACGGACAGACGGACAGGGCTCAATCGACTCGGCTTGTCGTCCTGATCAAGAATATATATACTTTATGGGGTCTGCCACGCCTCCTTCTGCCTGTTACATACATTTAGGCTGCAACAAAACCATTATACCCTGATTACCCATTTTTAATGGGTTCAGGGTATAAAAACAGTGAAATTTCAAACTTAACATAATAATATGAATTAAAAACAAAAGGAACTCCAATATCTGCGTTAACAAAAGTCTACGTACTCTTACAAACTAATACATATAAACTTACTAACTATAAGGAACAATATTTTTAATCAAACTTCAAATTTAATTTCTTGTGACCAAAATTTCAAACTTAATTTATTAATTCAATTATCGTCTCAATTGGATGAATAACCTTCGTCTCACTTGGACGAATAATTTACACAAATTTAATCCATCGTTCTACTTGAACGGATAACCATCGTTCCTCTAAAACTGATAACCTTCGTCTCTCCTAGACGCATAACCACGTCTCTCCTAGACGGATAAATATCGTCTCTCCTAGACGGATAACCATTCTGACATTCACTCGTCCTCGTGTAATTAACATTTGATCAAATATTCAGTTTTCTTTCATACAAACTTTTAACATTTATTCTTAACATAAACATAATCAATTCACTTCAATATTTCACATATGCAAATTACAAAACTTAAATAATCTTTTGTCAACATATTAACTTTGCATTTCTTTTGACCAAACTTCAAACTTAATTCATATTTTCAATCATCGCCTCACTTGGACGGATCATTTTCAGTCTCCAATTGACCCTTTGACAAAGCTTGAATCTTCACTGTCAATATCCAATTCTTGAGAAACAGCTCCAGTTTTTCTTATCAACCATTCAAGCACCAATACTGTCTCTTTCAACAGTTTCAACATTAGAGTTACACAATCCAATTCCACACACGCCATGATCAAAACAAACATTAGTTTTGTGTTTGCATTATTATATAACCAAGTATTCTGCCATTTTCTTTGGCCAGCCATACAACTTCTATTCCCACCCTGATTGGTGAAGTTCGCTTTCTTTCGTGACTTCAAGATTCTCAATATTTTAATTTTCACTGTCTTTACAGTCTGCAATTGTATTATCAATCTCAACAATATTATTATAATCATCACACACATTCGCCTTCTCGGGCACCTGCCTCAGTTGCACGATTAGTTGTGCAGCTTAGCGCTAACTGTACTTCGCCTAGAGCTTGTTGCCAGGATGTCTGACTTAATTCAACTGCGGATAACAAATTCAATTGCCACAACTTGCCCCAGTTGCAAATAAATGAAGAGAAATTGTAGTCTTCATAGCCTGTCTGTATCTATTTTGAGGGTGTGATATAGGTGTACGAATTTTGTAAAGCCATCAATTTGGACGATAATATATACTTTTAAATCACTTTTGGCATTCAATTTGCCAGTAATATCCACGTGGACAGTATGCCAGACAATGCTGAACTTTGGGATAGGATGTAACTCTGCCTGAATTTTGCCAGAATGTGGTTTGGCCATCCTACAGGTTATGCAATTATCGATAAATTTACGGACATATTTATTCATTTTGTCCAACCAATAGAATTTATATACTTTGTCAAGGGTCTTTTGCCGTCCTAGGTGCATGATCGACTCATTTACCTGGTTCACCATTGACCATCTAAAAGTTCGAGGCACAACTGGTAAACATCGTGTATTACCCTTTTTGTGAAACAAAATCCGTTCTCTTAAATCATATGTTTTAACTATATCGCCTGACAGCTCGTTGGAATTCAGGTTATGAACAATGTCAACAATATCTGGGTCCAGTTGGTGTTCGGCCAACAGCGAATTGCTTGATATTTCCGCTATGTTAATTCGCCTATCAGTTATTTTATCCAAAACTAACTGTGGTGTTGGAGGAACTGGGTTTCTAGATAGAAAATCTATGTATGCCATACGTTTCCCTTTGCTATGTAAAAAAAAACAAGTAAGGAAACTCTAGTCGGAGGTGCCCGACTAGGAAATACCCTGAACCCCGCCTATCGGCGGCTTTAAATGCACTTCAAAGTTTATATATAATTTTAAATTAAATTAAAAAATTAAAAAAAAAAAACAAAAAAGATTAAGTAACTTGCATAAAAAAAGTTTTGACGTCAGCTTAGAGAATCGAACCCGAGACTTTATGTCGGCGATCATCGTTTCTATCAACACAGCCGTTGCAATACATAAGAGTGAGATACCGAATTCCTAAGTACAGTTATTGAGCTACTGAGCTGCTGCTACTGAGCTGCTGAACTTCTGCTTAAAATTCATCCCAAATTTGTCTTTGTTGTTGTTGTTATGAATTCTTCGAATTTTCTAGAGCTTCTGCTGCTGTTGCCACGCGCGTGTGTATGTATGTACGTAAACGTTTGGTAAACGTTTCGTTTAATAACATAATGCATTTCATCTATTCATATGTATGTACATATGTATATTATATTGACTTTATTTAAGTTATATCAATGTTACTCTTATTTTATACATACATACATATATATGTACATATATACATATATGTAAATATATACAGTATGTACTTGTGTACATACATATGTATATATGTATGTATATTGCAAGCAACGCATACATACACACGCACACGCATACGCTCTGCTAACTGCGCAGTTTACTCAGCGACTGCGCTGCGCCAATATGTGCGTGTTATGGAAAATTAAATGTTTAATAACTTTTTTTGTAGATCGACTTTCTTAATCAAACTTGCGCAGCGTAATTATATCATTCATATGCGTGTATGTGCAAAAGCACAAGTCTGTAGTATTTGAAAAAAGTGGTTTGAAAATTTGGGCGACGGGGGCGTGGCATCCAAAATTTAACAAAAACCAAAATTGTATAAAAGTCCCATTAAGCTAAATACCAGATTTGGAGTCTCTAACTATAAAGATGTAGAAGATATAATTTTAAAACTGAAAATCGATTTCGTTTTTAATCGATAAAAAAAGAACGAGAAGAGTTATCGAATTTCTAAAACAAACTCGACCTGCGCGTGGTATACACGAATCTATAAAAAAAAAGTTCAAGTCTCTAGCTATTATAGGTTCTGAGATTCACGCGTTCAAACATACGGACAGACGGACAGACGGACAGACAGACAGACGGACAGGGCTCAATCGACTCGGCTTGTCGTCCTGATCAAGAATATATATACTTTATGGGGTCTGCCACGCCTCCTTCTGCCTGTTACATACATTTGGGCTGCAACAAAACCATTATACCCTGATTACCCATTTTTAATGGGTTCAGGGTATAAAAACAAGTAAGGAAACTCTAGTCGGAGGTGCCCGACTAGGAAATACCCTGAACCCCGCCTATCGGCGGCTTTAAATGCACTTCAAAGTTTATATATAATTTTAAATTAAATTAAAAAATTAAAAAAAAACAAAAAAGATTAAGTAACTTGCATAAAAAAGTTTTGACGTCAGCTTAGAGAATCGAACCCGAGACTTTATGTCGGCGATCATCGCTTCTACCAACACAGCCGTTGCAATACATAAGAGTGAGATAGCGAATTCCTAGGTACAGTTATTGAGCTACTGAGCTGCTGCTACTGAGCTGCTGAACTTCTGCTTAAAATTCATCCCCAATTAGTCTTTGTTGTTGCTGTTATGAATTCTTCGAATTTTCTAGAGCTTCTGCTGCTGTTGCCACGCGCGTGTGTATGTATGTACGTAAACGTTTGGTAAACGTTTCGTTTAATAACATAATGCATTTCATCTATTCATATGTACATACATATGTATATAATATTGACTTTATTTAAGTTATATCAATGTTACTCTTATTTTATATATATGTAAATATATACAGTATGTACATGTGTACATACATATGTATGTATATTGCAAGCAACACATACATACACACGCACACGCATACGCTCTGCTAACTGCGCAGTTTACTCAGCGACTGCGCTGCGCCAATATGTGCGTGTTATGGAAAATTAAATGTTTAATAACTTTTTTTGTAGATCGACTTTCTTAATCAAACTTGCGCAGCGTAATTATATCATTCATATGCGTGTATGTGCAAAAGCACAAGTCTCTAGTATTTGAAATAAGTGGTTTGAAAATTTGGGCGACGGGGGCGTGGCATCCAAAATTTAACTAAAACCAAAATTGTATAAAAGTCCCATTAAGCTAAATACCAGATTTGGAGTCTCTAACTATAAAGATGTAGAAGATATAATTTTAAAACTGAAAATCGATTTCGTTTTTAATCGATAAAAAAAGAACGAGAAGAGTTATCGAATTTCTAAAACAAACTCGACCTGCGCGTGATATACACGAATCTATAAAAAAAAAGTTCAAGTCTCTAGCTATTATAGGTTCTGAGATTCACGCGTTCAAACATACGGACAGACGGACAGACAGACAGACGGACAGGGCTCAATCGACTCGGCTTGTCGTCCTGATCAAGAATATATATACTTTATGGGGTCTGCCACGCCTCCTTCTGCCTGTTACATACATTTGGGCTGCAACAAAACCATTATACCCTGATTACCCATTTTTAATGGGTTCAGGGTATAAAAAGATTAAGTAACTTGCATAAAGAAAAAGTTGACATCAGCTTAGAGAATCGAACCCGAGACTTTACGTCGGCGATCATCGCTTCTATCAAAACAGCCGTTGCAATACATAAGAGTGAGATAGCGAATTCCTAAGTACAGTTATTAAGCTACTGAGCTGCTGCTACTGAGCTGCTGAACTTATGCTTAAAATTCATCCCCAATTTGTCTTTGTTGTTGTTGTTATGAATTCTTCGAATTTTCTAGAGCTTCTGCTGCTGTTGCCACGCGCGTGTGTACGTAAACGTTTGGTAAACGTTTCGTTTAATAACATAATGCATTTCATCTATTCATACATATGTACATATGTATGTATGTATATATGTATGTATGTATATTATATTGACTTTATTTAAGTTATATCAATGTTACTATTTTTTTATAGATATGTAAATATATACAGTATGTCCATGTGTACATACATACGTATGTATATTGCAAGCAACGCATACATACACACGCACACGCATACGCTCTGCTAACTGCGCAGTTTACTCAGCGACTGCGCTGCGCCAATATGTGCGAGTTATGGGAAACTAAATGCTTAATAACTATTTTTGTAGATCGACTTTCTTAATCAAACTTGCGCAGCGTAATTATATCATTCATATGTGTGCATGTGCAAAAGCACAAGTCTCTAGTATTTGAAATAAGTGTTTTGAAAATTTGGGCGAAGGGGGCGTGGCATCCAAAATTTAACAAAAACCAAAATTGTATAAAAGTCCCATTAAACTAAATACAAGATTTGGAGTCTCTAACTATAAAGATATAGAAGATATAATTTTAAAACTGAAAGTCGATTTCGTTTTTAATCGATAAAAAAAACGAGAAGAGTTATCGAATTTCTAAAACAAACTCGACCTGCGCGTGATATACACGAATCTATAAAAAAAAAGTTCAAGTCTCTAGCTATTATAGGTTCTGAGATCCACGCGTTCAAACATACAGACAGACGGACAGACAGACAGACGGACAGGGCTCAATCGACTCGGCTTGTCGTCCCGATCAAGAATATATATACTTTATGGGGTCTGCCACGCCTCCTTCTGCCTGTTACATACATTTGGGCTGCAACAAAATCATTATACCCTGATTACCCATTTTTAATGGGTTCAGGGTATAATAAGTATAAACCACAAATTCTCTACCAAGTAAATAGTGACGAAAATGTTTAACGGATGCAATTACTTTCAATGTTTCGAGCTCATACGAGTGATATCTAGATTCACCGGCGGAAGATATTTGTTGAAATATTCTACAACGTGAAGTTGATTATTGGTACGATGTAAGAGCATGGCACCAAATCCGATCGAGCTAGCATCAGTGTGCAATTCTATAGGGTGTTGTGGGTCGAATATTACTACAACCGGCTCATTAGTAAGGATGCTTACAATTTTCTTTCGAATGCTTTCGAGGTCAGTTTGGTTGCTCGAATTTCCCCTGCCTTTATTTCATATCCCAGACTCTGATCAGAGGTTTTCAAAAACTACATTTGGCCCATTTTTTTAATCCCAACGGCATAGTTAGGAATTCATACTGGCCATCAGGAGTAACAAACGCAGTATATTTTATGGAATCTGGTGAAAGCCACTTGCCATGGCCGGGTGTAGTAATTCACATCTCGCAACCTAGCAATCTGGTCATTAATTAACGGGAAAGGATACCTGTCTGCTACTGTATTAGAATTCAGCTCTCTGTAATTGACACAAAGGCATGTGACTTGCAAATGGGGAACAACTAGATCACATTATATTACATTCTAGTAGCTCACTCAACTTTCCTCTAACAATATCTCTTTCTTCAGGACTAAGTCTATAGGGTCGACGTTGTTCAGTTTTGCAATGTCAATCAATCGGATTTTCATTTCACACGTGTAGATGGTGTTCCCTTGATAAGTGCAGTCGAATAATTCTCAAGTAATTATTAACTTATTTTTATCAGATTCACGCAACTCTGTATCAAGATTGGTAAGATCAACTGGATTCACATCTACTGAACTACAGATTTGACTTTCACGATTTCGAACTTGTTTGAAAATATATTAATATATCCTGGATTAATAATTTCACGACCAATAACAATGTCGGTTCTCAAATATTTATCTTGAACAACATGAAACAATATTTGAAGTGAGTTTTATAGTAACCTGACTTATAATTTGTAATGTGCTATATATACCAGTATCACCAATGCCTTTTAACATGATAATATTATTAAAGCGCTTTTCGGACAACTGCTACTCATTTTCTCTTTTATAAGTGAACATTCTGCACCGGAATCAAAAGTAATTTGGTAGATCTCACCTCGCTGTATCATACTTTCTGTTGGCTCTGGTACTTAACACTGGTTCACGGCCTTCTGTTGAAACAACCGCTTTTTGTTTGTTGATGCACCTTTTGATTGCAAAGTGTCCGGGCTGGCCACAGTTAAAACAGGTAACTGACGGCTTATCCCACAGAGGTGCTGCATTGGCTTGTTGTTGTATTTTCTTTCTGCACTCGGCAATTTTGTGTCCTGGTTTCCCACAGAAATGACACACTATAGCTGACATTCGTCTTTTCTTGATGTCAGGCCCAGAATCTTCGTCACGGTCAACATTACGATGTTTTTTAAACGTGAATACATTGAGTTCAGATTGTAGATCGCTTCTAGTTTCCAACTTGGATTTAAAAACAATGCGTTGCAGACGGTTGTCCACATTTGCCAAATGTGCGAGCACAACTGAAACGGCTATTTCTTCTATGTGTTTGTTTTGCCAATCAGCGGTTAAAGTTGTCACCAAACGACTAGCATAAACCGCGAGGCATTCACCATTGGTTGGACGCCTGTTTAGCAAATTTAAAAACATTGCCGACGGCGTCTCGTTGTTTTTATAACGGTGAAGAAATAATTCCTTGAACTCGGGCCACTTAATGCTGGGAAATGAAATTTGGGTTAGCCACTGGGAAGCACTGCCCTCCATAACCTCGCTTAACGCCATGATCAATTTGCTTCCTTCAAGGGGCTGCTCCGTTAATATTATGTCTGCGTTGATGCACCATTTCGAAGCATCGGCGTCGGCATTATCAGAAAAAATTTTTGGCAAAGTGACGCCACGTATCTCCTGCTGTTCGCATGTTGATGCTTGCATAGTTTTTACAAGCTCCACTAGGTTTTGATTTTGCATCTGTTGGATTATGCGCCACTGATTCTCTGCATTCTCAAAGGTGGTGGAGGTGGTGCCGATCCCACTTCTGATGTCGTAGTTTCATTAATTTCATGTGGCTGATCTGCCATATTAACACACAAACTGTGGGAGTGAAGCGAATCCCAACTTACGTGCACAACTGTCTCAACTTTGACTGATCTGCATTTACTCATTACGCATCGATTTTATACTTCTCTCTGCACTCGTAAGCTGGGCTACACTCGGCGACAGCGCGACCACGCCGTCGCCTCACTCTTACGGTATATAGGCGCCAGACATATTCTACGTCGTAGTCAAATCTACGTCGCACTCAAATGCTAAGAATGATTTTATTGTAAACAAACTCACTAAGCAGCTGCGCCTTGCAAGCACAGTGGTCATACTTAGCTCTTATTGTGGAATTGGTACAATGGGTGAACAAGCCTATTCTACGACATATGTATATTTTACATTACAAGCTACACCTACACACATACGTGCACTGTAACAAGCGTAGACCGACTATCTTAATCAATCTTGCACAGCATAATTATATAATTCATATGAGTGTATTTGCCAAAGCACAAGTCTCTTATATTTAAAATGTGTTTTACAAATTTGCTGCGAATAGGGCGTGGCATCCAAAATTTAACAAAAATCAAAATTGTATAAAGATGTCATTAAAATAAATATTGGATTTGGAGTCGCTAACTATAATTTTAAAACTTAAATCGGTTTTCGTTTATAGTCGATAAAAAAAGGAGAATAATTATCGAACTTTTAAAGCAAACTCGATCTGCGCGTGATATACAGAAACAATTATAAGTCGACGCGCACAAACATACGGACAGATGGATGAATAAACAGACAGACAGACAGACGGTAAGGGCTCAATCGACTCGGTTTGTCGTCCTGATCAGGAATATAAAAAAGTTCAAATATCTCAGTTATAGAGAGGGTAAGTAGTGGGTGTGAACAAAAACTGGGATCGAACCAGATTTAGCCTGTTTATTTTTGAATGGAGCACCTTTTTATACCCTGAACCCATTGAAAATGGAAAATGGGACAGACGGACAGGGCTATATCGACTCGGGTCATCGAGCAGATCAAGAATATATATACTTTATGGGGTCTGCGTCTTTCTGCCTGTTACATATATTTTCACAAAACCATTATACTCCAATTTCCGTTTTTCAATGGGTTCAGGCTATAAAAAGACCATGCAAAAAATGCTTACGTTGTTAGGTGAAAAAGGTGTCGCACGTGTAATTAATTCATAGACATAAAACCCACACAAACACGAAATGTTGTGCGAAAATGAGTAAAAGATTTCAAAATCTGGCAAATGAGTACAATTTGTATACATATATTTATGTATAAAGATTATATATATATATATATATATTAGCGTACTCACACACCTAACACCAAACCATCAAACCTCAATCGAACATTATTTTTTCAATCGTGCATCGAACAGAGCTCACAACCTGGCAAATAGCGAATCAATGTGACAGTGGACAATAGGCACTTAAATCACGCCACGTCAGAAGAGTCCGCTATAAAAACCTTGTGCACCACAAAGCATAAGTCACACTTAACCCTTCCACTAAGAATGTTCTCCGTTATAAATAAAGAAATCATTTTTTTAAGTAACGTTAAACTTATTATTATATATACATGTTTACAAAAACGACTCGGCGTGCACACTGAAAACAATATGAAATCGATGCCATAAATAATTTATATACCCTGAACCCATTGAAAAAATGGAGAGGTAGAATAAGAGATGGGGATATAGAGGGAGAATGAGAAAGATAAAGAGCGAAATACAGAGAGAGAGAGAGAGAATTAGAAAGAGAGAGAGAATTAGAAAGAGTGAGAGAGGGAAAGAGTGAGACTTATAGAAATAAAGATATAGAAACCTAGAGAAACAGAGTCTGTGTGGCTTTGTCTCAATGTGTGTGCAAAAACTATGTCTACCTGAGCTCTGTCATTTAGTCTTCCATGAAGCTATTGTGTGCTGTCGAGATGGTTACTGCCTGTACCGAGAATTGTCCACTTTTCTGCAGAGATACCATATCTTATTGCACTTTCTCCGTCACTCAAGTATTCCGATATGTGGAAACGCTGCTCCATTAAGTCCACAATGTCAACCTACCTAACGCAAGGAGCTCCAGCTCTAGCACCATGCTGTCTGGGGATAGGAAATCCAGCAACCTCTACCGCAGCAAGCAGTCTGGGGTTTAAAAGCTTCTCTAACATCTTTACAGCTATGTTTAACATACAAAATGGCAGGTAATGGTGTAATGTCTTTGTCTTTGCTAATGAGCACGAGTCTCTGTTCCTTCCATGCTTCTGGAAATAACCCTTCTTCTAGGCATACGTTATACATTCTAAGAAGTAAATAAGGTCACCCTATTGCTATTACCTTTAGTATTTCCGCTGGTATATTATCTTGTCCCGGGGACTTGTTATTCTTCATGGGAAGAACTGCAATCTTAAGTTCCTCTTCAGAGAATAACGGGGCTGAGCAGTGATAAACTTTAAGAGCCAACTCGTGCATTTCGAGGATGTTTGCTGGAAATAGTGTCCTCACTATATGATCCATCGTTTCGACTTCCACGATTGGTGCTGCTCCGTAGTTCCTCAGCTTCTTCATTACAATTTTGTAGAAAAGCCCCCAAGGATCCCTGTTAACAACTTTGCAAAGCCCTTTCCACTTGTCGTGTATACTTCGTGTGATAGCAACCGATAGCTCTTTCCTCGCTGCTAACGCTTCTGCCGTGTAATTTCACACTGAATGCATACTTATACGCCTGACGTCTGCCACCATATTTTTTTGTGAGTTTTTGGCATAAGGTAGGTTCTATTCTTTGATTTACCACCACTAGTTTGGTTCGAGCGGCCAGGTCCATAATTTTCCGTCTACTGTAGTTGGTTGTAGTTGCGTTGAAATCGTCTGCCACTATGAAGGGTTGCAGTCGATTAACGAGTATATCCTCGATCGCTTAAGAACTTATGTCGTCACTGAGTGGCAAGTAGCAGTTGACCACTGCTACGTCTTTGAAACGTGCGTAGACGTAGCAGTTTCCCCGTTTACTTTCTTGTAGAGGCAGCCCAGAGCCTCTAGGTTTCCACAATGCCGCAGTTTTCATTTCATCTTCTAGCCAAACTTCGTTGTCTTTTTGTTTATATTGCTCACTTATGACCACTACATCGATAGCGTACTCCGTTACGATCTGGGTCAAGAGCGCGTCTGCAGTTTTGCTGCGGTGTAGACTTGCTTGGAGAATCTTCATCATTTTGTTGTAGCTTGTCGAGTACCTGGGCACTTCTGCGATCGCGGCATATGGTCGACTGGCCCACGTCCTGCATCTGCACATATGCAGCATTTCGGTGGCTTTTTGCACTCCTTCCTTTTGAGGCCCGCTTCGCGACATTTAATGCAGAGTCCTCCACCATTTCTGTCTGGTCCTGTGCAGTTGGTCTGCAAGTGACCTACCTTAAAGCATCGGTAGCATTTCCGGATGCTTTTCACATTCTCATCCTAGCTCTAACGAACACTTTTTATACTCATTCTCAAAGTGAAATGAGTATATTGGTTTTGTGCAATGTCCGTCTTGCTGTTCGTCCGTCTGTCCGTATGAACGCAAACCATATATACTCGTGTATACTCTCGTCAGATAAAGTGTCAAGATTTTCCTGATACGCTCTCTAGGGGCGTGGCAAATTGGAAAATTAATTTTCCTGTGTGTCAGAAATACTACATGTAGCAGTCCTAGAGAGTTGAGATTTGAAATGTATACTCGCGTTGACATCCCAAGTTGAATAAGCTATGGCGGCTGTATCTACGCTATTGGGAGCGTGGCAAAGTGGGTGAAGCTGTATCTTCTACAGTGTTAGAGCTAGAAAAACCAAATTTGGCACATGAGTAAGTGTTATGATCCTATAAAAATCGGCCACGCCTACTGGGGCGTGGCAAATCGGGTCTGAATATATATAAATTTTGCATCTTCTGTTTTATTTCGAACACTGTTGATGCTAGAAACTTGAGACTTGCTATATATACTTGTATAAGCGTCCCAAGTTCAAAAAGATATGGCGAATATATCTACGCCCACAGGGGGCGTGGCAGACCGCACGGTTTATAGCTCCTACACTTATAGTGCTAGAAGGTCTGGTAGGACTGGTAGGTTGCTGTTGACACCCTCTATCGATCGATTTTTACGCCCCTTTTTGGGCGTGACTTTTTCAAAAATACCTCGTAATTTTCGCATTTTTTGAGTGTAAGCGTCCAAAATTCTCAGTTACGCTGCTCCAGACCCCAGTCATGGACTATTCAAAAAACATTTTTTTTAATGCTTTAATTTAATTTAAAATTATATACAAACTTTGAAGTGCATTTAAAACCGCCGATACGCGGGGTTCAGGGTATTTCCTAGTCGGGCACCTCCGACTAAAGTTTCCTTACCCATTGAAAATGGGAAATCAGGGTATAATGTTTTTGTGAAAATGTATGTAACAGGCAGAAGGAGACATCGCAGACCCCATAAAGTATATATATTCTATTGATCAGCTCGACGAGCTGAGTCGAATAAGCCCTGTCCGTCTGTCCGTCCGTCCGTCTGTATGAAAGCGCTGATCTCGTAAACCACAGAAGCTAGAGATCTGAAATTTGACATGTATACTCGTAAATACCATCCGCTATACAAGTTTGTTTTATTTTTTCGATAACTCATCCCGTTCCCGAATTATCGATAAATTTCGATAAATTGACTTTCAAATAAGTGACCCATTAAAGCTAGAGACTTCAAATTTGCTGTGCATATAGGTGTAGTGAATGCGGAAATTTTGTAGTTTTTGGATTTTGGATGCCACGCCCTCTTCGCCCACAATTTGCAAAACCCGTATTTCAAATACTAGAGACTTGTGCTTTGGCACACACACATATGAATACACACATATGAATGCCATAAAAAAACTGTGAAAATTTCATTAAGAAAGTCCATCTGCGAAAAAAGTTATTAAACATTTAATTTCGCATATCATAGGCATATTGCAGCCCGAGCGCAGTCGCTGCTCAGTTAGCAGAGCTCATTTAAGCTCATTCATAGCAGGCTTAGAATATCGGCTATTCGAAGTGTTCAGGGTATCTCTTAGTCGAGCAGTCTCGACTAGAGCTTCCTTACTTGTTTAATTATAGCTAGTAATTATTATCTCTTAAAATTAATAACAAAAAGTTCAAAATTTCTTCATGTTGCTGAGATAAATAACATTAACTAAAAACAAGTAAGGAAACTCTAGTCGGAGGTGCCCGACTAGGAAATACCCTGAACCCCGCCTATCGGCGGCTTTAAATGCACTTCAAAGTTTGTATATAATTATTTTAAATTAAATTAAAAAATTAAAAAAAAAAACAAAAAAGATTAAGTAACTTGCATAAAAAAAGTTTTGACGTCAGCTTAGAGAATCGAACCCGAGACTTTATGTCTGCGATCATCGCTTCTACCAACACAGCCGTTGCAATACATAAGAGTGAGATAGCGAATTCCTAAGTACAGTTATTGAGCTACTGAGCTGCTGCTACTGAGCCGCTGAACTTCTGCTTAAAATTCATCCCCAATTTGTCTTTGTTGTTGTTGTTATGAATTCTTCGAATTTTCTAGACCTTCTGCTGCTGTTGCCACGCGCGTGTGTATGTACGTAAACGTTTGGTAAACGTTTCGTTTAATAACATAATGCATTTCATCTATTCATATGTATGTATGTACATATGTATATTATATTGACTTTATTTAAGTTATATCAATGTTACTCTTATTTTATACATATGTAAATATATACAGTATGTACATGTGTACATACATATGTATGTATGTATATTGCAAGCAACACATACATACACACGCACACGCATACGCTCTGCTAACTGCGCAGTTTACTCAGCGACTTCGCTGCGCCAATATGTGCGTGTTATGGAAAATTAAATGTTTAATAACTTTTTTTGTAGATCGAATTTCTTAATCAAACTTGCGCAGCGTAATTATATCATTCATATGCGTGTATATGCAAAAGCACAAGTCTGTAGTATTTGAAATAAGTGGTTTGAAAATTTGGGCGAAGGGGGCGTGGCAAGTCCCATTAAGCTAAATACAAGATTTGGAGTTTCTAACTATAAAGATGTAGAAGATATAATTTTAAAACTGAAAATCGATTTCGTTTTTAATCGATAAAAAAAGAACGAGAAGAGTTATCGAATTTCTAAAACAAACTCGACCTGCGCGTGATATACACGAATCTATAAAAAAAAGATTCAAGTCTTATAGGTTCTGAGATCCACGCGTTCAAACATACGGACAGACGGACAGACGGACAGACAGACAGACGGACAGGGCTCAATCGACTCGGCTTGTCGTCCTGATCAAGAATATATATACTTTATGGGGTCTGCCACGCCTCCTTCTGCCTGTTACATACATTTGGGCTGCAACAAAACCATTATACCCTGATTACCCATTTTTAATGGGTTCAGGGTATAAAAAGTGGCACACCTCTGATCCACCATTTCAATATTTTTGACGAATTAGTCACCGAATTAATTTCATCGGGAGCAAAGGTTGAGGAGCTGGACAAAGTGAGCCATTTATTGTTAACATTGTCGCCTTGCTATGATGGAGTCATCAGCGCTATTGAAACGTCCGAAGAAAATATAACTTAATCCTTTGTGAAAAATCGGTTGCTTGACCATGAAATTAAATTGAGAAATGACACGAAAGACACAAGTACCAAAGTTTTACAGGCTATAAGTGGTAAAGGATTTTCTAAAAATAAACGAAATATGAGTTCAAATAAAAACCGTAAAACATTTCTTTCAAATCAAAGTCAAATATGAATATATCTTTTTTGGTGGAAAAAGTGGCACTTTCAGAAAGATTGCTGCAAATTTAAAAAGCTACGCCCAAGTAATAATAAGGAAAACGAAAAGCAGGTACAAGCAGCATCGGTTGTACCACAGCAAGGATTCGCTTTCATGATAAGACATTCACTATAAGAAATTCCTCATAACTTATTTTCTGTGAAGCGAATGCAAGATTCTGTAGTAACAATCGAGTTTCATCTAGGAGGTGTGAAGGCCACAAAAGATGGGCAAGTGATTCTGGAAGGTGCTTGTGAGTATAACGTTCCCATTATTAACTTTGAGCTATGCCATAGAGTATATGCAATGAATAAAAGTAATACAAATAATAAAGAATATCGATTGTGGCATGAAAGGGTGGAACATTTAAGTAAAGGTAAATTTTTAGAAATCAAGAGACATAACATGTTCGAATATGTGCAAATTAATAATGAAGCATGAAGCATGTATTAATGGGAAGCAATGTAGCCTTCCATTTGAAAAATCTAAAAGTAAGAAATATATTAAAAGACCTTTGTTTATTATTCATTCCGATGTATGTGGTCCGATATCACCCTCTATTGTAGATGGCACAAGTTATTACGTTGTATTTATTGATCAATATACACACACATATCTTTTGGCTTATAAATCAGACATTTTTGCAATGTTTAAAGGCTTCATAGCAAGCTTATTTGAAAGTTGACAATCTATATATAGATAATGGAAGGGAGTATTTATCCAACGAGATCTGACAATTTTGTGTAGTTAAAGGAATCAGCTACCATTTAACAGTACCACGTACCCCTCAGCAAAATGGTGTTTCTGAACGCATGATAAGAACATTAACTGAAAAGGCTCTCACCATGGTAAATGGCGCACAATTGAATAAAATGTTCTGGGGTGAAGCTATTTTGACAGCAACTTATTTGGTAAATATAATTCCAAGTAGTGCACTAAGGGGCCACAATAAAACTCCATATGAAATGTGGCACAGCAAGAAACCAAATTTAAAATATTTAAAGGTGTTTGGTTCTATTGTGCATGTTCATCAAAAGGTGAGGAAAAGAAAGTTCGATGATTAATCATCTAAAGCCATTCTTGCTGGATTTGAGCCAAATGGTTTTTGGTTGCAAGAGATGTTATTGTAGATGAAGCTACAATGAATTCTAGAGCTGATGCAGATTCTGGGTTCCTCAATTAGAATAAGGAACATGAAGCCCTTAACCTCACTGATAACCCCAAAGATAGTGGGAATCATAAAGGTCAAGATGACATCCTTAATAAGAGTAAGGATTGTGAAAATTCACATTTTCTGAATGTGGACGTCATTGACATCCCTAATAAGGAGCATAAAGGCCAAAAGGGCATCCATAATAAGAGTACGGAGGAAAATGCTGATATATGTGTATCAGATTATCAGTCTAGAAATTCTCTTGAAACACCATGTGTTGGTGTGGAGTCCATTGGTAATCAATGTGATGTTAGACGAAGTGAAAGGTTAATGAACAAACCAGCGACGTCTTACAAACTTTTAAACAGTTGTTTAATGAATGCACAGAATTTTCCCAATAATGTTCCCAAGTCATTTGATGAAATCATGAATAGAGCTGATAAATGTAGGTGGCAGAAAGCTATAAAGGAAGAGCTGGAGTCTCATTATCAAAATGAGACATGGACTATTGTAGATGGACCACAAAATAAGATTTTAGTCGATAGTAAGTGGGTTTTCTCGATAAAGCACGATGAATTTGGAAGTCCAACCAAATATAAGGCGAGACTTGTAGCCCGTGGTTAGAATACATGCTTGACTATGAGGAAACATTTGCTCCAGTAGCACGAATATCTAGTTTGCGTCTTGAATGTTAAGACCTCATTTTTAAATGGTGAACGAAAAGAGGAAATTTATATGCTTGTTCCTCAAGGGTTATCATATGGAAATGATAAAGTTTGTAAATTAAATAAAGGTCTTTATGGACTAAAACAAGCAGCTAGATGCTGGTTTCAGGTGTTTGAAAAAGCACTGAAAGAAATTGGATTTCTAAGCTCTGAAGTTGACAGTTGTATATACAAAATTGATAATGGAGATATTTTGAAAAATATTTATGTACTTTTATATGTAGACGATATAATTATAGCAACGGAAAACCTCAAACCATTGTAAAATTTAAAATCATATTTAAAGAGCAAATTTAGGATGATTGATTTAATGAAAATAATAATTTTATTATACCCTGAACCCATTAAAAATGGGTAATCAGGGTATAATGGTTTTGTTGCAGCCCAAATGTATGTAACAGGCAGAAGGAGGCGTGGCAGACCCCATAAAGTATATATATTCTTGATCAGGACGACAAGCCGAGTCGATTGAGCCCTGTCCGTCTGTCTGTCTGTCCGTCTGTCCGTCTGTCCGTATGTTTGAACGCGTGGATCTCAGAACCTATAATAGCTAGAGACTTGGACTTTTTTTTTATAGATTCGTGTATATCACGCGCAGGTCGAGTTTGTTTTAGAAATTCGATAACTCCTCTCGTTCTTTTTTTATCGATTAAAAACGAAATCGATTTTCAGTTTTAAAATTATATCTTCTACATCTTTATAGTTAGAGACTCCAAATCTTGTATTTAGCTTAATGGGACTTTTATACAATTTTGATTTTTGTTAAATTTTGGATGCCACGCCCCCTTCGCCCAAATTTTCAAAACACTTATTTCAAATACTAGAGACTTGTGCTTTTGCACATACACGCATATGAATGATATAATTACGCTGCGCAAGTTTGATTAAGAAATTCGATCTACAAAAAAAGTTATTAAGCACTTAGTTTCCCATAACACGAACATATTGGCGCAGCGAAGTCGCTGAGTAAACTGCGCAGTTAGCAGAGCGTATGCGTGTGCGTGTGTATGTATGCGTTGCTTGCAATATACATACATATGTATGTACACAAGTACATACTGTATATATTTACATATATGTATATATGTATGTATACATGTATATAAAATAAGAGTAACATTGATATAACTTAAATAAAGTCAATATAATATACATATGTACATACATACATATGAATAGATGAAATGCATTATGTTATTAAACGAAACGTTTACCAAACGTTTACGTACATACACACGCGCGTGGCAACAGCAGCAGAAGGTCTAGAAAATTCGAAGAATTCATAACAACAACAACAAAGACAAATTGGGGATGAATTTTAAGCAGAAGTTCAGCAGCTCAGTAGCAGCAGCTCGTAGCTCAATAACTGTACTTAGGAATTCGCTATCTCACTCTTATGTATTGCAACGGCTGTGTTGATAGAAGCGATGATCGCCGACATAAAGTCTCGGGTTCGACTCTAAGCTGACGTCAAAACTTTTTTTATGCAAGTTACTTAATCTTTTTTTTTTTTTTTTTAATTTTTTAATTTAATTTAAAATTATTTATAAACTTTGAAGTGCATTTAAAGCCGCCGATAGGCGGGGCTCAGGGTATTTCCTAGTCGGGCACCTCCGACTAGAGTTTCCTTACTTGTTAGAATTAAAACAGATAGCAGTGGAGATAGGTTAAGTCTTTATCAGTCAACCTATGTATATTAAAAGCGTTTTAGAGAGAAATGCAAATAAACTTAATTATGAAGCATTGAACTCAGAGGAGGAATGCGATACTCCTTGTCGAAACTTGATTGGCTGCCTAATGTACGTAATGTTATATACGCGCCCTGATTTATGTACATCAGAGAGCATTTTGAGCAGATATACCAGCAAAAATAACAAAGAACTATGGCAATGCCTCTAAGATACTTGAAAGGTACGATTAATTTGCAATTAACGTATGTTAAGAGTTCAAACTTTGAGAATGTTATTGTTGGGTATGCTGACTCGGATTGGGCAGATAGGGAAACTGACAGAAGTACGACTGGGTACATATTCAAAATGTTTGACATAAATCTGATTTGCTGGAATTGTAGGAAACAAAATTCAGTAGCGGCTTCTTCTACAGAAGCTGAATACGTGGCTTAATTTGAAGCAGTCAGGGAAGCTTTTTGGTTTAAGTCATTAGTCATTAATGCAAGGAACAAAGTTTAAAATCAACAAGCCAATTATAATCTATGAAGACAACCAAGGTTGCATTAGCAGGGCGAATAGCCCAACATGTCACAAACGAACAAAACACATTGATATTAAATATTATTTTTCACAGGAACAAATTGCACATAAACCAATTACTGTTGAGTTTATTTCTATTTATTCTATTTATAGTCAGCTGGCGGATATCTTGATGAAGCCTCTACCAGCAATGAGATTCCTAAATCTGCGGGATCAGATGTGTCTGAGTGAAGTTTAACAAAATGCTCTATGAATATACATTTGAAGAAAACAAATACTTGAATATTTAATTTTTCCTTTAATTGTTACTTTTTGTATGGAACCCATTACATTTATGTGTTTCTTAAAGTCATATTTAATGTAAAATTTTTGTTATCTTATTTTATAATTAAATGTTTAATTTTCCTTCTATTTCAAATTGAAATTTTAATATTATTTTTAATAATATTAGTATTATTTAGAATGGTCAGGTTGGGTTTTGTCTGGGTTTCCCCAATCCGTCGCAACGAATGTTGGACCATGTTATTGTTGGACCATGTTATTGTAGTTACTCCCCAGAAAGATATGTAATAACGATATCACTAACCCGATGGGTTTTTTTTTTTTTTGCTAGACCGGCGAGCTATGCTCGAATCACAGCCAAGTATGGTTAGTGATATCATTGAAACTAAGCTAGAAACTAAGATAGAAAAATATTATGACTACAAGTTAAAAAAAAATTAATAAAAATATAAGTAAAATAAAATATGAGAAATCACTATACAAGTAGGGAGAATTGCCAGGTGCATTCTCACTACTGGGGTCTGTGGGTGATTTCTTTGAAATCTGCTCAAAGAGAGGATTTTATTGAGGAAAGAGAGAGTTCAGAACTAAATACATGGAAATAATTATTATAATTAGCACATAAAACACGAAACGCACTGTGCAGGGAATAGTCATAGATACATATACATAAGTAAATAAAGCAGACAAAAGTGACGAGAAACACGAGAAGAAACTGAGAAATTGATTAGCAATAAAAGAGCAGGCGAATCAATATAACCGTTAATCCAATTATGTAGAAAAGCAATACCCAAGACTATTCTACAATTGATTAACTATGGAAGATCAAAGAGAAGGAGCCTACTACGATAGGGCGGTAGACGAATGTTACGATCCCAGTTAAGATTGCGCAAGGCAAAAAGAAGAAATTGCTTCTGAACCGATTCAATACGGTCCAGCGAGACAAAAAGAAGTTTAGTGACAAACGGATCATTAAAGTCTTTAGACCATCGTTAAATACAACCAAGTACACTTTTGGCTTCATTAACGATGGTTAGCATATGGGTATTGAATCTAAGTTTACAGTCAAAGAGCACCCCGAGATCTGTGATTGTAGAAATACGTTGCATTGTATAAATACGAATACAATCAGCAACAAGTAAAGAAACACTAGTCGGAGGTACCCGACTAGGAAATACCCTAAACCCCGCCTATCGTCGATTTTAAATGCACTTCACAGTTTGCATACAATCACAGTGAGTCAGAAAAGTATTGGCACACCAAAAAAATCCAAGTTTATGTCACTATAACTTTTGTTCTATCAGGGATAGGGAAAAGAATAACATCAGATTTTGTTTGTGGAATCATTGACATTTATATAACATAAAAAAACTTTAACTTTTCAATTTTCTTCCAACGCGTTTGACTAAAAAACCATAAATAAGGCACAAATTCACGCCAAAAAGTATTGGCACAGTTCCCCTCTTCGTGTGACTTTTTTGCTCTCTTTTGATATTGCAAAGGTAAAGTTTTGTTTTTTTTTGTACATTCTGTTTTAATATATTCTTCTCTAATGCACAAACATGTATTTTGCGTTGTTTTTGTGTTTTGATTTCATCATAAAACTATCAAAATGAGCAGAGGTACAGAACTTTTGTTAGATGTCCGAAAATTAATAATAAAATTATATTGTCAAAATAAATCTTATCGGGAAATCGGCGAATTAATTGACAGATCATTCTCGAGTGTTAGGAATGTTATCGAACATTATTTCCAGCGGAAAAATAGAACCAGAAAGCCGAGTTGGACGCCCAAAAAATTTTGATGCTCGTCAGAAAAGGCTTATAGTGTCCTCTGTAAAGGAAACCCGATGAGATCAACTTGGCCAGGAACTACAGCAATCATTTAAGAAAAAATTTTGTTTACAAACAGTGCGAAATGTTCTTAACAGCGCTGGTTATCATGGTAGAGTTCCAAGACGAAAGCCGTTGATTTCAAAAGCCAACAAAGCCAAGAGACTTATCTTTGCAAAAAAATATGTTAATGAACCGGATTCCTTTTGGAACACTGTTATTTTTAGTGATGAGTCCAAATTTAATTTATTTGGATCTGATGGCAGCCAAAAAGTGTGACGGAAGGCAAATAAAGAGCTATAAAAACAAGTAAGGAAACTCTAGTCGGAGGTGCCCGACTAGGAAATACCCTGAACCCCGCCTATCGGCGGCTTTAAATGCACTTCACAGTTTATAAATAATTTTAAATTAAATTAAAAAATTAAAAAAAAAAAAAAAGATTAAGTAACTTGCATAAAAAAACGTTTTGACGTCAGCTTAAAGAATCGAACCCGAGACTTTATGTCGACGATCATCGCTTCTATCAACACAGTCGTTGCAATACATAAGAGTGAGATAGCGAGTTCCTAAGTACAGTTATTGAGCTACTGAGCTGCTGCTACTGAGCTGCTGAACTTCTGCTGAAAATTCATCCCCAATTTGTCTTTGTTGTTGTTGTTATGAATTCTTCGAATTTTCTAGAGCTTCTGCTGCTGTTGCCATGCGCGTGTGTACGTAAACGTTTGGTAAACGTTTCGTTTAATAACATAATGCATTTCATCTATTCATATGTATGTATGTACATATGTATATTATATTGACTTTATTTAAGTTATATCAATGTTACTCTTATTTTATATACATGTATACATACATATATACATATATGTAAATATATACAGTATGTACATATGTACATATATGTACATATGTATATTGCAAGCAACGCATACATACACACGCGCACGCATACGCTCTGCTAACTGCGCAGTTTACTCAGCGACTTCGCTGCGCCAATATGTGCGTGTTATGAGAAACTAAATGCTTAATAACTTTTTTTGTAGATCGACTTTCTTAATCAAACTTGCGCAGCGTAATTATATCATTCATATGCGTGTATGTGCAAAAGCACAAGTCTCTAGTATTTGAAATAAGTGTTTTGAAAATTTGGGCGAAGGGGGCGTGGCATCCAAAATTTAACAAAAATCAAAATTGTATAAAAGTCCCATTAAGCTAAATACAAGATTTGGAGTCCCTCACTATAAAGATGTAGAAGATATAATTTTAAAACTGAAAATCGATTTCGTTTTTAATCGATAAAAAAAGAACGAGAAGAGTTATCGAATTTCCAAAACAAACTCGACCTGCGCGTGATATACACGAATCTATAAAAAAAAGTTCAAGTCTCTAGCTATTATAGGTTCTGAGATCCACGCGTTCAAACATACGGACAGACGGACAGACGGACGGACGGACAGACGGACAGACGGACAGACAGACAGACGGACAGGGCTCAATCGACTCGGCTTGTCGTCCTGATCAAGAATATATATACTTTATGGGGTCTGCCACGCCTCCTTCTGCCTATTACATACATTTGGGCTGCAACAAAACCATTATACCCTGATTACCCATTTTTAATGGGTTCAGGGTATAAAAACAGTGAAGCATGGCGGCGGCAATGTCATGGTTTGGGGGTGATGTGCAGGATCTGGAGTTGGGCAGCTGGCTTTTATTGAAGAAAATGTGGACAAACATGGATTCCTAAATGTCCTCAAAGAAAATTTAGTCCCTAGTGTGGAAAAGCTGGGTCTAAATGGAAGCCAATGGTTATTACAACAAGATAATGACCCGAAACATCTAGTCCAGGAATGGCTTATATATCATTGCCAACGTATATAATTTTAAATTAAATTAAAAACAAAAAAAATAAGTTAATTGCAAAAACGAAAATTTTGACTGCAAAAGCTGATGGAATAGAACCCAGGTCTTCATGTCGGCGATCGGCGCTTCTATCAACACTACCGCTGCACTACTTCAGTGTGGGATAGCGAAATCCTAACTAAAGTTATTGAGCTACTGAGCTGCTGAACTTCTGCTTAAAATTCATCCTCAATTTGTCTTTGTTGTTGTTATAAATTCTTAGAATTTTCTAGATGCTTCTGCTCCTGTTACCACGTGCGTGTGTACATAAACGTTTGGTAAACGCTTTGTTTAATAACATTAAACAAAACATATATAAAATATATACGTACATACATATGTATATGTATGTATATTACAAGCAACGCATATATATACACGCACACGCATACGCTCTGCTAGCTGCGCAGTTTACTTAGCGACTGCGCTGCGCCAATATGTTCGTGTTATGGGAAACTAAATGCTTAATAACTTTTTTTGTAGACCGACTTTCCTAATTAAACTTGCGCAGCGTAATTATATCATTTATATGCGTGTATTTGCCAAAGCACAAGTCTCTAGTATTTGAAATAAGTTTTTGAAAATTTCTGCGAAGGGCGTGGCATCCAAAATGGAACAAAAACCAAAATTGTACAAAAGTCCCATTAAGCTAAATACAAGATTTGGACTAACTATAAAGATGTAGAAGATGAAAAGATAGTAGATTAAAAAAAACAAGTAAGGAAACTCTAGTCGGAGGTGCCCGACTAGGAAATACCCTGAACCCCGCCTATCGGCGGCTTTAAATGCACTTCAAAGTTTATATATAATTTTAAATTAAATTAAAAAATTAAAAAAAAAACAAAAAAGATTAAGTAACTTGCATAAAAAAGCTTTGACGTCAGCTCAGAGAATCGAACCCAAGACTTTATGTCGGTGATCATCGTTTCTATCAACACAGCCGTTGCAATACATAAGAGTCAGATAGCGAATTCCTAAGTACAGTTATTGAGCTACTGAGCTGCTGCTACTGAGCTGCTGAACTTCTGCTTAAAATTCATCCCCAATTTGTCTTTGTTGTTGTTGTTATGAATTCTTCGAATTTTCTAGAGCTTCTGCTGCTGTTGCCATGCGCGTGTGTATGTACGTAAACGTTTGGTCAACGTTTCGTTTAATAACATAATGCATTTCATCTATTCATATGTATGTACATACATATGTATGTATATTATATTGACTTTATTTAAGTTATATCAATGTTACTCTTATTTTTTATATATGTAAATATATACAGTATGTACATGTGTACATACATACATATGTATGTATATTGCAAGCAACGCATACATACACACGCACACGCATACGCTCTGCTAAATGCGCAGTTTACTCAGCGACTTCGCTGCGCCAATATGTTCGTGTTATGGAAAATTAAATGTTTAATAACTTTTTTTGTAGATCGACTTTCTTAATCAAACTTGCGCAGCGTAATTATATCATTCATATGCGTGTATGTGCAAAAGCACAAGTCTGTAGTATTTGAAATAAGTGGTTTGAAAATTTGGGCGAAGGGGGCGTGGCATCCAAAATTTAACAAAAATCAAAATTGTATAAAAGTCCCATTAAGCTAAATACAAGATTTGGAGTCTCTAACTATAAAGATGTAGAAGATATAATTTTAAAACTGAAAATCGATTTCGTTTTTAATCGATAAAAAAAGAACGAGAAGAGTTATCGAATTTCTAAAACAAACTCGACCTGCGCGTGATATACACGAATCTATAAAAAAAAAGTTCAAGTCTCTAGCTATTATAGGTTCTGAGATCCACGCGTTCAAACATACGGACAGACGGACAGACGGACAGACAGACAGACGGACAGGGCTCAATCGACTCGGCTTGTCGTCCTGATCAAGAATATATATACTTTATGGGGTCTGCCACGCCTCCTTCTGCCTGTTACATACATTTGGGCTGCAACAAAACCATTATACCCTGATTACCCATTTTTAATGGGTTCAGGGTATAAAAAGAAGAACTACGGACAGACGGACAAACAGACAGACGGACAGAACTCAATCGACTCGGCTTGTCGTCCTGATCAAGAATATATATACTTTATTGGGTCTCCCACGCCTCCTTCTGCCAGTTACATAAGTTTGGGACGCAACAAAACTATTATACACTGATTACCCATTTTTAATGGGTACAGGGTATATAAATGGAGTGGTACGACAGAAAGTCATTATCATACACTTAGAACAATTTAGATGCAACTGATTGGCTTTACACCAATTTTGAACGGAAATTAGATCATCCTGTAGGCGTAGATGATCTATTGCGTCTCATACAAGAGAGAGAGGTCATTTATAAAAAGGGAGTAAAGTAGAGGGCCCAAGTGACTACCCTGAGGAACACCCGAAGAGCAAAATATGATCTTCGAAATAGATGTTCTCAACACAACTCTTTGGGTTCTACCCTTTAAATAGGAAGCAGTCAAGAATAGAAGTTTAGGAGAAAATCCCAATTGGTCAAGCTTTTGAAGCAAGATGTCGTGCTGAACAGAGTCAAATACCTTACTGAAATCAGTGTATATAACATCTGTTTGCATTTTATTTAAAAAGTTTTCATTGACTAGAGATGAAAATTCAAATAAGTTCTTAGAGGTTGATCGATTCTGAACTAAACCATGCTGCGATGGTGAAATAATAGATTTACAAAAGTGTTGCAAGTTCGAAGTTAAAATTTATTTTAAATAACTTCGGATTAGCATAAAGCTTCGCAATGCGTCTATTATTTGAAATATCAGATTTACCTCCTTTTTTATACAGAGGAATAATAAATAATTCTTTCCAAATTGAAGGAAATACCGAGGTATCAAGAGACAAATTAAACAGTTTTAATAAAGGTGACCACAAAGAAGCACTGCATTCTTTAATCACACAACTAGGAATACCATCCGCCCCCGGAGAGAACGACGATTTCAACGTACGCATAGCGGATAAAAGAGAGACAGGAGAAATATTAGAAACCCTAATAGCATTTCCATTCATTTCAGAATTTAAAATTGGAAAAGAATTGGTTTCTGAAATGGGAGTTGAATAAGTGGATTGGAAGAACTTTGCAAATAGATCTGAGGTATCTTGATCATTGCAAGTACTGTCACAACCCAAGAAAAACTAGGATGGAAACCCAGAAGATTTACGCTTCAAATTTACAAATGAATAAAATCTTTTGGGATCACGAGCAAACTGCCTTTTACAGCGTATAAGGTAATTCTCATAACAACGAGAGTTTAAAATATGGAAATTGGCCTAAGCTAAGGAGTATTTAGACCAGTCAATGACCGAACCCGACTTTTTGAACTTTTTGAAACATTTAGATTTAAAATTTTTTAAAGTTGAAAGAGTCGAAGTGAACCAGGAGGTTTATTAGAAAAAGATTTAGGAAGACACATAGGAACACACTTGTATAGAATAGCATTTAAAGTACTGTAGAATGTTGAAGCTGCTAAGTTTACATCAACTGTATCATATACAGCAGACCAAACTGTTGCATTAATGAGATCATTAAGGAAACCAAAATTACATTTATTAAAACAACGACGCTGTTTAGATGATGAGCAACACATACACACACATTCATACGCACGCACACGAACGTATTATGAGCACGAGCTCTGCTAACTGAGCAGCGACTGCGCTCGGGCTGCAATATGCCTATGATATGCGAAATTAAATGCTTAATAACTTTTTTTGCAGATGGACTTCCTTAATGAAATTTTCACAATGTGTTTATGGCATATGTGTGTATTTGCCAAAGCGCAAGTCTCTAGTATTTAAAATTGTGGGCGAAGGGGTCGTGCCATCCAAAATAAAAAAAAAATGCAAAATGTCCGCATTCACTACACCTATATACACAGTAAATTTGAAGTCTCTAGCTTTAATGGGTCACTTAATTGAAAGTAAATTTATCGAAATTTATCGATAATTCGGGAACGGGATGAGTTATCGAAAAAATAAAACAAACTCGTAAAGCGTATGGTATTCACGAGTATACATGTCAAATTTCATCTCTAGCTTCTGTGGTTTACGAGATCAGCGGTTCATACAGACGGACGGACGGACAGACGGACAGGGCTTAATCGACTCAGCTCGTCGAGCTGATCAAGAATATGTATACTTTATGGGGTCTGCGATGTCTCCTTCTGCCTGTTACATACATTTTCACAAAAACATTATACCCTGATTTCCCATTTTCAATGGGTTCAGGGTATAATAATGATCAATTGTTGGAATAAGATAATTCGAATTGGGAAATGAGGCCCAAGAAGTGTTAGGTATATTAAAATCACCCAACACAAGAAATAAGTCATTATCTGGAACATATTCATACATTTCTTTAATACAAGATATATGATGACTATAAACTTGTAAATCGGAAGAGGGAGGGATATATGAACAAGTAACGTATAGCGAACAAGACTGAAAATTTATTTTAACTCCAATAATCTCAACATTGTGAATTGATGAGAATGTAAAAGATTCAGAGGGGAAATGGGATTTAACAGCTATTAAAATACCACCCCCTCTACGAGACAAGCGATCAAGTCTATACATAGTGAAATTATTTGAAAGTACCTCAATATTATAACTTGGCTTAACCATGTTTCAGTGAGGGCTATAAGTTCAGATTGGACACTACAGCTACGCAGAAATACATTTTTTAATTTAGAATTAAGGCCTCGAACATTTTGATAAATAATAGATAGCTGCGGAAAAGATGGAAAGAAACTTAGTTTTTTGATACAGCCTCAGATGAAGGTTGAACCGAAACGGGATTTAAAGACACTGGAGAAATTCTATTCCGAGTCTTAGGTTTGAATTCATGTACAACAACATGAGGTGGCCAAAAGCTTGGATCACATATTGTATCGAAAAATTCAATTGGGACATTGATTTTAAACGAAGCAATTTTACGAGGAGTCGCAAAATTAAACTTCGATATAAATACTTTAGATGAAATTTTACTTTCAATGAAAGCAGACACAGCCTCACATGTCGTATCTGATGAAAGCCTAGATAAGAAAACTTGCTTTCGAGGAGACACAACAGATAAATAGGGTAATATAGGAGTAGGAGATGGTGTCTGAATGTTGTTTTTAGATTGAGCAACACTCGGAGAAACTTTAACTTTTTTAGTAGTGGCGTTTTGAATATCTGTGCTGACACTAGACACAGATATTTCAACTGAATCATCTGATATTAGAATTGATAATTATTGATAAGATAAAGAAGGGGTTGATAAGTTAGGAGACGATTTTTGAATGGAGAGGGGAACTAGCAGTGATGGAGTAATCTCTGTATTAAGCGGAGAATCAAACTTATACTGATACAATATTTCTTCTCCAGCTTTTAGTGCCTCTTCTAGCTGTTTTGAAAATTTGCTCAGATTTGAATACTGAACCCGCACAGAATTATACATCTTGGAAAAACTTAATTGTTTTTCTAAACAATCCGGGCAAGACCAGCGTAATCCACCACACCCACTTTTGGGAGCTGCCATGACTCTATCACAGTCACGCCCCGAGATGCCAGCACATTTAATGTGCATTAGATTCTCGCACAACCAGCACCCAACAAATTGCATTTGTGCAGAATCAGTGATATGCCGAAGTGTACATGATTTCTTACAGCAAATCATATCGGCAAGTAGGGGAGATAATCAAACCAAAAATACAAACAGATTTAGATAGTAACAAGTAAGGAAACTCTAGTCGGAGGTGCCCGACTAGGAAATACCCTGAACCCCGCCTATCGGCGGCTTTAAATGCACTTCAAAGTTTATATATAATTTTAAATTAAATTAAAAAATTAAAAAAAAAAAAAAGATTAAGTAACTTGCATAAAAAAATTTTTGACGTCAGCTTAGAGAATCGAACCCAAGACTTTATGTCGGCGATCATCGCTGCTATCAACACAGCCGTTGCAATACATAAGAGTGAGATAGCGAATTCCTAAGTACAGTTATTGAGCTACTGAGCTCAAGCTGCTGTTACTGAGCTGCTGAACTTCTGCTTAAAATTCATCCACAATTTGTCTTTGTTGTTGTTGTTATGAATTCTTCGAATTTTCTAGAGCTTCTGCTGCTGTTGCCATGCGCGTGTGTACGTAAACGTTTGGTAAACGTTTCGTTTAATAACATAATGCATTTCATCTATTCATATGTATGTATGTACATACATATGTATATTATATTGACTTTATTTAAGTTATATCAATGTTACTCTTATTTTATATATATGTAAATATATACAGTATGTACATGTGTACATACATATGTATGTATATTGCAAGCAACGCATACATACACACGCACACGCATACGCTCTGCTAACTGCGCAGTTTACTCAGCGACTTCGCTGCGCCAATATGTGCGTGTTATGGAAAATTAAATGTTTAATAACTTTTTTTGTAGATCGACTTTCTTAATCAAACTTGCGCAGCGTAATTATATCATTCATATGCGTGTATGTGCAAAAGCACAAGTCTCTAGTATTTGAAATAAGTGTTTTGAAAATTTGGGCGAAGGGGGCGTGGCATCCAAAATTTAACAAAAATCAAAATTGTATAAAAGTCCCATTAAGCTAAATACAAGATTTGGAGTCTCTAACTATAAAGATGCAGAAGATATAATTTTAAAACTGAAAATCGATTTCGTTTTTAATCGATAAAAAAAGAACGAGAAGAGTTATCGAATTTCCAAAACAAACTCGACCTGCGCGTGATATACACGAATCTATAAAAAAAAAGTTCAAGTCTCTAGCTATTATAGGTTCTGAGATCCACGCGTTCAAACATACGGACAGACGGACAGACGGACGGACGGACAGACGGACAGACGGACAGACAGACAGACGGACAGGGCTCAATCGACTCGGCTTGTCGTCCTGATCAAGAATATATATACTTTATGGGGTCTGCCACGCCTCCTTCTGCCTGTTACATACATTTGGGCTGCAACAAAACCATTATACCCTGATTACCCATTTTTAATGGGTTCAGGGTATAAAAAAAATAAAAGATAAAAGACAAAGAGTGGATTAACTGTGATTGAGAGAAACAAAAATCACAAACAACAACACTCAGCTACTACGAAGATCAAAAGAATAAATAGTAGATAAAGAAACAGAAAATAGAGCGGGAGAGAGCTGCACTACAAACGAAATAAAGCTGAGCGTGAACAAGCGACAGCGAACACACACACTAACGCGTTTAAAAAAAAAACAGAAAAGCAAATAAGAACAACGAAAGAATAGAAATACTAAAACGAAAATTGCAATTTAGATATGTATACACCGACGCTCACAAAACTATTGTAAATAAAATAAAAAACACAATGTTTAGAAGCAAAAATCTCGGCAGTATCAAAACTAACAAGTAAGGAAACTCTAGTCGGAGGTGCCCGACTAGGAAATACCCTGAACCCCGCCTATCGGCGGCTTTAAATGCACTTCAAAGTTTATATATAATTTTAAATTAAATTAAAAAATTAAAAAAACAAAAATGATTAAGAAACTTGCATAAAAAAAGTTTTGACGTCAGAGCTTAGAGAATCGAACCCGAGACTTTATATGTCGGCGATCATCGCTTCTACGAACACAGCCGCTGCAGTACATAAGAGTGAGATAGCGAATTCCTAAGTACAGTTATTGAGCTACTGAGCTGCTGAACTTCTGCTTAAAATTCATCCGCAATTTGTCTTTGTTGTTGTTGTTATGAATTCTTCGAATTTTCTAGAGCTTCTGCTGCTGTTGCCACGCGCGTGTGTATGTACGTAAACGTTTGGTAAACGTTTCGTTTAATAACATAATGCATTTCATCTATTCATATGTATGTACATACATATGTATGTATATTATATTGACTTTATTTAAGTTATATCAATGTTACTCTTATTTTTTATATATGTAAATATATACAGTATGTACATGTGTACATACATACATATGTATGTATATTGCAAGCAACGCATACATACACACGCACACGCATACGCTCTGCTAACTGCGCAGTTTATTCAGCGACTTTGCTGCGCCAATATGTGCGTGTTATAGAAAATTAAATGTTTAATAACTTTTTTTGTAGATCGCCTTTCTTAATCAAACTTGCGCAGCGTAATTATATCATTCATATGCGTGTATGTGCAAAAGCACAAGTCTCTAGTATTTGAAATAAGTGTTTTGAAAATTTGGGCGAAGGGGGCGTGGCATCCAAAATTTAACAAAAATCAAAATTGTATAAAAGTCCCATTAAGCTAAATACAAGATTTGGAGTCTTTAACTATAAAGATGTAGAAGATATAATTTTAAAACTGAAAATCGATTTCGTTTTTAATCGATAAAAAAAGAACGAGAAGAGTTATCGAATTTCTAAAACAAACTTGACCTGCGCGTGATATACACGAAGCTATAAAAAAAAAGTTCAAGTCTCTAGCTATTATAGGTTCTGAGATCCACGCGTTCTAACATACGGACAGACGGACAGACGGACGGACGGACAGACGGACGGACGGACAGACGGACAGACAGACAGACGGACAGGGCTCAATCGACTCGGCTTGTCGTCCTGATCAAGAATATATATACTTTATAGGGTCTGCCACGCCTCCTTCTGCCTGTTACATACATTTGGGCTGCAACAAAACCATTATACCCTGATTACCCATTTTTAATGGGTTCAGGGTATAAAAAGATTAAGTAACTTGCATAAAAAAAGTTTTGACGTCAGCTTAGAGAATCGAACTTTATGTCGGCGATCATCGCTTCTACCAACACAGCCGTTGCAATACATAAGAGTGAGATAGCGAATTCCTAAGTAAAGTTATTTAGCTACTGAGCTGCTGAACTTCTGCTGAAAATTCATCCGCAATTTGTTTTTGTTGTTGTTATGAATTCTTAGAATTTTCTAGATGCTTGTGCTGCTATTACCACGTAAACGTTTGGTAAACGTTTTGTTTAATAATATAATGCATTTAATCTATACATATGTACATACATATGTATATTATATTGACTTTATTTAAGTTATATCAATGTTATTCTTATTTTATATACATTTGTATGTAAATATGTACATACGTATATATAAATATATAAAGTATGTACATACATAAGTATGTATGTATGTATGTACATACATATGTACATATGTATGTATATTGCAAGCAACGCATACATAAATTCTTGATTTATTTTAATTGTAACAAAATGTTTTTTATTACTGACCGGACCAAGTCCGTCTCATTCAAATCAAAATTAGCAACTGATTAACTTAAATCAATTCTATCCCTAAGCTAAGCTGTGGTTCAGTCGACGGCGTTGGCAGCGACGTCGCTCATGGTGTTGTTGAACTGTTGTGCAATTCTTCTTAGAATTACTGAAGCTCTGGTTGGCGTGTGCAGGAAGTCCGCCAGACGTGTCAGCAGATTGGGCTTATTGGTCTGATTTGCACTGCAACAATTTCCGTTGGATATTGTTACGATGCAGAATATTTTCGTCGTTAACTCTTCCCCCTCTAATTTTCACTTGTCCTCAAGTGATCATTAAAAGTAGGGAATGTCGTTGAACTGTATGTTTTCTATTCTTCGTCTTGGTGCTTCTGCTATTGTTTTTGCTTGATTGTTATCCAATAGCAACGTTACCTTTCTTTCTCTCTTTGTGCAGAGGAAGGCAATGACGATGGTTATCCCGACTATGCAGATCACTATTATGGATGATACCGCGTGAGTCGTAAGTTTTAATTTTTCCAGTTTTTGGCTATTGTTAATATGTAATGCCTGCAAAGCTTCCAGCGATAGAATTTGGAGTCGTCTCGATTCTTCTGGTGTGATCTGAATTATCGATGATCCCACTCTCAGGTGTTTGTCTCCAGATTGTTGAAAGCCTGGTTGCCAATCGCAATGGACTCATTGGTGAAGCGAATGACATATGTATGTGCCATTTAACCATGTACTTCTTTTTGTTGATGTCACCATCCCATTAAAATTGTTGAGCAGCAGTAAACCATTGATGGGTTCCACATGCTCGGCGTTACTGAACTCACACAGCCATTTTTCTCCATTGAGGAGCCTAGGCAAACATGTACTATTGTTAATATTAACAATGTTATTTTTAGAACAAATCTTAATGTTATTATTTTTTTTTTAATTTTTTAGAATTCCATACATTACATTTTTGCGAGACAATATTTCATTGTATTCAATATTTATGATAACATTATTTCTTATGACTGGTTTCACAATTAGGTTTTCGTAATCGATTTCTTCCACGTTAGGTACTTTGATTACATAAAATAAAGTAGTCGTATTGTGAAATATGACCACGCCTGAATATTCCAGCATTTCTTCTACGGACAGTGAAGTCATTCATCCAGCTTTGAATATCCTCTCTATTTCATCTACTTCTGCTTCTTTTAGTAGAAATGAGTTTATTACGTTAACTTTTGCCCATTGAATGGCATATTTTATATTAGTAATTTCTTCTTTGATCAATCTGACTTGGTTTTGCAAACTTTCTGCTATTTCCTGTGTAAATCTATCGTCTTTCCTTATATTATATGTAAGGCTATTGGTTATTGTAGTTAGTTTATTCAATCTCTGTTCTAGTTGTGAATTTACTATTACCTGTTTGTTACTGTTATCTATGGCTTTATTAATATGTTCTTCTATTTGAACAAAGTCGTCATGATCTGGGTTGCCTGCTACATACTTCCAAGCAGTGCCTAGAAAGTTAATAGCCCTTGAGGTTCTTTTGTTAACGTCATATTCTATGGTATGGTCAATGTCATGGTCATGGTAGAGTCAAGTGAGTTTGATTAGCCTCGTGACGCAAGGTATGGTATAAGCTGCTAAATTTTAAATCTTTTTCTATGTGGAGCTCTATTTGCTCTAAAGCTTCTCTAATATTGTTCAAATTGATAATGTGAATGATTCTTGTTGTTGTTGTTTGTATTTTGCCTAGTCCATCGTGGATCATAATGGTTTGTGCTTCTGTATGGTTTGATATGTCCATAGTCGGTTCAATGGGTTGTACCATCGTCACCAGTATTACGATTCGTCTATAATTGTCAAACATTTTTATACCCTGAACCCATTAAAAATGGGTAATCAGGGTATAATGGTTTTGTTGCAGCCCAAATGTATGTAACAGGCAGAAGGAGGCGTGGCAGACCCCATAAAGTATATATATTCTTGATCAGGACGACAAGCCGAGTCGATTGAGCCCTGTCCGTCTGTCTGTCTGTCCGTCTGTCCGTCTGTCCGTATGTTTGAACGCATGGATCTCAGAACCTATAATAGCTAGAGACTTGAACTTTTTTTTTATAGATTCGTGTATATCACGCGCAGGTCGAGTTTGTTTTAGAAATTCGATAACTCTTCTCGTTCTTTTTTTATCGATTAAAAACGAAATCGATTTTCAGTTTTAAAATTATATCTTCTACATCTTTATAGTTAGAGACTCCAAATCTTGTATTTAGCTTAATGGGACTTTTATACAATTTTGATTTTTGTTAAATTTTGGATGCCACGCCCCCTTCGCTCAAACCACTTATTTCAAATACTAGAGACTTGTGCTTTTGCACATACACGCATATGAATGATATAATTACGCTGCGCAAGTTTGATTAAGAAAGTCGATCTACAAAAAAAGTTATTAAGCATTTAGTTTCTCATAACACGCACATATTGGCGCAGCGAAGTCGCTGAGTAAACTGCGCAGTTAGCAGAGCGTATGCGTGTGCGTGTGTATGTATGCGTTGCTTGCAATATATGTACATATGTACATATGTATGTACACATGTACATACTGTATATATTTACATATATATAAAATAAGAGTAACATTGATATAACTTAAATAAAGTCAATATTATATACATATGTATGTACATATGAATAGATGAAATGCATTATGTTATTAAACGAAACGTTTACCAAACGTTTACGTAAATACATACACACGCGCGTGGCAACAGCAGCAGAAGCTCTAGAAAATTCGAAGAATTCATAACAACAACAACAAAGACTAATTGGGGATGAATTTTAAGCAGAAGTTCAGCAGCTCAGTAGCAGCAGCTCAGTAGCTCAATAACTGTACCTAGGAATTCGCTATCTCACTCTTATGTATTGCAACGGCTGTGTTGGTAGAAGCGATGATCGCCGACATAAAGTCTTGGGTTCGATTCTCTAAGCTGACGTCAAAACTTTTTTATGCAAGTTACTTAATCTTTTTTGTTTTTTTTTAATTTTTTAATTTAATTTAAAATTATATATAAACTTTGAAGTGCATTTAAAGCCGCCGATAGGCGGGGTTCAGGGTATTTCCTAGTCGGGCACCTCCGACTAGAGTTTCCTTACTTGTTTATATTACTTTTATGTATAATTAGATTTGTGGATGTTAGTACAGTTGTGTTTCTGTCCTCTTTTATGATTACTTTTTTGTATTTTGGTGAAAGTTTGGTACCTAATCGTGTATTTATTCTAATATAAATTTCTTGTCCAGGTGTGTAAGTTCGTATGTCTTTACGCGTCTTGTTATGGTTTTGAATGTCTGCCGTCTGCTTTTGCTTGAGTCTGTCTATATTATCTTTCCTAGCTTTTTCGTAGCGTTCTGGGTCTGTCGTTACGTTTCTACCAAAAAATATATCAAGTGGTCGTTTATTAGTTGTCGAGTGTATAGTGTAGTTATAGTCGTATATCGATTTGAAGAGAAGTTCTTCGAAATTATTGTATTCAGTTTTCCGTCTATTACATCTTATAATCTCTGATAGTGTTGAATGAAATCTTTCCACCTGCCCGTTGACCGCGCTTTTATATGGTGGGGTTTTATAAATTTCGATTCCAAGTTGGTCTTTCATCATAAAGGTTAATGAGGCTGAATTTAGGGACTTCTCATTGTCGATGACTACGGCTTTTGGTACGCCATAATAAAAGAGTATGTCGTGCAGTGGTTTTTTTATGTCCTCTATTGCTTTGGATTTGATTATTCGTCCTTGAGATAGTTTCGAGAATTTGTCTATTGCTGTCAGTACTGTTTGTTTGTTTCATTTTGGGAAAATAATAAAGTTCTATCATTTGATTTCTATTTTCGAGTGTGTTTCTAAGTGCTCTATTGTGTGTGGCCAAGATTTTTTCGTCTCGTTCGGTTTCGTTTGTCAAGTCTTTAACTTGTGATTGTGAGAACCTAATTTTATAGTTTTTGAAGTGTATCGGGTATATGTTTTGGATTTGACTCATAACCTCCTCTGAGGTTATTATGCCGTTGCATGTTGCATGTTGCATATGTTGCTTCGGCTACAATATTTTCTCTCCCTGGTTTATAAAGTAATTCATAGTCGAATTCCTCTAAATATGCCTTCCAACTACTTAACGAATGTGTTAATGGCTGCTGGTCTGTTTATATTTTTTCTTTTGTTTTACCGTACAGGTAATTTTTGATGGCTTTGAGCGCCCAAATGATTGCTAGCATTTCTTTTTCCTTTGTTGCGTAATTTTCTTCTGTTTTTGAAAGAGTTCTAGAGAGGAATGTAATTGGATGGCGATTTTGAGATAAGACGGCTCCAGTGGCAAAGTTGGATGCGTCTGTTGTTAAATGAAATTCTTTCTCGAAGTCTGGGTAATGAAGAATCACTTCGTTTGAAACCAAGGCGTTCTTTATTTTATTAAAGGCTTCTATCGCTTCATCATTGAGGTAAATCGTTTTTTCGCAGATAGGTTTTTGGACACGCGTCCATCTTCCCCTCTTAATAAGGAGCTAAGGGGTTTTGCCAACTTAGCGAAATCCTTAATAAATCTTCGGTAGTAACTCGAGAGACCCAGAAATAATCTCAAGTCTAAGGGTTTTCGGTAGCGGGTAGTTGGTTATCGTTTCCACCTTTTGTGGATTTGTTTCGACTCCTTTATCAGATATAACAAACCCGAGAAACTCGACTTTGTTTTTAAAGAACTCGCATATGTCCAATTGACATTTCATATTGGCTTCTTGCAGTTCTGAAGATTTTGTCCAGATTTCTGGAATGTGACTCATTATCTTTGCTAAAAAAGATAATGTCACCAACATATTTTACCGATATGTTCATGAAGAATATCGTCTAACGCCCTTTGGAAAATAGAAGATGCGTTTTTTAGCCCGAAAGGTACTCGTGTAAATTCATATTTGCCGTTATTAACTGAGAATGCTCTTTTCTCAATATCAGCCTCTTTTAGAGGAATTTGGTGGAAACCACTTTTTAAGTCTAGCACTGAGAAAATTCTATTATTTCCAAGTTGTGCTAGTACTTGCTTGTCGGATGATTCCGTCCTCTAAGAGCTCTTGTATTTGTTTGTGGACATTGGGAATTGGTAGAATTTTTAATATACTGGTGAATCTGTCTTGGTTCGAATTTCTGCCTTTACTTTTGTTGTGTAAGTTAGTTTTGCGTTTGAGGTGGCAAATAAATTGGAGTATTTTTTAACTAATGGGTTTAGTCTGTGCTTTTGTTCAATGGTCATATGGTCTGTCCGAGGTATAACAGTGTTAACTGCTTCAATTTTTTTCTGTCTAAGAGATATAACCATTTTATTTTTGATTGTCAATTGATTTTTGCTGCTGTGGATTACAGCGTCTAGTTCTTTAAGACTGTCGTTGCCCAGGATTGCGTCGAATGTTTTCAGCGTGGGCAACAGGAAAAATTTTACAAGGATGTCTTTTCTATCAAACAGATTAGCCATTTTATGGTTTTTATATTTCCGCCGACTGTTACGGCTTCGAAAGGTTTTTTGTTAGGAATGGGGTTAGAAACTAGTTTGGGTTGTATGTAATTTCTGTTTGAGCCTGTGTCTATTAAGATTTTGAGTATCTCTCCGCTTGCTGTCTTACATTCTATGTAAGGAAGCGAAGAGTTAGTTATCCTAAAAAATTAATATTAGCTTGTTCAGTAGAGTCTTATTCGTTATCGGTTTGCTCTATTTGTTCAGTGTATTCTTGTAGTGATTGTTCGTACTCGGTCTGTTGTTCGTAAGTTGCGATAGTTTGTCCGTATTCTTCCATACTCAAGTAGGCGTCACTGTTGTCATTGTCGGGTTGCTCCTCTCTTGTTTGAATATTAAAATTTCTTTGTCGCTTTTCGTTTGGGTTTGCTAACGGTGGAGGTCTTTTTCCTGTCTCAAAATTGGGTCTGTTTATGTAGTTTACCATCCGTGTTTGGATGCTCTGGTCAATGTCCATTGGTTCGGGACGTGGCGGCGGTTTGGGTGCTAATGGTCGAGAAGGTGCGTTTGTCTGTTGTTATTGCGTTTGATAAAACTGTGGTTTGCTGTATTGGTGTGCGTTATTATTATTATTTGGCCAGACTGCATTGGCATTTGGGGATTGAGGGCTATTGGTACTGTTCTTATCATTTGGGGAGTGTTCTGTGTAAATTGGTAAAGTGGTAACATAGGTGGTGGCGCACTTCGAGCTGCGCTTTTATGACCTGATTGGTGTATTTTATCGAAAGCCATGTTTGTTCTATAGCTTTGATTTTTTAATTTTAAGCAACAGTGGAGGGCTGAGGGAAGATCTGCTGGTTCCTTTATGCAAAGAATACGTGACAAGTCCCCTTTAAAACCTCTGATGAAGGTGTCTAATGCTTTTTCCCTGTATATTTTATATGTTAGGAGGATCTCTCTCTACTGAGCTCCATACATCCTACTTTGTTCAATATTAACGTAAGTTGGTTGCAGACATCCTGGTAAAACTGTTCTACCGTCTGGTTGTTGCCCTGTATTAACATGGTCATCTGATATTCTAGCGTCCCTATATCTCTTTTATCTGCATAATGTAATGTGAGACATTTGGAGATGGCACTCCAGTTTAGGGGCACGTTGTACGACTCGAGGGCCGTATCAGTATACAATATGCCTTAGTACATCGGTGTACCGACTTGGCTTGCATATATAGAGAGTATGCGGTCCACACTCTTTTTCCATGAGCTAAATTCAGCTTTGTTGCCGGATGTTCGTTCTGACGGCTAATGTGTCGCTGTTGCTGACTGTGTATGTTTTCTCTGCCTACCTGAGGTTGTTCAACTAAAATCGGGGGTCTAATCAAATTCTGTTCGTTAGCCATCCGGCACAAACTGACTTCTTGCAGTTTCGCTAACTTATTTTATGCTTACAGAATTTATTTTGATGTATCAATATTATGTGTATGGTTAATTTATTATTAGTTTAGTATTAATATTTAGTATTAGTATTTTTTTTCTTTTTTTTTTTTTTACTTAAATTTATTTATTTATTTTTATGACCAGTAGCTGGTTTTCCCCTTCTGCTTTGGAGGGTCCCTTGGGAATCGCAAAGTTGGGCTATGTTATATTATATTTATTTTCAGTTTGAATTTGATCGCTTTACGCTCTTTTATTAATATTGTTTTCCTTGTTTATTCTTTGTTTCGAATATTTCCCTAATTTAAGTTTTTTGTTTAGTTTTGTTAGTCCTACTGGGAATCCCACGACCAGACTCCGTTGAAGTATCCTGTGGACGGACCGTACAGGATTATCGTCCACCGATGGGCAATCGAACGATTAAGTTCTTGACTGCCTTTAGCGAACTGAATCGAAAGCCGAAATTAATCAACGTGAGTTGCTTCGATTGCTTTTCGCACAGACTCTGTAGATTTTTATTTGCAGTCGCGTGCACTTAGAGTATTGTCACTCTCTCGTATTACACTGTCTGTTTATCAATTTAAAGTCAAGCCTTCGTGCTCGTACAGGCGTTTTGCAGTGTTGAACTCGAACGACTTTTCACTTTAATAGATTTGTGATCGCGTCGCGTTCGTACAGGCGTTTTGCTTTGTTGAACGCGATCGATCTTTCACTTTTTAACCGACTCTGCCTTGATTTTGCAGTATCACGCACGTACAAATCGTTTTGCTGTGTTGCGCGCGAAGTCGGTCCCTGCTCGGGCGCCAGTTAAATTCTTGAGTTATTTTAATTGTAAAATAATGTTTTTTATTACTGAGCGGACCAAGTCCGTCTCATTCAAATCAAAATTAGCAACTGATTAACTTAAATCAATTCTATCCCTAAGCTAAGCTGTGGTTCAGTCGACGGCGTTGGCAGCGACGTCGCTCATGGTGTTGTTGAACTGTTGTGCAATTCTTCTTAGAATTACTGAAGCTCTGGTTGGCGTGTGCAGGTAGTCGCCAGACGCGGTGTCAGCAGATTGGGCTTATTGGTCTGATTTGCACTGCAACAATTACCGTTGGATGTTACGATGTAAAATATTTTCGTCGTTAACTTACACACGCATACGCTCTGCTAACTGCGCAGTTTACTCAGCGACTGCGCTGCGCCAATATGTGCATGTTATGGGAAATTAAATGCTTAATAATTTTTTTTGTAGATCGACTTTCTTAATCAAACTTGCTAAGCGTAATTATATCATTCAGATGTGTGTATGTGTAAAAGCACAAGTCTCTAGTATCACACATATGTATGTATGTACATATACATATATATATACAGTATATATTTACATATACATATATAAAATAAGAATAACATTGATATAATTTAAATAAAGTCAATATAATATACATACATATGTATAGATCAAATCTCTTATGTTATTAAACGAAACGTTTACCAAACGTTTATGTACACACGCACGTGGCAACAGCAGCAGAAGCATCTAGAATATTCTAAGAATTCATAACAACAACAAAGACAAATTGGGGATGAATTTTCAGCAGAAGTTCAGCAGCTCTGTAGCAGTAGCTCAGTAGCTCAATAAATTTAGTTAGGAATTCGCTATATAACACTCATGTAGTGCACCGGTTGTGTTGTTAGAAGGATCGATCACCGACATAAAGATAAGGGTTCGACGTTGTTAAGCTGCCGTCAAAAGTTTTTTTATGCAAGTTACTTATTTTTTTTTTTTTTTTGAATTTTTTAATTTAATTTTAAATTATATATTGAAGTGCATTTAAAGCCGCCGACAGGCGGGGTTTAGGGTATTTCCTAGTCGGGCACCTCCGACTCCTTATTAGTTTGAATTAAAGTTTGAAATTCTGCGAAAAGCGGCTGCGTAATTGATTGAGCCTCGGCGTGCAACGCTGGGGCTTTAGATCTGAATCTAGATCTGCGCAACTACACGTCACATAAATCAAAGCTAGGCAAACTCGAATTTCAAGTCGAAAATAATCTCGAGCCCATAAATCAGCCGTAGACAAAGTCAACGCCGGATCATGTTGTTCGTCAGGTACATAACTACATGGCTGGCACGCACGGGTGTACCCCCCCACCCGACACGCTGTCACACTCACCTGTAATAATTGGCCATTTTCGATTTGCAGTTAGCAAAAATTCGCACATTTTTCTTATACTTATACTCTCCCTCAACGCCCGCGCTGGCCTTCTTGTAGCTGGCATGCATTGTCCACCGTCCGTCCTCTGTCCAATTTGCAAAGAAACGCTGTTAAATAATTTATGAAGTGCGTAGGGTGTCTGATTTCAAGCATTTCAAGCAGCGCTTGTCGACTTCAATACATATAATATATACATACATACATACATATGTATGTATACATATGTACATATATAGGGGAGCATCGCTCACGCACTTTTTGTGCGTACAGCGGTAAATATTTATCCACGCAATTTTCAGCTCAATAAACTTTTTGGGCACATTCGGTGAGCTGCATGCAAATACTGCTTATTAGCAGGAGAGTGAGCTCAGGTGTGTGTGTATGTGTGATTATGTCAGACCTTGGCGCCCGTTTTTGCTAGGCAGCGGCGCTTTCTGCCTCAGCGCCATAAATCAAGTGGTACCACAGAGAAACACGCGCCAAGCCATCGAATTGAAAATCAAAAGTGAACCAGAGCCCAAACCGAATTGAAGATCAAGTCGGCCAAGTACTGCTCATATTAACTGGCGACACCTTCTGGCCATAATTGCCGGCAGCTGTCTTTTGAATATCTTGACCAAGTAGTGCTCGCTCAACCACAGCAACAACAAAAGCAGCAGTAAAGAGAGCGGTTGCCCTCGTATAGCAAGTGTTAATTCTGGTAAGCATGGTCAGACAGTGGCTCTTCGCAAGCCAGCCCCATCCTAAACCGAAACGAACCTAACTGAAGGAAGGTGAAATGAGCAGCGCCCGAACTGAACTGAATTGAACCCAAACTCACACCCTTAGTCTCAACTAAAACCTGGTTAATTATAAATTGGAATAAAGTGTCTACACTTGGACTCTACTTTCAAGCGTTGCACTTGTCAAAGTTGCGCGCGCACGCGGCACGTTCCATATTATTACGGTTGCGGAGTTTGCAACGTGCCGCGACGCGATACGATGCGGCGCGACTGCAAAAATTGTTTAGAAGCGCATTCGAGCAAAACGTTTTGACACGCTATAGAGTCCAGATGAGCACAGAAGCAGCTACAGGCACAGGGGCGTAGCTGCAGATGCTTATCAACAGGTGCGCATCCAGAGCAAAATTACTTAATTTTATATGAAACTTCACACTTTCATAAGCTTAGCCTCGTCTGCCTTAAGCCTATGCCCTCTACGCTTTCCTCGACCTGCACTGTAATTCCAATAATTCTCGAATTTTGCGAATTTTTCACTTAGTGAAATATATACATATGTACATTAAAAATAAAACAAGTAAGGAAGCTCTAGTCAAGACTGCTCGACTAAGAGATACCTTTCGAATAGCCATTATTGGAAGCACGCTACGATTATTTTACATATGTATATATTGCAAGCAAAACATACACACATATACGCACGCACACGAACGTAATATGAGCACGCAGTCTGCTAAATGAGCACCGACTGCGGTCGGGCTGCAAAATGCCTATGATATGGAAAATTAAATGTTGGTTGTTACATTCATTTAACAAAATGAAATGAGTATATTGGGTTTATGCAATGTCCGTCTGTCCGTATGAACGCAAACCATTTCTATGCCATTGAAGCTAGAGACTTGGAATTTTTGAATATATACTCGTGTATACTCTGGTCAGATAAAATGTCAAGATTTTCCTGATATACCGTCTAGGGCCGAGGCAAATTGGAAAATGAATTTTCCTGTATGTCAGAAATATTATTTGTAGCAGTCCTAAAGAGTTGAGATTTTGAATGTATACTCGCGTTGATATCCTAAGTTGAATAAGCCTATGGCGGATATATCTACGCCCATTGGGGACGAAGCAAATTGGGTGAAACTGTATCTTCTACAGTTTTAGAGCTAGAACGACCAAATTTGGCACGTGAATAACTATTACGATCCTGTAGAGATCAACCAAAAAATTGTATATCCACGCCTACCGGGGGCGTGGCAAATCGGATCTGAATATGTATCAATATTGCATCTTCTGTTATATTTTGAACACTATTGATGCTAGAAACTGAAACTTGGTACATATACTTGTATTAACGTCCCAAGATCAAAAAGCTATGGCAGATAAATCTACGCTCACAGGAGTTTATAGGTCCTACAGTTTTAGGGCTAGAAAAACAAGTAACGAAGCTCTAGTCGAGACTGCTTGACTAAGAGATACCCTGAACCCTTCGAATAGCCGATATTGGAAACATGCTATGATTATTTTACATATATATTACAAGCAACACATACATACATACGCACACGAACGTAATATGAGCACGTGCTCTGCTAACTAAGCAGCGACTGCGCTCGGACTGCCTATGATATGGGAAATTAAATGTAAGCAAATTTAACGAAATTTATCGATAATTCGGAAACGGGATGAGTTATCGAAAAAAAACTAACTCGTACTGCGTATGGTATTCACGAGTATACATGTCAAATTTCAGATCTCTAGCTTTTGGGGTTTACGAGATCAGCGCGATCATACAGACGAACGGACGGACGGACAGACGGACAGGGCTATATCGACTCATCGAGCTGATCAAGAATATATATGCTATATGGGGTCTACGAAGTCTCTTTTGTTGCAGCCCAAATTTATGTAACGGGCAGAAAGGGGCGTGGCAAACCCCATAAAGTATATATATTCTTGATCAGGACGACAAGCCGAGTCGATTGAACCCTGTCCGTCTGTCTGTCCGTCTGTCCGTATGTGTGAACGCGTCGATCTCAGAACATATAAGAGATTGAGACTTCAAATTTTATTGTAGGTTCGTGTATATCACGCGCAGATCGAGTTTGTTTCAAAAATTTGATAGCTCTTCTCGTCCATATTTAATCGATTAAAAACGAAATTCGTTTTTTCGGTTTAAAATATATCTTTTACATCTTTAAAGTTAGAGACTCCAAATCTTGTATTTAGTTTAATGGGACGTTTATACAATTTTGTTTTTTTTTTTATTTTTGATGCCACGACCCCTTCGCCCAGAATTTCTACATCACGTATTTCAAACACTAGAGACTTGTGCTTTTGCACATACACACATATGAATGATATAATTACGCTTAGTAAGTTTGATTAAGAAAGTCGGTCTACAAAAAAAGGTATTCAGCATTTAATTTCCCACAACATGCACATATTGGCCCAGCGCAGTCGCTGAGTAAACTAACGCATACGCAGAGCGTATATGTGTGCCGTCGAAACAGTTTTTTTATGCAATTTACTTTTTTTTTTAATTTTATTTAAAATTAAATAATTCTATGCAAACTGTGAAGTGCATTAAAAACCGCCGATAGGCGGGGTTTAGGGTATTTCCTAGTCGGTTACCTCTGACTAGCGTTTCCTTACTTGTTCTTAATAATCCATTCAGCAATGCTTCAACATGGCCTCTATAGACGCAATATGGAATATATTAGTACAAACGCTGTCCGAGAACGACTCTGGTGGTCGGGATTAGAGGTAGGCATGGGCCGAAATTTCGGACCCAACCCGACCCAGCCCATGGGCCGAAGCAGGAAATTTTACCCGTAGCCGATAGCTAACAAAATTTTGCAACCTGAAACCAACCCGCCCGCCCGAAAAAATTTTTAATAAAAAATACAATTTTTTTTAATTCTGCGAAACATTACTTACATTAAATATATTTATTAAGTAATAGTAGAAATGAAAATAAATTTTTTTTATGCTTTATCCAAATCAGCACTTACATACGTTAAATATATTTACTAAGTAATAGTATGAATGAAAAAAATTACGCTTTCTTCAATATATAATATATTGAATAAATATAAATAAATATTTTTATACAAAAAAAGCAACTTATCGAGATTTGCACTTGACAATCTTGTGCGCCTTTCGTTTAATATATTGTCCGATGACGAAAAAACTCTCTCGCTTGTCGCAGAGCTCACAGGGATACATAAAATATGTTTGGCCACCACTTGTAACAATTTTAAGTTAGTTGCTAGCTTCCAAAAGTCTAAAATTCCCATATTTGAACAAGTAGTTGTGGCATAATATTTTTCAATCTCTAAATCTATCGCATTCTTCTCAAGTTTCATTTTTATGGTTGCAATTTTTGATACAGATTCGTTAAATTCATTATTATTTGTGTCCGACATTTATTTTTCCTATTCTTTTTTCCTCCGCTTTTTTTTTTCTTAGTGATCACGATTATAATAGATGGTGTGATAATGGTAATTGAAACAATCGATAACAAACGTAATCGATAGTGTACACGTAGCTAAGAAAAGACAATATTTAAATATTTCACAATTGCGTTTTCATATTGCCAAATGAATTGTCGGGTTGAGGAACCCAACCCATAACCGCCCGCACCCAACCCGAAAATAGATTTTTCAGCCCATACCCACGGGTACCCGCGGGTACCCTCGGGTACCCGAGAAAAGCCTAGCTCATGCCCACCTCTAGTCGGGACTTAAACAGAACTCAGGGTATCTTACAGTGGGGCATACGCAATGGAACATTACTGATTATGTTCATATTAGAATTGAGTTGGCAATGATTGTTGAGTGTGTATAGAGAGAAGTAAAATAGTCAATCGAGGAAGAGAAAGAAAGAGAGGCCGTTGACAAAGCTGTCATAACAGTCAAACATGTGGCTGAAACATTTTTAATAACACAAAATTTGCCGTGCTCGTTCACCGAACAGTCCAAATAATAAAAATCAACTGCACAGGAGACGGAAGCGAAGATCAGTTGACAAAAAAAAAATAGCAAAAGGACAAACCACACTGAATCAGTTCAGACTGCAAGGCTAGGAATTCTCATCTTCGCAGTTAGAATGAACCAATTGTCGCACTAGGAACAACAACATTGACAGCAAAAAGGACGACAACAACATTATCAATTGATCTTGCATAAATCTAGAAGTGGAATAGCGTTAACCAGAATAAGCGCAAGGATTAAGATCAGATTAACAATAGGAAGCACCTACGTAAAGGATTCAGGAGCAAGATGCTGTTAATGGATGCCCTGTTCAACAGCTTGCTGGTGCTGAGCTCGGGCTACGCAATATACACGCTGCATCCGTTGCAGACACCCTATGGCTATGCGGCGGCCGCATTGAGTCTGGTCCATGGGCTGCTAGGTGTGGTGCGGGCGGCGAACAATGACGACGATGAATGCAATCGGTTGCGTCAGATAACTTCTGGTATTATGGAGCTGGTGCCGCTGCCATTGACCAACATCGAGCTCTATTTAAAGTCCTCCAGCCCACACTTGGCCATGGCACACGGCTGTTTTCTAGTGCCGCTTACCTTCGATGTGGTGGCCAAGTGGCGTGATGTCGAGGACAACTCAACGGTGACACTCAAGGATCTGACGCTGCTCGGAAATGTGGTGTCCCTGCTCTTTCTGGGCGTCAATCAGTCGAGCAACGTCTATGGGGGCATGGCTGCAATCGCCTTTGGAGCACGTTATGGGTCCGTCATGTTCGATTATTACTGGGAGGGCTTCGGAGTTCACTTCAACTTGCTGGCCAACTCGGCCTTCATCATGCTAATGGCCATGACACTGACGGCCAAATTCTAAACCATTTAACTTATCTAACCACCAACTGATGGGCATCATCATTTGATCTTTTGTTTCGCCCGACTCAGGGCTAACACGTCCGGTTCGTTGGCACAACAATGGCTCATGCGACGGTGGCGAAGACGGCGACGGCGGCTCAATAAACTTGCAATTAATGATGGCAAATTAAAATGCACAAAAATAAACATTAATTGTTTTGTCAAAAAATTAAATATTTCTTTCCCCTCTCTCTCCACACTCGTTAGCTTGTTCTTTATACGGGCAGCGGCTACATCAGGTACAGCCGCCAGTAATTCAAGGCAAATTTATAGCAAATTATGAGCCATTGAGCAGGAAAACCCAATGCTAAAGTGAACCGGTTACGAACCGACAAAATTAACTTAATCGACACTCTATCAAGAATATATATATACATATATATATATATTGTTTATTCAAGCAATTGCTTTGAATGAAAGAAATTGAAGTGTTTGACTGCATGAAGGGTAAGTACTAGCCGGTTACTTCCAAATGATACTGTGTGATGACTGAAAAGCGTCTCCTCATGCCCTCACCTCTTACACCAAGACTAGTCTTTGTTATAAATGTTGATCATGATATCTATATGTATATTTGCATCCTCAGAAGAGGCTCGATTTAAGTGTTTAGCTTTAAAAAAAATACAATATTAATTAATTAATTAATTGATTATTAAGAAGAAAACAACAACACAAAGCAACAACTAATGTGCGGAAAGGACCAGTGGAGCAGGAAAATAAGTTATGCATTTTAATTAATTAGCTGTTTAGTATGTGTGGAATTTAGGGAAGTTTTTATGATATGCTCAGGGCCTTTCAAAGCGTCGGTTTCGGCATCGATCATACATATGTACGTAAATGTATGTAAATGTAGTGAATGCGGCAAATACACACATATGAATATCATAATCACACTTTGAAAATTTGATTAAGTCCATCTAGCAAAAAAAGTTATTAAACATTTAATTAGGCATATTGCAGCCTACGCGCAGTCGCTGCCCAGTTAGCAGAGCGCGTGCTCATATTACGTTCGCGTGGGTGAGTATGTGTGTGTACGTTGCTTGTAATATACAAATAAAATAATCATAGCATGCTTCCAATATCGGCTATTCGAAGGGTTCAGGGTATCTCTTAGTCGAGCAGTCTCGACTAGAGCTTCCTTACTTGTTTTGTTCTAAAATATTTTTTTTTTTTTAATTTGTAATATTTAGCAACTCAATTAAGATGGTAAAAGCCCAAAAAGTCAATAAATTGTGTGTTTATAGCTCAAGAAAAGTGGTTTAATTCTATTTGCCCCCAGTGGGCGTAGACATTTAATTGGCCAGTCCAACACAGGGGTGTAGTGCAAGGTAAATGTGAATTTTGGACGCTTACGCTTAAAAAGTGCGAAAATTAAAGGGTATTTTTAAATAGGTCACGCCCAAAAGGACCGTACAAATAATTTTTTGGCTTATCGATAGAAGCAACATACCAATCCAATTTTGACGCTTCTAGCACTGAAAGTGTAGGAGCTATAAACTCGTGCGGTTTGCCACGCCCCCCGTCGGCGTAGATATATCCGCCATAGCTTATTCAACTTGGGATGTCAAATCGAGTATACATTCCAAATCTCAACTCTTTAGGACTGCTACAAGTAGTATTTCGTATCGGGAAAATCTTGACATTTTATCTAACGAGAGTATACACGAGTATATGTTCAACAATTTCAAGCCTCTAGCTTCAATAGCATAGAAATCGTTTTCGTTCATTCGGACAGATGGACGGACAGCACGACGGACATTGCACAAACCCAATATACTCATTTTACTTTGTGAATGAATATAAAAAGCAGTGACATGCAGTGTGAAGCATGCAAATATGACAGCGTCGTGGTAGAGGTAATGAATTCTGACTCGTACATGTAGGCGAAGGCTCAAATCTCGGTAAGGTGATGTTGGATTTTCTTTTACATTTTTTTTTACCAAAATATTTTTTTTTACATGTATAATATTTTGCAAATCAGTAAAGATAGTAACATGTACAAAAGTCAATAAATTGTGTGCTTATAGCTCAAAAATGGTAGTTTTTCTCTATTGCCACGCCCCCACTGGGCGTAGACATATAATTTTTCTCCAGTCCATGACAAGGTAACTATGAATTTTGGACGCTAAGGAGGAGGAGGTATAAACTCGTGAGGTTTCCTCCGCCCCCTGTGGGTGTAGATATATCTGCCATAGCTTATTGAACTTGGGATATTAATAAATAAAGTATATATACCAAGTCACAAGTGTTTCTGGCATACAGCAAAATTCATTTTCCGATTTGCCACGCCCTTAGTGGGCGTATCGGGAAAATCTTGACACTTTATATGACGAGAGTATACACGAGTATATGTACATACATTCAAAAATTCCAAGTCTCTAGCTTCAATGGCATAGATATGGTTTGCGTTAATACGGACAGACGGACATTTCACTTTGTGAATGAGTATAATAATGAGCTATCCAATTGTGAATGAGTATAAAAAACCGAGGACGAGGTAAAACAAGCTTTAAGAGAGCTGTTTTTAAAAACTCAACTTTCTCGGTTAAATTTAGGGCAATAACTCTTTTAATGTTTTCATATTAATTCTGAATTCATATTTCATTATTTATAATGATAATACGAAATTCTTGGTAAAATAATAATATTACAGTAATAGTAATATTAAATTTAAGTTAAATTTAAAAATTTAATTTATCTATTTTTTTTTATACTCTGAACCCATTAAAAATGGATAATGAGGATATAATAATTAATTTAGAAATTCGATAACTCTTCTCGTTCTTTTTTTATCGATTAAAAACGAAATCGATTTTTCAGTTTTTAAATTATATCTTCTATATCTTGATAGTTAAAGACTTCAAATCTTGTATTTAGCTTAATTGGACTTTTATACAATTTTGATTTTTGTTAAATTTTGGATGCCACGCCCCACATACATACTGTATATATTTACATATATACATAATAAGAATAACGTAGATATATCTTAAATAAAGTCAATATAATATACATATGAATAGATGAAATCTATTATGTAATTAAACAAAACGTTTACCAAACGTTTACGTACACACGCGCGTGGCAACAGCAGCAGAACCATCTAGAAAATTCTAAAAATTCATAACAACAACAAAGATAAATTGGGGATGAATTTTCAGCAGAAGTTCAGCAGCTCAGCAGCAGTAGCTCAGTAGCTCAATAACTTTACTTAGGAATTCGCTATTTCACACACATGTAGTGCAACGGCGGTAATGGTAGAAGCGGCGACCGCCGACATGAAGACCCTGGTTCTCAGCTGCCGTCAAAATAATTTTTTTTATGAAAGTTACTTATTTCCTTTTTTTTATTTAATTTAAAATTGTATAATTCTATGCAAACTGTGAAATGTATTAAAATTGCCGATAGGCAGGGTTTAGGGTATTTCCTAGTCGGGCACCTCCGACTAGTGCTTCCTTACTTGTTATTTATTTATTTTTATATAAAAAGAAATTTGATGAAAAACGTGAGTCAAATTCAAAATTACAAAATTATAAAATTACAAAAGTACAGGTAAATGAAAAAGCCTAATAATAACAATATATAACAACGATATCACTAACCCGATGCGGGCCGGATCGGCGAGCTATGTCCCAAATCACAGCCAAGTATCGTTAGTGATATCATTAAATCTAAGCAAGATAGAAGAAGATCGAAAATTAATAAAAACAAGTAAGGAAGCTCTAGTCGAGACTGCTCGACTAAGAGATACCCTGAACCCTTCGAATAGCCGATATTGGAAGCATGCTATGATTATTTTATTTGTATATTGCAAGCAACACATAAACACATACTCACCCACGCGAACGTAATATGAGCACGCACTCTGCTTACTGTGCTGCGACTGCGCGTGGGCTGCAATATACTTATGATGTGGTAAATTAAATGTTTAATAAGTTTTTTTCTAGATGGTCATTCTTAATCAAATTTTTACAGTGTGGTTATGGCATTCATATGTGTCTATTTGCCAAAGCAAAGTCTCTCGTATTTGATATACGAGTTTTACAAATTGTGGGCGAAGGGGGCGTAGCAAAATCCAAAAACTACAAAATACCCGCATTCACTATACCTATCTGCACAAAAAATTTGAAATCTCTAGCTTTAATGGGTCAAATAAATGAAAGCAAATTTATCGAAATTTATTGATAATTAGGAAACGGGATAAGTTATCGAAAAAAAAGCAAACTCTAGCTTTTGTGGTTTACGAGATCAGCGTGTTCATACAGACGCTCTGGGCTCTTAATACGAGGGTTGCTCGTTAACTTGTTTTTTAACTAAGTTTAAGTTCATGTCCGTCCTCGGGAATGCGTAACTGCTGAATGAATCTCTACAACTTGATTGAAGTGTTCTTCCTGTACCAACATAGGCCATCTACGATGATGCTACAGAAAAGGAGACTGAGAATTACTTCAATGGTGACCAAAGCTTGGGGGATCCGCTGACACGTCGTTGCTTAGCTTCTGAGTGGCTTGTAGGTTGTACTCATTCATACACTGGAGTAGAGGTAGGCTTAGCACATGATCGTGTCGCGTAATGTTCCGTAAAGGCGAAGCTGGAGTACCAGGAACCATGTCGACAATTTTGTTGTGGTTGGGATACATTGTGTCGTTTATCATGGCGTTACGCTCGAACGTCATAAAATGCATTCCCCTGATGTACATTGTGGGGCCTCCATCTAAACTGATGCTCGCGGGCTCATTCTTTCGTCAACCCTTGTAATGGGCTCCAGACGACTGGGCTGCGTACGGCATATGATTTGGCTGATTCGACGGAGTGCAATCCGCGGGCGCATGTGTCATGTGTGGACAGCTTAAAAAATGGTGCGTGATTAGTTGTGGCGCAATTGGTGACAGCTTTCACTCTGTCCTTGCATTCGGGTACTATGTTGTCGTGCATTTGTAGCACGGTGTTGTGGTGTGCCACGGGGAAAATTATAGCCTTTTACAAATAGGTCTTATATTAGAGTATTCTATACTTATATGAAGGGTGTTATCATACTGAAATATTTTAATTTTGGATACTGCCATTAAACTAACTATGGATACCTCTGTGAGCTGTTCAGTGAAAACAGATTTTAAGTCTTTATGATCAAAAATAGTTGGGTTTATTATATCTGATTTGGCAAGTGTGATTGCAAGCATAAGGTTTTGTATCTTTGTTATAAGCTTTCTATTTCTTGCTAGGAGGGTTTATACAAACGTGGAGTGTCCATCATTCAGACTTTTTTTGTCTTGATTATTTTATTGACTGTTTCTGTGAGCGAGTTGATTCGTTTCTGAATTTCTGTGCTGATCAAAATCTGCCTATTGTTTGATTCTATTACTTGTGTTTCCGTATTTCGAATTTTCTCCAAGTCTGACGCATCAGGCGTCCCGGCTACTACCTTAAAGACTGTGCCTAGGTAATCTAAGCTTCTTGCTATCTTGTGGTGCATCGTTAAAGCGGGCAATAAGTTTTGGGCATGCTCTACATCTACCTTTAAAAGTTTTCGCATGTGCGAAAGGGGAAGTAACAATGATAACTAAGAATTCTGTCAAGTTAGTCGAATGTCTTGTGAATGTCCTTTACTCCCACAATAATACATTACCGTCTAGTACATGAATGCATTTTGCATTTGAGAAATCGGTAATGCGCGACCCCGCTGCGGTTAGAATTGACATTTTTTTTTTATTTTAGGTTGTCCTTATGGACCACCCCTTAATAATTACAGGCGCTCCCAGGTCTACTTGTATGTATGTGTGCCTTAGAACATAATGGGCCCAGTTTGTTTCCTAATTTTTTGTTATTTTTTATGAATACTTTTTCATCTACATCGAATGCCCTAATTTGCCTATTTGTGTTGCATCTGATACTTCTGTCTTTGATACCTTTTTGTAATTCTGTATCTTGTGTGTGAATGACGTCTGATGGTTTTTGTTCTGTAACTGAATGAATTGTTCTATTATAGTCTATTGCTGCTCTTACTATTATCTGTACTGTGTCATTTAATTTTTTTATCAATTTTAATGCATCTGGCTATTTCTAATAGTGTGCTATGGAAACGCTCCACCTGTCCGTTTGAACAGCTATGTAACGGAGGGGCGTTATTGTTAAATTGGTTTTTCAGTAGCGATGTCTCTGAGTTGAACGATGCCTCGTTATCACAATAAACCGTTTTTATTTTTGGAAAAATTTTGACTAATTGTAACATGGGGTTAATGACATCTGTTATTGCTCTGGGTAGCAATGGTTGTATAATGGCGAATTTTGAAAATTTGTTGACACATGTCAAGAATAGCTTCTGGTCAGTGGAAAAGATATCGATGTGAAACATTTCGCCGGTATAAGACGGTATGAGTGTTTCCCCGAGTTCTTGTTTTTTTTTTGGATGACGGTCATATTTAGCGGTAGTGAACACTTTGCAATTTGAGACTATTTCATTAGTTAATTTGGCAATTTTTGGAAAATAATATTCTCGAAGAGTTTGTTTCATATTTTCCTGCGCTGTGTGCGCGATTATGTTCATTATTAATTATTTAAATTTGGTCGCTTTTGCTGGTAATATCGGCTACGTTATTTTTGCAGTGCCAAAATTTTGTTGTCGGGAAGAGTGATACAAGTTCGTGTTGAAAAACAGCCAAGGTCGGGAAATCACAGTAGAATGAGTTTACAACATCACTGTTTTTTGCATGCTTTATGGATTTCTTGTCTGTGAATTGTATTACATGTCGGGTTTTATTTCCGAATAGTATGAGTCGACGATGTAAGTTGTTGCGTGCTTCTTCTATGATAATTTAATTCCTAAAAAGGGTTACAGGCTTGTCTGTTGTATCAATTGTGTAGGTCAGGGATAGCTCACTGTGGATGGTAGCGGCACATGATTGTGTTTCATCTTGCCTACAAGACACATTAATGGATTTGTGCGTTATGCTCTTCAATGAATGCCTTCCATCTTTTAATCTTTGCGTTAGTGTTTTTTTCTGACACTGCAAAGGTAAACGGTTGATGGTCTGTGAAAATGTGGAGTTCTCTGGTACCATACCAAGAGCTCACACGATGGCCAATAACTCTCTTTCATTGGTAGCATAATGAGACTCACTCTGTTTTAATGCTCGGGATATAATTGTGATTGGCCTTCCCCCTTGAGACAGTACTGCACCGATACCAGTAGCGGAAGCGTCGGTCATTAGATCGAAGGGTTTTTAAAGTCGGGGTACATGAGTTTGACGTCTTCTGACGCCAAAATATTTCTTAGGCGGTCAAAACCGTCGCGTTGTGCGTTGTCAAAGTCGATTGGAACCTTTCTGGACATGTGTTTGCTCACCATACCGTTTTCACCCTTAAGTATGTTAGTCAAAGGTCTCGCAATTTACGCAAAGTGTTTAACAAACATCCTGTAATAACTAGCCAGGTCCAAAAATTATCTTAATGCAAAGAGGTTTTTTGGCTCAGCATATTCTTGGATCGCTTTGACTTTTTCGGGATCAGTTTTTGCTCCATTGCTTATGACAATAAAATCCAAATATTCAACGCTCTCTTTAAAGAATTTAGTTTTCTCCTTCGAGACTCTCATGTCGGCGTCGTAAAGCCGTTGGAGCACTATGTCAAGGTGATTGACATGGTCGATTTCGTTTTCAGAAAATATTATCACGTCATCAACATAGACGTAACATATTTTTCTGATCTGTTCTCTCAAAGTTGAGCGATTTTGTTTTTAACAAAATCAGTTACGCTCGCTGGGTATGGGTATAGTTTTGAGTATATCTATTTGTAGTCAATGGTGCGGATTGTGTCTAAAACCAATGTGTTAAACGGCAACGTCTCGTTAGAGGTCGAAAATGTGTCAATCCTTTTCAGTATGAATTTTTAAACTTGTCCCTTATCGGGGACTACAATATCATCTATGTGTGTGAAATCTACACTATCGCATAGGTGGTGCTGCATTGCCTCTGTCGTATTGCCGTAGGTGATATTAATATCGTTTAGATTTAAAGTTACCCCTGCTCGTGCCAACAAATCGAAGCCTTCTATAGCATCAAAGGTGTCGAGAGAGTTCAAAATAAACAAGTAAGGAAACTCTAGTCGGAGGTGCCCGACTAGGAAATACCCTGAACCCCGCCTATCGGCGGCTTTAAATGCACTTCAAAGTTTATAAATAATTTTAAATTAAATTAAAAAATTAAAAAAAAAAAAAAAAGATTAAGTAACTTGCATAAAAAAAGTTTTGACGTCTGTAAGTTTTGACGTCTGTAATCGAACCCGAGACTTTATGTCGGCGATCATCGCTTCTATCAACACAGCCGTTGCAATACATAAGAGCGAGATAGCGAATTCCTAAGTACAGTTATTGAGCTACGAGCTGCTGCTACTGAGCTGCTGAACTTCTGCTTAAAATTCATCCCCAATTTGTCTTTGTTGTTGTTGTTATGAATTCTTCGAATTTTCTAGAGCTTCTGCTGCTGTTGCCACGCGCGTGTGTATGTACGTAAACGTTTGGTAAACGTTTCGTTTAATAACATAATGCATTTCATCTATTCATATGTATGTACATACATATGTATGTATATTATATTGACTTTATTTAAGTTATATCAATGTTACTCTTATTTTTTATATATGTAAATATATACAGTATGTACATGTGTACATACATACATATGTATGTATATTGCAAGCAACGCATACATACACACGCACACGCATACGCTCTGCTAACTGCGCAGTTTACTCAGCGACTTCGCTGCGCCAATATGTGCGTGTTATGGGAAACTAAATGCTTAATAACTTTTTTTGTAGATCGAATTTCTTAATCAAACTTGCGCAGCGTAATTATATCATTCATATGCGTGTATGTGCAAAAGCACAAGTCTGTAGTATTTGAAATAAGTGTTTTGAAAATTTGGGCGAAGGGGGCGTGGCATCCAAAATTTAACAAAAATCAAAATTGTATAAAAGTCCCATTAAGCTAAATACAAGATTTGGAGTCTCTAACTATAAAGATGTAGAAGATATAATTTTAAAACTGAAAATCGATTTCGTTTTTAATCGATAAAAAAAGAACGAGAAGAGTTATCGAATTTCTAAAACAAACTCGACCTGCGCGTGATATACACGAATCTATAAAAAAAAAGTTCAAGTCTCTAGCTATTATAGGTTCTGAGATCCACGCGTTCAAACATACGGACAGACGGACAGACAGACAAAAAAAGAACGAGAAGAGTTATCGAATTTCTAAAACAAACTCGACCTGCGCGTGATATACACGAATCTATAAAAAAAAAGTTCAAGTCTCTAGCTATTATAGGTTCTGAGATCCACGCGTTCAAACATACGGACAGACGGACAGACGGACAGACAGACAGACGGACAGGGCTCAATCGACTCGGCTTGTCGTCCTGATCAAGAATATATATACTTTATGGGGTCTGCCACGCCTCCTTCTGCCTGTTACATACATTTGGGCTGCAACAAAACCATTATACCCTGATTACCCATTTCTAATGGGTTCAGGGTATAAAAACGGGGCGTTTTCTCCAAAGATTTTCATGGAACATTTTTCTTCGATGTTACTGGACCCATGTATGGAGTTCACAGTAAATGGGGTGTCGACAGGTGTTATGTTTTTTAACTGCTTCACGGGTTATACATAATTCTTTGCCTCCCCAGTATCGATTAAGATTTTCAGTGTTCTGCCAGCCAATTGTCGCTCGACGAGCGTTCCCTAAAAAATTCAATAAGTCATGTTTCCTATTGAATCACTTACATCGGATGCCTCAGCAACTGCAGCTTCTGCTATATTTGTGTACTGTTGATCCTCTTGGCTGAAGTTTTGTTGGGTTACATTATTTACCTTTTGGCGTCTTTGCCCCGACATACGTTCTGACGTTTTCTGACGGTTTTCGCCGTAAGTGGGATCGATTGGGGTTTAACCCAATTAGTAGATTCTCTAAACCTTCAAGTTGATGGATCGATATCCATGGGTTGCACTTGGCTCTGAACTTGGTTAGCGTTGTTGGACTTGTTGTTTGAACTTGGTCCGGGTTCGCCTTGAGTTCTGTTTTGATTTTGTTTGAAGTTTGGATTTTTCTCGGAATTTTTTCCATGTCTTGGCATGGAATTATTTCCTTGCTTAATAATTTACTTAACTTAATTTACTTGCGTGATTCCTATCTTCGATTGCTCTGGCATATGTTGCAGCGAACATGCTTCTTTTTATTCTGTTCTGCCTCGCGGGCCAACGCTAAAGCGGATGGCAAATCTTTGGGCTGTGCTGGTATAACTAGTGCTTTGAGAGGCCTCCTAAGACCTGCCATGAAAGCGTGCAAGGCATCATACATAATCTCTGCATTAAGAATGGCTGCTGCTTGTTCATCATGAGTCGCGACAATTTTATTTCTCGACTTCGTCATAATATTGCATGAGGTCTAGGTTACCTTGTCTAACCAACTCCAATGGTTGTTGAGAACACGCAAGGAGGTTTTGTCCGAGTATGTGCAATCAAGTCTAGCAATGATTGCATCGAAGTTGAGCACAGTATTGCGGGATGTGAGCACCGAGCGTGCTGCACCACACTTTGTTTTTCAAAATAGCCACAGCTTGGTAATGTGTTTCACTTCCATTGTAAACCTGATATGCCTCTACGGCTGCTTGTCTCCAAGACACATACTCCTCGTAGTTACCATTAAAATTCGGTACCGATTTAGCAATGTCTAACCTAGCCTCACATCTAATATTGGGATCCATCGTTACACTTTCATACACCTGAACTTGAAGTGTTTCTATTATAAGTGAGTTCACCTGATTTCTCAATTCCTGAATCTCGGCATGCATTTCATTTCGAATGTGTCGCGTGCTAGTGCGCTGCTGACAGCGTTATCTACAAAGGTTTTTTTGTATCAGCGTCCATTTCTGTTTGGTTTGATGTATGGGGTGCAAAGCCTATACTATTTTCTTCGTCAGTATCTAATTCAACTTTAATATTTCTATAGGTCCAACTCATCAGCAGTTGGCGAGAATCAAACAATAGGAGAGAAAAATGATAATAAACCCGCAGGCAGTTTTATCTTGTAAAGAAACTTTGGTTTAAATTAATTAACAAAATTATTTATTACATCACCTTGCGCTTATATCACGCTGCCATTTGTTTTATTTTTTATTTAAATTTCACATTTGTTTCTATTGTCACTGAACAGTCACTTACATGTTTTTATGGTGTAGATTCATAGATTCTAATTCCGTTGGGCTGGTGCCCAATTAGACGCTTGGTCTACGTGTAACTCCAAGTTAGTTATAGTGTCTGGTACACGTGTGACCTTAGACGACACTCAGAGCTTGTGGTACAGTCATGTAGAAAAGGTACTCAAGGTGTTGCAGCTGATTGTCGGAGCAAAGTTTATTACGATGCTTTCGCTTTCGTTATTGTAACAGAACTGATTGACAATAGAAAATAAATAAGAGACTTAAGCTAAGTACCTAATGATCACGTCAGCGGCTCAAGAGCTGATTGATAAAAGAAAACGAATAAGAGACTAAAGCTAAGCGCATGATAATCACGCCATGGGCAAAAGAGAATGAATAAGAGACTAAAGCTAAGTCCATAACGGTTACGCTCTGGGCTCTTAATGCGAGGGTTGCTCGTTAACTTGTTTGTTAACATATATTCTTGATCAGGACGACAATCCGAGTCGATTGAGCCCTGTCCGTCTGTCTGTCTGTTCGTCTGTCCGTATGTTTGAACGTGTCGATCTCAAAACATATAAGAGCTAGAGACTTGAGTTTCCTTACTTTTTATATTCATTATGAAATGAGTATATTGGGTTTGTGCAATGTCCGTCTTGCTGTCCGTCCGTATGTCCGCTTGTCCGTATGAACGCAAACCATTTCTATGCTATTAAAGCTAGAGACTTGAAATTTGGAACATATACTCGTGTAAGTTAACACGCGCCGTTGCGTCAGGGTTGCTCTGGAATTTTCGAAGTGATCTGGCGATAGAATGACAGTGCTTTCATGGCTCACTTTATATCATCTGCTCAAGTGAAACTGACTTCAGCTTGAAATAAATAGAATTGTAGGCAGTGCGAGACGAACTGTCCGAGCGACTACTATAGTAATTGTAATAATAAAAACGAAAAATAGTTTTGTTATATAGTAATTGTAATAATAAAAACGAAAAATAGTTTTGTTATAATTGGCGCCCAACGGCAAGTAAACCCACAAGTTTATGCCAGAAATAATATAACTGATTTTTTTTTTTGATCTGTGCAACTCTTCGAGCTAACGCCAAGAGACATAGAAAAAATATATTAAATAAAAATAGAAAAAATAAAACCCCAGCCACGAGCTGAGCGAGTAAAAAGAACCATAGTGAAAACCAACAAAAACTAAGAAAAAAACAAGAAAAAATAAAACCCCAGCCACGAGCTGAGAGAGTAAAAAAAAAAAAAAAAGAAAAAAAATTAATAAAAGAAAAAATTAATATAAGAATAATTAATATAAGAAAAAATTAAACAACAACCACAAACACCGAAGAAAAAAAACACAAAACAACGTTGGGGGAAAATACTGCGCAACCGCATCGGCCACCAACGCTTAATTAATTTGTTTTTAAAAAAAAGTAAAGTTCTAAATTAATTTTGAAATGATCATGTAAGTGAATTGCTCATTTTTTTTTTTAACAACAAACAAAAGGAGAAGCTGTCTAGTGTGATATTCTAGAATTAAAAATTGTTTCTACACCATTGAATTTTTGATTGTTGAAGTTCCGAAACTTAACATTCTGTCATCGTTTTTCTAAATACTAAATTTCGTTGAGAATACTGTGAGTGTAAAGTGATCTCGGTTTGACATTCTAAACGAATGCAGGGTGTTGACAGACCAGACGATAGCAGTGGGGAAGAATTAATATCTTCCTACTTAGAACTTAGAAAAATAAAAGACAGAAAAATGGCAAATGAACAAGTAACACAACTCGTGGCTCAAATGCACGCAGCCCTTGAACAGCAGGCACTTAGATTTGAAGAAAAGATTGACACTCTCACTCGACAATTCGCCCAGCTTAAGGGGACGACTCCACAAATAGAAGTTTATGAGGAGATAAAAATAGTACCAGGGGCCAAATGTGACGAGCCCCTAGATATAGTGAAGTCTATCCCAGAGTTCGATGGAAAACAGGAAAATTATGTCTCATGGAGACAGGCAGCTTGTTCCGCGTATAAAGTGTTTGAGCCGTATAATGGCAGCTCAAGACACTATCAAGCTGTGGCTATAATCCGAAACAAAGTAAGGGGTTCAGCGGATACTGAGCTTGCATCATTTAACACAGTGTTAAATTTTAAAGCAATTATTGCCAGGTTGGATTTCACGTTTGCCGATAAAACACCAGTACACGTGATCCAACAGCAACTAAGCACTCTTAGGCAGGGCGACCAATCATTAGCGAAGTACTATGATGAGGTCGGGAAAAAGCTGACGTTATTAACAAATAAAACTTTAATGACACATGACCCTGCTGGAGCGGCCGTTCTGAACGAAAAATTCAGGAACGATGCTCTCCATACATTCGTCTCCGGACTGAAAAAGTCCCTGAGGTTGGCTGTCTTCCCAGCACAGCCTCACGATCTCCCAACCGCTCTGGCTCTAGCCCAAGAGGCTGAGTCAAGCAACGAAAGAAGCATCTTTGCGGCTAATTTTGCAAAATATGCTGAAGAAAAACCACAGAAAATTAGTGGTCAAAAGACCCCGAATTGGCGTCAAAACAGCCAACAAGAATATGAGGGTAACTCTCAGAGGAAGAACCCCCATTTTCAGAAAGGTAACAAAGATAACCAGAGTCAGCCGAAAGCAAACAGCTCAAAACAGCGCTTTCAACCCCAAAACTCACAAGGGCGTGGCCCTGAACCAATGGAAGTAGATTCTTCCTCACGCTTTAGACAGCCCACTCAATGCTATAGAGGCAATCAAAACTATGGGGATCAGTCTATGAGGACTCAACAGAACCTCAATCACTTACCCCAAAAAGAAATCAACGATAATAGCAATTATGATCCTTATTCACATCAAGAGGCAGAAGCGGTCGAAGATGACCTGTCAGGAGCAAAGAGCTGTAATTTTTTAGTGGAAGCTCCCTGCTACCGTTTGTAAGACGCATGGTCGCAGGGCGAACAATCAAACTTTTGATAGATACAGGAGCCTCTAAAAACTATATTAAGCCTCTTCCCGAGCTGGCACATTGGAAGCCAGTAAATAGCCCCTTTCAAGTTAAATCAATCCATGGGCACACAAAAATTGAACAGAAATGTCTCATTGACCTATTCGGTGTCAAATCATACTTTTTTAAGCTACAATCATTAAAAGATTTCGATGGCATAATCGGCCTTGATCTACTAAAACGGATTAATGCTCATATTGATTTGAACAATAACATCATAAAGCATGAACGGGGTGCAGAGAAAATTGAGTTCACAACATGTCAACAAGTGAACCATTTTCAAATTAGTGACGCGGACGTTCCTGCCGCAGTCAGACTCGTTTTCAATAAAATGATTGACCGAACGATTAACGCCTTTGCAGACGTTAACGAATCCCTACCGTACAATATTAACACTATTGCCACAATTCCATCCGACAACGTACCGGTATACTCTAAGTTATACCCGTATCCTATGGGCGTGTCAGAATTTGTCAACGCAGAAGTTAAACAACTTCTGGCGAGTGGCATAATTAGACCCTCGAAGTCACCATATAACAATCCAATATGGGTGGTCGACAAAAAAGGTGTCGACGATTCTGGCCATAAAAAAAAACGTCTAGTAATCGATTTTCGAAAGCTAAATCAAAAGACAACCGACGATAAATACCCTATCCCAAATATTTCGACCATATTGTCGAATATGGGTGAGGCTCAATATTTCACAACACTGGACCTTAAATCGGGCTTCCACCAAATAGAATTGGCGGAAAGAGACAGAGAAAAAACTGCATTCTCTGTAAACAATGGGAAGTATGAATTTTGCAGACTTCCCTTTGGGCTTAAAAACGCCCCTAGTATTTTCCAGAGGGCAATAGACGATGTCCTCAGGGACCAAATTGGAAAAACTTGTTACGTCTATGTGGATGACGTAATAATTTTCTCCCCCAACAAGGAAGACCACATCAGACACATCGAGTGGGTCTTGAAAAGCCTTAGGGATGCAGGTATGAGGGTCTCTCAAGAAAAATCCAAATTCTTCAAAAAGGATGTGGAATATTTGGGATTCACAGTATGCAGAGGTGGAATTCGGACATCAACCGACAAAATACAGGCCATAAAGAATTTCCAACCACCGGCAACATTGTTTAGTCTTAGATCGTTTCTAGGGTTAGCAAGTTATTACAGGTGCTTCATAGCAGGATTCGCCAGCATTGCAAGACCCCTAACGGAGATCTTGAAAGGCGAAAATGGGAAAATAAGCGCCAACCATTCGAGGAAAGTGAAACTCAAATTAAACCAAGCCCAGTTAGACGCCTTTAACAGATTAAAGGAGTTACTAGCGTCCGAGGATGTGCTGTTGGCATACCCCGATTTTAAAAAACCATTTGACTTGACAACAGACGCGTCAGGCCAAGGGCTCGGCGCTGTGCTATCTCAGGGCGGACGCCCTATAACAATGATCTCGCGCACATTGCGAGACAATGAAATTAACTTTGCCACAAATGAGCGAGAACTCCTAGCCATTGTGTGGGCATTGAAAAATCTCAGAAATTACTTGTACGGTGTTAAAAATCTTAACATCTACACAGACCACCAGCCTCTAACATTTGCGGTATCGGATAAAAACCCGAATGCCAAAATAAAGCGCTGGAAGGCTTTCATTGACGAGCACAATGCAAACATCATTTATAAGCCAGGCAAAGAAAACCTTGTGGCAGACGCTCTGTCTCGCCAAAATATCAACGCTCTGGAGGACACAGTAGAATCTGATGCCGCTACGATCCACAGCGAAGAGTCTTTAACTTACACAATCGAGACAACAGATAAACCGGTAAACTGCTTCCGAAACCAGATTATACTGGAGGAAAGCACTGTCCCACAACACAAGACATATATCTTGTTTAGAACAAAGACCCGACACGTTATACAGTTTTCCGATCGCAATACACTGATGCAAACTCTACGAGAGGCTGTAAACTCCGAGGTGACTAACGCAATATATTGTGAACTTCCTATTCTAGCCTTCATTCAACATAATCTAGTGAAGGATTTCCCTTCAACAACTTTTAGACACTCTAAAAGTTTCGTGATAGATATATCAGATGTTACAGAACAAAGAGAAATAGCTATAGCGGAGCACAATCGCGCTCATCGCGCAGCACAAGAGAATGCCCAGCAAATACTTAATGACTATTTTTTTCCAAAAATGGGCCGTTTAACAACTGAAATAGCAGCAAACTGTCGAGTATGCGCTATGAACAAGCATAACCGACACCCGATCAAGCATGAAATAGGAAAAACCCCTTTACCTTCATATGCTGGAGAAATGTTACATGTAGACATTTACTCCACAGATGGAAAATACTTTCTAACCTGTATTGATAAATTTTCCAAATTTGCTGTCGTCCAACCAATCCGATCACGAGCAATTGTGGATATAAAGGCTCCACTCTTGCAACTTTTAAATTTTTTTCCAAAGACAAAAACAATCTACTGCGATAACGAGAAATCTCTAAACTCAGAGACTATCAAAGCAATGTTGTTAAACAACTTTGACATAGTGATCACAAATGCACCCCCCTACATAGTATATCTAACGGGCAGGTCGAGCGTTTTCACGGCACGTTAGGGGATATAAGTCGTTGCCTAAAAAATGGAAATCACATTGAAGATACTATTGACAGTACCCTCCTTGCGACAGTAAAGTACAATAGGACGATCCATTCGGTGACAAAGAAAAAGCCGATAGAAATTATTCATAATATCCCTACAAACGTTGCAGTGCAGATAAAAAACAACCTCACGTCAGCACAAGGAAAGTCTTTGGAGCATCATAACAAGAACAGGGTCCAAAAAGCGTACCAAGTAGGAGAGAAAGTATGGGTAAAGTCAAATAGGAGACTAGGAAATAAACTTTCACCCTTATTCACCGAAGCAGTGGTCGAAGCAGACCTTGGGACAACGGTCCTTATAAAAGGGAGGATGGTCCATAAGGACAACCTTAAGTAAACCATTTTTTGTAAATTTAAATTAAAAAAAATTTAAAAAAGGACAATTAGTAGATGCTGAAAACAAGCAAATTGAGATCAATAACAAAATTCAAGTAAGACTCAACGAAATTTCAAGAACTCTTAACACAATTCAAAAACCAGATACTGAAGTCGAATATCTTTATACGACTATCTTGGCGAAAAACAGAGTGATAATTTCGGACCTAGAAGATTTGATTCTTTCAATTTCACTTGCAAAAATAAATTTAATTAGCCCACTCATACTCGACAGTATTGACGTAAAAGAACTAAATGAGCAACTCACCAATGTTAGCGTAACAGATCTACTAGAGGTATCTAATTTCCAAAATTCCCAACTACTATATTTTTTAATCAAATTCCCTAGACCTAAGTTACTCTGTAAAAAAATCAATATTTTTCCCATTCAACATAGTAATATAATAATAGATTTGGAAGAAGGCGACGTGGTGGCCGATTGCGGGACAGAAATCATCGCCGTGCGCGATTGCACCTACAATTCAACACTGCCCGCTCCACCGGATCCTTCTCTGAGCGATAGATAAAGACATAGGGACGTTGCACAATCACCCAGCGCTTCTTCCAGCCGGAACCACCATGTTCGAGCACGTTCAACAGGCCTTTGCGTGCCACAACGGGACTAACCCGAATCTCCTCTAGTTCAGAAATCAACATGTGCCCAACAGCTAATCTCAGGTGGCACTGCACAATGCGCTACACGCCTTGGGCATCTAAAGCCTATAATCGTACTCGATGAAGGCATCGTTATCATCAATAGCGCCACAATCCACATAGTGGGTAGCACCGGAACTAGCCAGCAGGTCATGGGGACGACTTATTTAATCACCTTCGATGACCACATCTCATTAAATGGAACCCGTTACATAAATCATCGTGGCATTCTGATGAAAAACCCAGCAGTTTCGACGTCAGGAATAGTTAATATCACACTATTCCGAGAACACCTGAGCCTCCCGTTCCTGCACGACCCGAGTCTGAGTAATCTTCGCCACATCAGTACCTCAAGGCCGAATTGTCAGCAAGGTCATTTGGTTGCGTCACTATCATTGTTTCTCTTGTCTTCCTCCTAGTTATCGGGTTTAAACTACGTCAACGGGTGACGATCAATGGGAAACCCGAGGACGGGTTTCAACGTACCCGGGGAGGAGTTAACACGCGCCGTTGCGTCAGGGTTGCTCTGGAATTTTCGAAGTGATCTGGCGATAGAATGACAGTGCTTTCATGGCTCACTTTATATCATCTGCTCAAGTGAAACTGACTTCAGCTTGAAATAAATAGAATTGTAGGCAGTGCGAGACGAACTGTCCGAGCGACTACTATAGTAATTGTAATAATAAAAACGAAAAATAGTTTTGTTATATAGTAATTGTAATAATAAAAACGAAAAATAGTTTTGTTATAATTTGTATACTCTCGTCAGATAAAGTGTCAAGAGTTTCCCCATATGCCTACTAGGGGCGTGACAAATTGGAAAATGAATTTTCCTGTATGTCAGTCCTAGTGAGTTGAAATTTGGAATGTATATTCGCCTTGACATCCCAAGTTGAATAAGCTATGGCGGATTTATCTACGCTCATTGGGGGTGTGGCGAATCGGGTTAAACTGTAGCTACAGTTTTAGAGCTAGAACAAATTAATTTCCCATATCATCGCAGCCCACTCGCAGTCGTATATATATATATATATATATATGTAAAATAATCATAGCATGCTTCCAATATCGGCTATTTAAAGGTTTCAGGGTATCTCTGAGTCGAGCAGTCTCGACTAGAGCTTCCTTACTTGTTTTATAATTTAGAAAAACAATCAAGTGCCTAAATATATTATAAATGACTACTGAATAAAACAACATTTACATTTTTTTTATATATTCAATAGTTTAGGTGGTACACCCTCCTAAAGTTTTATTGTACTACTGCATGAAATAAGCTGTGAGCCACTGTGTATATAATAAATACATACATACTTACATATGTATGTACATATGTATATGACCGGAATACAATGCAAACGAGGAAGTCGCATATTTGAAATCAGACAGAAACATACTGGAATTGTGAGATTGAAACGGTTTGTTGTTGGAACGATTACGTCGTCGCCAAGCACGACACACTAAACACGAATCATGAAACATGAAGCACGAAACATGAAACATAAAACGATAAAGGAAGCTGCTAAATTAGTGCGAACCATTTGCATTGTTTAAGTTATTTAATATTCGTAGGTTTATTTGATTTGCCGCATGTAGAATTAGCATACGAGACCAGATCGCGGATCATCTGCACCCTATGATGCTCGCGACTCACCTGTGGCTATTCACCTGTTTGCACCTGTGGTACCGTCACCGGCTCCAGCACCTCAGCATCGCTCTATCACTAAATGGTCCGCTAAACATATGCATGAAAGTTGCACGGGCGAATGACGGAGTCATTAGCCCAGCAGAGAAATTTAGAAAACGAGTTTGGAAGCTGGGCTCTTGATATCATCAGATGAGATAATGATATATTCAAACAGTTGCCAGCTACGAGATGACAATAAATATTATGGATATTTTTCTCGTTTTTAGGCAGCCCATATGTACATATTTACATACATATGTACATGCCAAGTGAATCTATGTACGTCAAAAACGTCACAATCAACTGAAATATAAATAAACAGGTAAGAAAGGTCTAGTCGAGACCGCTCGACCAGGAGATATCCTGGAACCCTATGAAAAGCCGATATTGGTAGTGATGTCATTTCAGCCTTTTCCAGCTAGATATGGCTGTTTTGGAAATGCGATTACGGGAAAAATTTTAAAACAGCGGGCAGCGGGAATTTTAGCTTGTAATGTATGTAACAGGCAGAAGGAGGGGTGGCAGACCCCATAAAGTATATATATTCTTGATCAGGACGACAAGCCGAGTCGATTGAGCCCTGTCCGTCTGTCTGTCTGTCCGTCTGTCCGTCTGTCCGTATGTTTGAACACGTGGATCTCAGAACCTATAATAGCTAGAGACTTGAACTTTTTTTTATAGATTCGTGTATATCACGCGTAGGACGAGTTTGTTTTAGAAATTCGATAACTCTTCTCGTTTTTTTTTATCGATTAAAAACGAAATCGATTTTCAGTTTTAAAATTATATCTTATATATCTTGATAGTTAGAGACTCCAAATCTTGTATTTAGCTTAATGGGACTTGTATACAATTTTGACTTTTGTTAAATTTTGGATGCCGCGCCCCCTTCGCCCAAATTTTCAAAACACTTACTTCAAATACTAGAGACTTGTGCTTTTGCACATGCACACATATGAATGATATAATTACGCTGCGCAAGTTTGATTAAGAAAGTCGATCTACAAAAATAGTTATTAAGCATTTAGTTTCCCATAACTCGCACATATTGGCGCAGCGCAGTCGCTGAGTAAACTGCGCAGTTAGCAGAGCGTATGCGTGTGCGTATGTATGTATGCGTTGCTTGCAATATACATATGTATGTTCACATGTACATACTGTATATATTTACATCTATAAAGTAAGAGTAACATTGATATAACTTAAATAAAGTCAATATAATATACATACATATGAATAGATGAAGTGCATTATGTTATTAAACGAAACGTTTACCAAACGTTTACGTACACACGCGCGTGGCAACATCAGCAGAAGCATCTAGAAAATTCTAAGAATTCATAACAACAACAACAAAGACAAATTGGGGATGAATTTTAAGCAGAAGTTCAGCAGTTCAGTAGCTCAATAACTTTACTTAGGAATTCGCTATCTCACACTCATGTAGTGCGACGGCTGTATTTGTAGAAGCGTCGATCGTCGACATGAAGACTCGGGTTCGATTCTATAAGCTGCCGTGAAAACTTTTCTTATGAAAGTTACTTGTTTTTATTTATTTTTTTAATTTTTTAATTTAATTTAAAACTATATGCAAACTTTGAAATGCATTTAAAACCGCTGATAGGTTTATGGTATTTCCTAGTCGTCCACCTCCGACTAGAGTTTCCTTACTTGTCTTGTAGATGGACTTTTATATTCAAATTAATCACAGTGTGATTATGTGTATGTGTGTATTTGCCAAAGGACAAGTCTCTAGTATTTGAAAAACGGGTTTTGCAAATTGTGGGCGAAGGGGGAGTGGCATCAAAAATAAAAAAACTACAAATGTCCGCATTCACTACTGTAGTGTCTTATATGCCAAATAAGCATATGCCCACCGGATTGTAGTCTATACAATATGTAAAGTGGTCATATGTCCTAACTAAGCGTTAGAGTATCAAGCGCATAAACAGAGACACTTTGTCGCGTTGTTTACATAATATAACCACCGCCAAGTGGTGTAATATGATCAGCCGCTTATATGTGGACTGGCCTGCAGCGTGAGATCTGCAGCGTAAGCATAATGACGTTCTGACCATTCGGTCCCAAGCGCATTTCAATTTATATGCCTTCTACATGAACATATAATAATATATACAAATACATATGGCACGCTATATACTCCCGTTCTGCCGCTGCTTTGAGCAACAGTATTATATACTCTCTTATGTACTTTAGGCTAAGTCAATATCGAATAAAGACAAACCGATTCATAATGTATGAAGACGTCAAGACAACCAGAAATCGCTTGTTTCTTTCTCTACATGGCGAGCGTGACTCCTGCCTGCCAACTAGCCAACTGATTGCCTGCGCTGCCACCGCAACATCACATCATAGATGTTAGCGGTGGCCTACAACAACACAGCAATATCATCAAAAGGAGCTGCAGAAGTAGAAATAATAACAAACAACAATAACAAATCACAGCAGCAGCAACAGTTTCTTTCCCAGCCACGACGAGCAAGGGTCAACATGAGCTCTCTAAAGCTCCAGAAGAGGAACGCAGCCTCAGTGCTACATTGCGCCAAAAAGAAGGTTTGGTTGGAATCGCCAACACAAACTCGTATCAGAACATACGAAAACTGATCAAGGGTGGTCTGATCATCAAGAAGCCCGTCGTGGTGCATTTCCGCTACCGTGTGCATAAGAACACTGAGGCACGCCGCAAGCCGCCAATGCGGCTTTGGCAAGCGCAAGGGTTCAGCCGATGCGACGACCAGCACCAACCTACCAAAGGGACAAGTTGCCGACACTGCTACAATGAGCACACATCGTGGAGCCGACAACTCTATATCGAGCGTATATCATCGTATAAAAAAATAATATAAGAATATAAAAAAAAATAAATAAACGCGTATTAACTATATTTAAACCTAAGAAAAATATTGTAAGCGGAAGCGATACCTGCATTGCCCGCTAGAGTATGGCCCGTGAAACCATACGAAACAAGTAAGGAAGCTCTAGTCGAGACTGCTCGCTAAGAGATACCCTGAACCCTTCGAATAGCCGATATTGGAAGCATGCTATGATTATTTTACATATACATATTGACACACACATACGCACCCACGCGAACGTAATATGAGCACGCGCTCTGCTAACTGAGCAGCGACGGCGCGTGGGCTGCAATATGCTTATGATATGGGAAATTAAATGTGTAATAACTTTTTTGCTAGATGGACTTTCTTAATCAAATTTGTACAGTGTGATTATGACATTTATATGTGTATATGTGCAAAAGCACAAGAGTCTAGTATTTTAAATACGGGTTTTGCAAATTGGGTGCGAAGGGGCGTGGTATCCAAAATCGAAAAACTACAAAATGTCCGAATTCACTATACCTACCTGCACAGTAAAAAACAAAGAGCGCTGCGTTTATACAGACGGATGGACCGGCGGGTAGGCGGACAGACTCAGCTCGTAAAGCTGATTAAGAATATATGTATATATGTATATATGAACCCATTGAAAATGGGAAATCAGGGTATAATGTTATTGTGAAAATGTATGTAACATGCAGAAGGAGACGTCGCAGACCCCATAAAATACATATATTCTTGATCAGCTCGACGAGCTGAGTCGATATATCCCTGTCCGTCCGTATGTCCGTCCGTCCGTCCGTCTGTATGAACGCGCTGATCTCGTAAACCACAAAAGCTAGAGATCTGAAATTTGACTGTATACTGGTGAACACCATACGCAGTACAAGTTTGTTTTTTTTTTTCGATAACTCATCCCGTTTTCGAAATGTAGTGAATGCGGGCATTTTGTAGTTTTTGGATTTTGGATGTCACGCCCCTTCGCCCACAATTTGCAAAACCCGTATATCAAATACTAGAGACTTGTGCTTTGGCAAATAGACAAATATGAATGCCATAATCACACAGTGAAAATTTGATTAAGAAAGTATATCTAGAAAAATGTTATTAAACATTACATTTCCCATATCATAGGCATATTGCCCGAGCGCAGTCGTTGATCAGTTAGCAGCGCGCGTGCTCATATTACGTTCGTGTGCGTGCGTATGTGTGTGTATGTGTTGCTTGTAATATATATGTAAAATAATCAGAGCATGCTTCCAATATCGGCTATTCGAAGGGTTCAGGGTATCTCTTAGTCGAGCAGTCTCGACTAGAGCTTCCTTACTAGTTTTAATTTAATTTAAAATTATATAATTCTATGCAAACTGCGAAGTGTATTTAAAACTGTGGATAGGCGGAGCTTAGGGTATTTCCTAGTCGGGCACCGCCGACTAAAGTTTCCATACTTGTTTTTTATAGCTCATCCCTTTTCCTTATTTTTGATCAATTTCGATAAATTAACAGCGATTTATGCGTACCGTTACAGCAAGAGACTCCAAATTCACTGTGCAAATACATGTAGTGAATGCGGACCTTTTGTAGATTTTTGATTTTGGATGCAACGCCCCCTTCGCCTAAAATTTGAAAACAAAATTTTTTCCAATACTGTAGACTTGTGCTTTGGTACATATGAATGCCTTAAACACACTGTAAAAATTTGATTAAGAAAGTCCAACTACAAAAAAGTTATTGCACATTTAATTTCCCATAATATTTGCATATTGCAGTCAAGTCGAGCAGTATAGATTATGCACTCTTTCTTGTTAAATTTTTGTTTTGCCATATTGGGGCTATTATATATTTAGACACTGTGGGAAGAGTAGAATAGAAGCAGCATAATCAAATACACCCTTCCTCTTGGATTGTTTAAGGTGAACAGTGAGCATATATCAAAGGTTTTGTATTCGGAGGCTCTATTAAAATCCAACCAAATAAATTGAAACGGAGCCAAGTTCGCATGCAAATGGCGTTTGGTGTTATCCCATCACGTGCTCAGTGGCCAATTTGGTGGTGAGCACCAACCAAAAATTCAGACACGTAACACTCGAAACATAAAAATTTACAAATCAAATGCCAAGCACACACACACATACCCAGACACGCACAGGTGTATACCATTTGGATCGTTCCTAGTCTTCTGAAGAGCAGGAAGACACGCACTCGAATAGTTCGTACGCTTTATAGGTTTTGCAAGTATTGTTTAGGCATTTTATGAATTTCTGAATTGGTTTAATTTCGCGATAACTCTTCACTGGCCGCACTTGACACAATGTTCTGCCGCCCCTATAAGCACTTCTTCTTTTAATGGGTTTTAGTCTTGGCAAGCAGAAAATTGTCAACACGTTCGAGCCATCCCGCAGCACGAACAGTGTAATAAAAATTCCCAAGAATGCTTAGCCACACTTCTGCGTGGCCCATACTAAAGACCAGACATTAGCATTTCAAGCAACCGATTGCGTCATCGAATATGCGCTTTGAGTAAATGCAGTCGCAGTCGCAGATGGAGGAAGAAAATTTCAGGTAAAGCGCAAAGAAACAACTAAGAATGTGTAATTAGGATTACCCTGAACCCTCCGAAACACGATATTCCAAAACATGATTATTTCACATATATATACAGTCTGTCAAGAATGAGTTTGCACACTGTACATACATACATATGTACATATGTATATTGCAAGCAACACGTAACCATGTGTAAGCACGTTGCTCTGCTGAATGCGCAGATTGAGTAGCAAATTCATTATTTAATAAATTTTGGTGTAGATGAAGTTTCTTAATCAAACTTAACAGCGTTCTTTACCATTCATATGTGTGTATTTGCCAAAGCACAAGAGTCTAATATTTAAACAAGAAAGGAAGCTCTAGTCGAGACTGCTCGACTAAGAGATACCCTGAACTCTTCGAATAGCCGATATTGGAAGCATGCTCTGATTATTTTACAAATTTATTGCAAGAAACACATACACACACATACGCACGCACATGAACGTAATATGAGCACGTGCTCTGCTAACTGAGCAGCGACTGCGCTCGGGCTGCAATATGCCTATAACATAGGAAATTAAATGTGTAATAACTTTTTAAAACCTGAACCCATTAAAAATGGGTAATCAGGGTATAATGGTTTTGTTGCAGCCCAAATGTATGTAACAGGCAGACCCCATAAAGTATATACATATATTCTTGATCAGGGAGACAAGCCGAGTCGATTGAGCCCTGTCCGTCTGTCTGTCTGCCCGTCTGTCCGACTGTCCGTATGTGTGAACGCGTCGATCTCAGAACATATAAGAGATAGAGACTTCAAATTTGTAGGTTCGTGTATATCACACGCAGATCGAGTTTGTTTTAAAAATTCGATAACTCTTCTCGTTCTTTTTTTTATCGATTAAAAACGAAAATCGATTTTCAGTTTTAAAATTATATCTTTTACATCCTTAAAGTTGTAGACTTAAAATCATGTATTTTGTAGTTTAATGGGACGTTTATTCAATTTTGATTTTTGTTAAATTTTGGATGCCACGCTCCCTTACCCCAAATTTTCAAAACAATTATTTCAAATACTAGAGACTGCTTTTGCACATACACGCATATGAATGATTACGCTGCGCAAGTTTGATTAAGAAAGTCGGGTCTACAAAAAAGTTATTAAGCATTTAGTTTCCCATAACACGCACATATTGGCGCAGCGCAGTCGCTGAGTAAACTGCGCAGTTAGCAGAGCGTATGTGTGTGCGTGTGTATGTATGCGTTGCTTGCAATATACATACATGCATATGTATGTACGGATGTACGTATGTATGTATATATAAAATAAGTATAACATAGATATAATTTAAATAAAGTCAATATTATATATACATATGTAGATGAAATCTATTTTCTTATTAAACAAAACGTTTACGTACACACGCACGTGATAGCAGCTGCAGAAGCATCTAGAAAATTCTAAGAATGCATAACAACAACAAAGACAAATTAGGGATGACTTTTCAGCAGAAGTTCAGCAGCTCAGTCGCAGTAGCTCAATAACTTTACTTAAGAATTCGCTATGTCACAATCATGTAGTGCAACGGATGTGTTGGTAGGAGCGGCGATCACCGACATGTAGACCCGGGTCCGATTCTCTAAGCTAAGCTGCCGTCAAGATTTTTTTATGCAAGTTACTTATTTTACTTCTTTTTTTTCATATAATTTAAAGTTATATAATTCTAAGCAAACTGTGAAGTGCATTTAAAAATGCCGATACGCGGGGTTTAGGGTATTTCCTAGTCGGGCACTTCCGACTAGTGTTTCCTTACTTGTTTTGTAGATGGACTTTCTTAATCAAATTTTTACAGTGTGATTATGGCATTCATATGTGTCTATTTGCCAAAGCGCATGTCTCTAGCATTTGAAATACGGGTTTCTTCAAATTGGGGGCGTGGCATCCTAAATCCAAAAACTACATAATGTCCGCATTCACTACACCTATCTGTACAAAAAATTTTCTCTAACTTTAATGGGTCACATAATTTAAGGCAAATTTATCGAAATTTATCGATAATTCTCAAACGGGATGAGTTATCGAAAAAAAAACAAACTCGTACTGCGTATGGTATTCACGAGTATACATGTCCAGTTTAACATCTCTATCTTATGTGGTTTACGACCTAGAGTCACGAGTCAAAATGCGTCATCTCTTTTGTAGTTTTTGGATTTTGGATCCCACGCCCCCTTCGCCCGCAATTTGTAAAACCCGTATATCAAATACTGCAGACTTGTGCTCTGGGAAATACACGCATACGAATGCCATAATCACACTGTGAATATGATTAAGAAAGTCCATCTAGAAAAAAAGTTATTAAACATTACATTTCCTATATCATATTACGTTCGTGTGCGTGCGTATGAATGTGTGTGTATGTGTTGCTTGCAATATACATATATGTAAAATAATCATGGCATGCTTCCAATATCGGGTATTCGAAGGGTTCAGGGTATCTCTTAGTCGAGCAGTCTCGACTAGAGCTCCCTTACTTGTTTTATTTTCTGCTTGCCTTGGGGAAAAGTAAAAGTTGGCCTGTCAGTTCTGCAAATGGTCGAAACACCGGAAATATGAACACATTTGTTTCAAACTGCCCAAAAGACCGACAGAGCATGGATTTTCGTTGCTCAATTAGCAAAATGCCTAAAAGCTGCTTTTGGTTTTTGCTGTTTAATGGCAAAAGCCTCAATGGACACGGGCATGGTGTTCATTATTACTTACGCGTACTATGAAGTGTTAAGATAACAGCGAAAAATACATGAAATAAAACTGGAAAAACTAACAAGTCAGTTGCCATCAGACAAAAGACACCGGACATCGCACATCGGACAACAGCCAGCAACATGGCCCAGGCAGCCCCTCCAGCTTGGGCTCCCCCTCCATACCACCCTCCAGCTCGCAACAACTCCACGCATATTTCGCCGGTTACAATGTCCATTCATTTATAACGAATTTCTACATTGAAATGTTGAAAATTTGTTAAACAGCCTTGTTCGGATCATGGACCGCAGCATTCCGCCTGCCTGTCTTCCTGGGGAGGAATTCTTCTCTCTTCATCCTAATTTTTATACTCATTCTTAAAGTGAAATGAGTATATTGGGTTTGTGTAATGTCCGTCTTGTTGTCCGTCCGTCTGTCCGCCTGTCCGTATGAACGCAACCCATTTCTATGTTATTGAAGCTAGAGACTTGAAATTTGTAATATATACTCGTGTATACTCTCGTCAGATAAAGTGTCAAGATTTACCCGATACGCCAACTAGGGGCGTGGAAAATTGGAAAATGAATTTTCCTGTATGTCGAGAGTTGAGATATGAAATGTATACTCGCGTTGACATCCTAAGTTGAATAAGGTATGGCGGATTTATCTACGCTCATTGGGGGCGTGGAAAATCGGGTGAAACTGTATTTTCTACAGTTTTAGAGCTAGAACAACCAAATTTGGCACTTGAGTAACTGTTATGATCCTAAAAAGATCGAATAAAAAATTACTACTAGGGGCTTGGCAAATCGGATCTGAATATATATCAATTTTGCATCTTCTGTTATATTTTGAAGATTATTGATGCTAGAAACTTGAAACTTGGTACATATACTTGTATTAACGTCCCAAGTTCGGATATATCTACGCCCACAGGGGACGTGGCAAACCGCACGAGTTTATAGCTCCTACAGTTTTAATGCTTCGAAATTGGATGGTAGGTTGCTGATGACCTCCTCTATCGATCGGCTAAAAATTATTTTTACGCCCCTTTTGGGGCGTGACATATTAAAAAATACTCTATAATTTTCGCATTTTTTGAGTGTTAGCGTCCAAAATTCACAGTTACGCTGCTGTAGACCCCTGTCATGGACCGCCCCCAGGGGGCATAGAAAAATTGAATTAAACCACTTTTCTTGAGCTATAAACACAATTTATTAACTTTTTGGGCTTTTACCATCTTAATTGAGTTGCTAAATATTATAAATATAAGAAAAATATATTTTAGAACAAAAAAATAAAGAAATAAAATAAAAGCCGACATAGAAAATTGGAGATTCGAACCTCCGCCTACTTGTGTATAAAATACCCACTCGCCCGACGCCTGACGCCCGACCCAAGGGTGCCATGATCGGCGCGCGTCACTTCTATTAACAACGCTACTGAAGCTCATACTAAGCTAGTAACTTAATGAGCATATGATTCACGTTGAATTCTACTGTATTTGTTATATCTTAGAACATAAGAAAATGTTTGCTATGCAGATGTGCAGCATATTTGTCAATTGCCTAAACGTTTTGTTGAATAACTTCTGTGTTAACGGATTTTAATGAAATTTTCAACATATTAATAATATTTTCAACTGAATTTTAAGAAATTTGTGTATAGCAAAAATCAAAATTGTATTAAGTATACACGACACTAAATACAAAATTTAGGAATAATTAGGGGTGTGGCAAATTAGTAAATTGGTTTCTTGGAATGTTATGGAACTAGGAGCTTGCGGGATGAATGAGTATTTGGCAGTCGGTTGCACCCGACTGCAACGTTCTTACTTGTTTCTTATTATTTTTAAGCTCTTATTTCTTTGTGTTGCTTTAAACAAATCATCTTCATTCATGTCGTCGGTGCAGCTGCTGTCCAATAGACATTAGTTCGTAACTTAATTAATGCTTTTGTGTTAATTGTTACAGCAAAAACAATACAAAATGTTTTAAAACTACAAACAATAACAACACGAGAAGCCTAAAATCGTCCAAAAATATTCAAACTTCGTGCATGTGGTCCAAAGAATTGTGAAACTATATTGTCCTATGTTGTTTTTGCTCTTTTCGACATTATTGAATAATATTATATAGCCTAGGTATTCGCTGGAACCTCACTCATTAACTAAAAATTATAAATTATGAGAAAAGTTCTGCTTTTGCAAGATTCATGGACTGTAGCATTTCTTCTACACGTTTCACAGCACAAATCTCAAAAAATTTAAAATAAATAAAAAATCACAAGTAAACACATTGGGACTGCATAATAACTGTTCAAAATTCACAAATTGTCAAAGCTATCAATAAACCACTTTACCATTAAGACAGAGTTGTAGGTCTCGCCGTGGAGATATGTATATAGAGATCAGAAGTGACTCCATTTCAAACCTTTAAAATCCGGACTTGTCGCGGCACGCCCCCAAGATTCATACATGTCAATTATATATCTATGTCGTAGTTTCATTAATTTCATACAAACTGTGGGAGTGAAGCGAATCCCAACTTACGTGCACAACTGTCTCAACTTTGACTGATCTGCATTTACTCATTACGCATCGATTTTATACTTCTCTCTGCACTCGTAAGCTGGGCTATCCTTGGCGACAGCGCGACCACGCCGTCGCCTCACTCTTACGGTATATAGGCGCCAGACATATTCCACGTCGTAGTCAAATCTACGTCGCACTCAAATACTAAGAATGATTTTTCTCTAACCAAACTCTCTAAGCAGCTGCGCCTTGCAAATGTTCAAATTCAAAATGTTCAATTCAAAATTTCTTTCATAAAAACTGTTAAAATTTATTCTTAATGTTAACATAATCGTATTTCGAACTTAAATCAATATCTCATTGCTTTACTCATAATCTTTCGTCAGTTAATTTTTCATTTCTTGTGACCAAAATTTCAAACTTAATTTATTAATTCAATCATCGTCTCACTTGGACGGATAACCATCGTCTCACTTGGACGAACGGATTACCATCGTTCCTCTTAAACTGATAACCATCGTGTCTCCTAGACGCATAAATATCGTCTCTCCTAGACGGATAACCATTCTGACATTCACTCGTCCTCGTGTAATTAACATTTGATAAAATATTCAGTTCAACATTTCTTTCATACAAACTTTTAACATTTATTCTTAACATAAACATAATCAATTCACTTCAATATTTCACATATGCAAATTACAAAACTTAAATAATTTTTTGTCAACATATTAACTTTGCATTTCTTTTGACCAAACTTCAAACTTAATTCATATTTTCAATCATCGCCTCACTTGGACGGATCATTTTCAGTCTCCAATTGACCCTTTGACAAAGCTTGAATCTTCACTGTCAATATCCAATTCTTGAGGAACAGCTCCAGTTTTTCTTATCAACCATTCAAGCACCAATACTGTCTCTTTCAACAGTTTCAACATTAGAGTTACACAATCAAATTCCACACACGCCATGATCAAAACAAACATTAGTTTTGTGTTTTCAAGTATTCTGCCATTTTCTTTGGCCAGCCATACAACTTCTTTTTCCACCCTGATTGGTGAAGTTCACTTTCTTTCGTGACTTCAAGATTCTCTACAATCGTATTATGAATCTCAACAATATTATTATAATCATCACAAACATTCGCCATCTCGGGCACTTGCCTTTCTGGCAGTCTTCTTAAATATTTTTGGGTATATTTGTAATTTCGTTTATTGGTTAAGGACCTGAAAGTGTACCTGTCACCCTCTAGGACATTTGTGTCTAATTAGTTTTGTCTTATTTTTATATCCTGAACCCATTAAAAATGGGTAATCAGGGTATAATGGTTTTGTTGCAGCCCAAATGTATGTAACAGGCAGAAGGAGGCGTGGCAGACCCCATTATGTATATATATTCTTGATCAGGACGACCGCCGAGTCGATTGAGCCCTATCCGTCTGTCTGTTTGTCTGTCCGTCTGTCCGTATGTGTGACTGCGTTGAGGATGCCTGGAGTCATGTTGTGAGCTGTATCGAAGCCAGCCCGGCTAGATACGTGCTCGGAATCTTCATCGACTTCAAGGATGCATTCGATCACGTCGAATGGGACGCAGCATTACGCCGACTATCGGCTTTAGGATGCAGGGAAGTTGGGATCTGGCGCAGCTTCTTTTTGGACCGAAAAGGTAGCATCGTCAGCAGCTTTGGCGAAGCCAACGTTGATGTCACACGTGGCTGCCCGCAGGGGTCCATTAGTGGTCCATTCGTTTGGAACATACTAATGGATGTCCTCCTGCGTCGACTGGAAGCGCATTGCACGGTTAGTGCATACGCTGATGATCTCCTGCTGCTTACCGATGGAGAATCCAGATCCCAACTTGAGCTCAAAGGTACCCAACTCATGGAACTAGTTGGAGGATGGGGCATCAAAGTAGGCGGGTCAGGTTCATCCACAAAGACTGTGACGATGCTCCTTAAGGACAAGCTGTCGTCGAACAGACCGCCCGCCGTAAGCTTTGCAGGAGCAAACTTACGGTATGTGACGCAATACCGTTACCTTGGCATCACGGTTGGCCAGCGGCTGAGTTTTCTCCCGCATATCGCGTATATACGCGATCGGCTGACCAGAGTCGTCGGAGCCCTGACCCGTGGGCTACGCGTCGACTGGGGATTCAGTCCGCAAGCACGGCGAAGGATTTATGCCGGACTCATGGTGCCCTGTGCACTATTTGCTGCCTCGGTGTGTTACAAGATGGCGATGAGACTAGCCGGCGCCAGGAGGTCGCTCAAGTCCTGCCATCGCCGCATCCTCCTAGGATGTCTGACCACGTGCCGAACGGTATCTACAGATGCCCTCGAAGTGCTAGCTGGAGCTCCACCGTTGGACCTGATGGCTACGCGCTCTGCGATGCAGTTTAAGATGAAGCAGAACTTCCCCATGGTAGAAGGCGATTGGCTCTACGATCAAGATGTTTCCACCCTTGATCGTAGGACGAGGAGAGCCTTGCTGGATGAGCGTGTACTACGCGAATGGCAACTCCGGTGGGATGACGGCGTACACGGTCGTGTTACGCATAAGTTCATCCCGGATGTTAGCTTCGTCTTCAGCCGCCCCGACTTCAAGTTCACAATGCAGGCAAGTTTTCTGATGACCGGCCATGGCTCGTTGAACGCCTTCCTACAGGAGCATGTCTGTCTGAGCGAGACTGCTGACATTATGTGGCGATCCCATAGAGTACTGGCAGCACGTGCTATATGCATGCCCCCTTTATGCGGATGTACGCGACCTTGAAGGTCTTAAAGTCCAGTAGAGTGCTTCCGGTGACTGGGACTTTACGCAGACGGTGACGACCCCTGAGAGCATGCAACTACTGGACGGCTATGCATATATAGTCTTCGGTAGGCGACGCATGCTGCTGGATGATGCTGAAGGACTTGGGCGACCAGTACCGGGATGACTAAGTCATACTGGTAGTAGTTAAAACTACGAAAGGTTCTACCAATACCTCAAATTGGAAGACCTTCTTTATGAAGGTCGGAGGTCTGACCAAAGCCCTTAAATTTCGAAAGGCACACCAAAGCCTCAATTGGAAGTCTTCCTTCTTTGCGGAGGGAGCCGAAGGTCGGACCAAAGTCCTAAAGTTTGGGAGACACATCCTTGTGATGAGTCGAAAGGCACACCAAAGCCTCAGTTTGGAAGGCTTCCTTCTCTACGGAGGAAGCCGAAGGTCGCACCAAAGTCCTTAAGTTTGGGAGACACATCCTTGTGATGCGTCGAAAGGCTCACCAAAGCCTCAATTTGGGAGGTCATCATACTGATGGTGCTTACCCAGATCCAGGTCGTCGGAAGCCGAAATTGGGAAGCAGTGTTGCCTGCGATCAGCCGATCAAAGCTGTTAATTTGAGCCACGGGATGGGCTGGCGGCCAAGGCCAGTCCAATTGGGGTTGGCCCCCTTTAGTGGGAGTATCGTGGTGGCTGTGGTGTTTATACAGTTATGATTCAACGTTGAGTTCAATCACGACCGGAAGCTGTACCCGTAGTCAGCAGAGGTTACGATAGGCCTCGCCCCTAACCAAGAGTGAACAATATGCTCGACAGCATAAGTTCGAACTGGTACCTGAAAGAGTCCTTTCAGGGGCGTTGGTGGACACATTATATTCACCCGCTGTACTATGTGTCACTTGTGGCACAAGTGAGTACCGTGGTAGTAAACCCCTCTCTGGGGTACACGCCACGTAAAACAAAACTCGGATTTCTGCCCGTATGTGTGAATGCGTCGATCTCACAACATATAAGGGATAGAGACTTCAAATTTTGTTTGTAGGTTCGTGTATATCATGCGCAGATCGAGTTTGTTATAGAAATTCGATAACTCTTCTCGTTTTTTTTATCGATTAAAAATGAAAATCGTTTTTTCGTTATAAAATTATATCTTTTACATCTTTAAAGTTAGAGACTCCAAATCTTGTATTTAATTTAATGGGACGTTTACACAATTTTGATTTTTGTTAAATTTTGGATGCCGCGCTCCCTTCGCCCAAAATTTCAAAATTACGTATTTCAAATACTAGAGACTTGTGTTTTTGCACATACAAACACATGTATGCTGCGCAAGTTTGATTAAGAAAGTCGGGTCTATAAAAAAAGTTAATAAGCATTTAATTTCCCATAACATCCACTTATGTATGTATGTGTGTATGTATTGGCGCAGCGCAGTCGCTGTGCAAACTGCGCAATTAGCAGAGCGTATTTGTGTGCGTGTGTATGCATGCGTTGCTTGCAATATACATACATACTTATGTACATACTGTATATATTCACATATATATAAAATAAGAATAACATTGATATAATTTAAATAAAGTCAATATAATATATATGTACATGAAATCTATTTTGTTATTAAACAAAACGTTTACCAAACGTTTATGTACACACGCACGTGATAGCAGCTGCAGAAGCATCTAGAAAATTCTAAGAATTCATAACAACAACAAAGACAAATTGGGGATGAATTTTAAGCAGAAGTTCAGCAGCTCAGTAGCAGTAGCTCAGTAGCTCAATAACTTTACTTAGGAATTTGCTATCTCACACTCATGTAGTATAACAGCGGTGATGGTAGAGGCGCAGATCGCCGACATGAAGAATTGAGTTCGGTTCTCTAAGCTGCCGTCAAAACTTTTAAGTGCATTTAAAACCGCTGATAGGCGGGGTTTAGGGTATTTCCTCCGACTAGAGTTTCCTTACTTGTTATTAAATCGTTCTTTGTCAGTAACTGCTGTAGCTAAAATATTCTTTTCAGCCTTTTCCACCTTTTCCAATAACATTTCTAACGGACTCGCCTTCGTTACATGGTTAGTTGTAAAATTGATTGCCAACTGCATCTCTCCTAAAATATCTTGCCAAGACTGAATTCCAGTTTCAACCGCTGTTAATAAATTCTTTGGAGTGCTTGTCACGAGTTCTACTTGACCATTTGGGAAGTTCTGAGGACGACTCGTAAACATAGTGTTTTACCCATTTTCTTTATTTTGCGAAACAACATCCCTTTACTTAGTTCATATGTTTTAATTATATCGTCTCGTTGGAATTCAGCTATCTAGCAATGCTGATGATATCTGATCCAATTGCTGTTCGGCCAGCAAAAGATTACTAGATATTTCTCTGTCTATTCGCTTTTCAGGAACTTTATCCAAATCTAACTGTGGTGTTGAAAGAACTGGGTTTCTAGATAAAAAAAAACTTCGTGTGCCATACGTTTCCCATCTCTATATTGTACTGTGCAATTAAAGTTTTGTAAATAAGACCACCAACGGCGAACTCTAGGAGTCATTTTAGTGCATGATGCCTTCAATGAATTGCAAACAGTATAAACCATAAATTCTCTACCAAGTAAATAGTGACGAAAATGTTTAACGGAAGCAAATACTGTACGAGTGATATCTAGATTCAGCGACGGAAGTTATTTTGTTGAAATATTCTACAACGTGAAGCTGATTATGGATACCATGTAAGAGCATGGCACCAAATCCGATCGAGCTAGCATCAGTGTGCAATTCTATAGGGTGTTGTGGGTCGAATATTACTACAACCGGCTCATTAGTAAGGATGCTTACAATTTTCTTTCGAATGCTTTCGAGGTCAGTTTGGTTGCTCGAATTTCCCCTGCCTTTATTTCATATCCCAGACTCTGATCAGAGGTTTTCAAAAACTACATTTGGCCCATTTTTTTAATCCCAACGGCATAGTTAAGAATTCATACTGGCCATCAGGAGTAACAAACGCAGTATATTTTATGGAATCTAGTGAAAGCCACTTGCCATGTCCAGCCAGGTGTAGTAATTCACATCTCGCAACCTAGCAATCTGGTCATTAATTAACGGGAAAGGATACCTGTCTGCTACTGTATTAGAATTCAGCTCTCTGTAATTGACACAAAGGCATGTGACTTGCAAATGGGGAACAACTAGATCACATTATATTACATTCTTGTAGCTCACTCAACTTTCCTCTAACAATATCTCTTTCTTCAGGACTAAGTCTATAGGGTCGACGTTGTTCAGTTTTGCAATGTCAATCAATCGGATTTTCATTTCACCTGTAGTCACACGTGTAGATGGTGTTCCCTTGATAAGTGCAGTCGAATAATTCTCAAGTAATTATTAACTTATTTTTATCAGATTCACGCAACTCTGTATCAAGATTGGTAAGATCAACTGGATTCACATCTACTGAACTACAGATTTGACTTTCACGATTTCGAACTTGTTTGAAAATATATTAATATATCCTGGATTAATAATTTCACGACCAATAACAATGTCGGTTCTCAAATATTTATCTTGAACAACATGAAACAATATTTGAAGTGAGTTTTATAGTAACCTGACTTATAATTTGTAATGTGCTATATATACCAGTATCACCAATGCCTTTTAACATGATAATATTATTAAAGCGCTTTTCGGACAACTTGCTACTCATTTTCTCTTTTATAAGTGAACATTCTGCACCGGAATTTTGATTCCGGCTTTTGAGTAATTTGGTAGATCTCACCTCGCTGTATCATACTTTCTGTTGGCTCTGGTACTTAACACTGGTTCACGGCCTTCTGTTGAAACAACCGCTTTTTGTTTGTTGATGCACCTTTTGATTGCAAAGTGTCCGGGCTGGCCACAGTTAAAACAGGTAACTGACGGCTTATCCCACAGAGGTGCTGCATTGGCTTGTTGTTGTATTTTCTTTCTGCACTCGGCAATTTTGTGTCCTGGTTTCCCACAGAAATGACACACTATAGCTGACATTCGTCTTTTCTTGATGTCAGGCCCAGAATCTTCGTCACGGTCAACATTACGATGTTTTTATACCCTGAACCCATTAAAAATGGGTAATCAGGGTATAATGGTTTTGTTGCAGCCCAAATGTATGTAACAGGCAGAAGGAGGCGTGGCAGACCCCATAAAGTATATATATTCTTGATCAGGACGACAAGCCGAGTCGATTGAGCCCTGTCCGTTCTTCTGTCTGTCCGTCTGTCCGTCTGTCCGTCCGTCCGTCTGTCCGTCTGTCCGTATGTTTGAACGCGTGGATCTCAGAACCTATAATAGCTAGAGACTTGAACTTTTTTTTTATAGATTCGTGTATATCACGCGCAGGTCGAGTTTGTTTTAGAAATTCGATAACTCTTCTCGTTCTTTTTTTATCGATTAAAAACGAAATCGATTTTCAGTTTTAAAATTATATCTTCTACATCTTTATAGTTAGAGACTCCAAATCTTGTATTTAGCTTAATGGGACTTGTATACAATTTTGATTTTTGTTAAATTTTCGATGCCACGCCCCCTTCGCCCAAATTTTCAGAACACTTATTTCAAATACTAGAGACTTGTGCTTTTGCACATACACGCATATGAATGATATAATTACGCTGCGCAAGTTTGATTAAGAAAGTCGATCTACAAAAAAAGTTATTAAGCATTTAGTTTCCCATAACACGAACATATTGGCGCAGCGAAGTCGCTGAGTAAACTGCGCAGTTAGCAGAGCGTATGCGTGTGCGTGTGTATGTATGCGTTGCTTGCAATATACATACATATGTATGTACACATGTACATACTGTATATATTTACATATATATAAAATAAGAGTAACATTGATATAACTTAAATAAAGTCAATATAATATACATATGTATGTACATACATACATATGAATAGATGAAATGCATTATGTTATTAAACGAAACGTTTACCAAACGTTTACGTACACACGCGCATGGCAACAGCAGCAGAAGCTCTAGAAAATTCGAAGAATTCATAACAACAACAACAAAGACAAATTGGGGATGAATTTTAAGCAGAAGTTCAGCAGCTCAGAGCAGCAGCTCAGTAGCTCAATAACTGTACTTAGGAATTCGCTATCTCACTCTTATGTATTGCAACGGCTGTGTTGATAGAAGCGATGATCGCCGACATAAAGTCTCGGGTTTGATTCTCTAAGCTGACGTCAAAACATTTTTATGCAAGTTCCTTAATCTTTTTTATTTTTTTTAATTTTTTAATTTAATTTAAAATTATATATAAACTTTGAAGTGCATTTAAAGCCGCCGATAGGCGGGGTTCAGGGTATTTCCTAGTCGGGCACCTCCGACTAGAGTTTCCTTACTTGTTTAAACGTGAATACATTGAGTTCAGATTGTAGATCGCTTCTAGTTTCCAACTTGGATTTAAAAACAATGCGTTGCAGACGGTTGTCCACATTTGCCAAATGTGCGAGCACAACTGAAACGGCTATTTCTTCTATGTGTTTGTTTTGCCAATCAGCGGTTAAATTTGTCACCAAACGACTAGCATAAACCGCGAGGCATTCACCATTGGTTGGACGCCTGTTTAGCAAATTTAAAAACATTGCCGACGGTCTCGTTGTTTTTATAACGGTGAAGAAATAAATCCTTGAACTCGGGCCACTTAATGCCGGGAAATGAAATTTGGGTTAGCCACTGGGAAGCACTGCCCTCCATAACCTCGCTTAACGCCATGATCAATTTGCTTCCTTCAAGGGGCTGCTCCGTTAATATTATGTCTGCGTTGATGCACCATTTCGAAGCATCGTCGTCGGCATTATCAGAAAAAAATTTTGGCAAAGTGACGCCACGTATCTGCTGCTGTTCGCATGTTGATGCTTGCATAGTTTTTACAAGCTCCACTAGGTTTTGATTTTGCATCTGTTGGATTATGCGCCACTGATTCTCTGCATTCTCAGAGGTGGTGGAGGTGGTGCCGATCCCACTTCTGATGTCGTAGTTTCATTAATTTCATGTGGCTGATCTGCTATATTAACACACAAACTGTGGGAGTGAAGCGAATCCCAACTTACGTGCACAACTGTCTCAACTTTGACTGATCTGCATTTACTCATTACGCATCGATTTTATACTTCTCTCTGCACTCGTAAGCTGGGCTACACTCGGCGACAGCGCGACCACGCCGTCGCCTCACTCTTACGGTATATAGGCGCCAGACATATTCTACGTCGTAGTCAAATCTACGTCGCACTCAAATGCTAAGAATGATTTTATTGTAACCAAACTCACTAAGCAGCTGCGCCTTGCAAGCACAGTGGTCATACTTAGCTCTTATTGTGGAATTGGTACAATGGGTGAACAAGCCTATTCTACGACATATGTATGTATATTTTACATTACAAGCTACACCTACACACATACGTGCACTGTAACAAGCGTAGACCGACTATCTTAATCAATCTTGCACAGCATAATTATATAATTCATATGAGTGTATTTGCCAAAGCACAAGTCTCTTATATTTAAAATGTTTTTTACAAATTTGCTGCGAATAGGGCGTGGCATCCAAAATTTAACAAAAATCAAAATTGTATAAAGATGTCATTGAAATAAATATTGGATTTGGAGTCGCTAACTATAATTTTAAAACTTAAATCGGTTTTCGTTTATAGTCGATAAAAAAAGGAGAATAATTATCGAATTTTTAAAGCAAACTCGATCTGCGCGTGATATACAGAAACAATTATAAGTCGACGCGCACAAACATACGGACAGATGGATGAATAAACAGACAGACAGACAGACGGTAAGGGCTCAATCGACTCGGTTTGTCGTCGTGATCAGGAATATAAAAAAGTTCAAGTATCTCAGTTATAGAGAGGGTAAGTAGTGAGTGTGAACAAAAACTGGGATCGAACCAGATTTAGCCTGTTTATTTTTGAATGGAGCACCTTTTTATACCCTGAACCCATTGAAAATGGAAAATGGGACAGACGGACAGGGCTATATCGACTCGGGTCATCGAGCAGATCAAGAATCTACATACTTTATGGGGTCTGCGTCTTTCTGCCTGTTACATATATTTTCACAAAACCATTATACTCCAATTTCCGTTTTTCAATGGGTTCAGGCTATAAAAAGACCATGCAAAAAATGCTTACGTTGTTAGGTGAAAAAAGGTGTCGCACGTGTAATTAATTCATAGACATAAAACCCACACAAACACGAAATGTTGTGCGAAAATGAGTAAAAGATTTCAAAATCTGGCAAATGAGTACAATTTGTATACATATATTTATGTATAAAGATTATATATATATATATATATATATATATATTCGCGTACTCATACACCTAACCACCAAACCATCAAACCTCAATCGAACATTATTTTTTCAATCGTGCATCGAACAGAGCTCACAACCTGGCAAATAGCGAATCAATGTGACAGTCGACAATAGGCACTTAAATCACGCCACGTCAGAAGAGTCCACTATAAAAACCTTGTGCACCACAAAGCATAAGTCACACTTAACCCTTCCACTAAGAATGTTCTCCGTTATAAATAAAGAAATCATTTTTTTTAAGTAACGTTAAACTTATTATTATATATACATGTTTACAAAAACGACTCGGCGTGCACACTGAAAACAATATGAAATCGATGCCATAAATAATTTATATACTCTGAACCCATTGAAAAAATGGAGAGGTAGAATAAGAGATGGGGATATAGAGGGAGAATGAGAAAGATAAAGAGCGAAATACAGAGAGAGAGTGAGAGAGAATTAGAAAGAGTGAGAGAGGGAAAGAGTGAGACTTATAGAAATAAAGATATAGAAACCTAGAGAAACAGAGTCTGTGTGGCTTTGTCTCAATGTGTGTGCATAAACTATGTCTACCTGAGCTCTGTCATTTAGTCTTCCATGAAGCTATTGTGTGCTGTCGAGATGGTTACTGCCTGTACCGAGAATTGTCCACTTTTCTGCAGAGATACCATATCTTATTGCACTTTCTCCGTCACTCAAGTATTCCGATATGTGGAAACGCTGCTCCATTAAGTCCACAATGTCAACCTACCTAACGCAAGGCGTTCCAGCTCTAGCACCATGCTGTCTGGGGATAGGAAATCCAGCAACCTCTACCGCAGCAAGCAGTCTGGGGCTTAAAAGCTTCTCTAACAGCTTTACAGCTATGTTTAACATACAAAATGGCAGGTAATGGTGTAATGTCTTTGTCTTTGCTAATGAGCACGAGTCTCTGTTCCTTCCATGCTTCTGGAAATAACCCTTCTTCTAGGCATACGTTATACATTCTAAGAAGTAAATAAGGTCACCCTATTGCTATTACCTTTAGTATTTCCGCTGGTATATTATCTTATCCCGGGGCCTTGTTATTCTTCATGGGAAGAACTGCAATCTTAAGTTCCTCTTCAGAGAATAACGGGGCTGAGCAGTGATAAACTTTAAGAGCCAACCCGTGCATTTCGAGGATGTTAGCTGGAAATAGTGACCTCACTATATGATCCATCGTTTCGACTTCCACGATTGGTGCTGCTCCGTAGTTCCTCAGCTTCTTCATTACAATTTTGTAGAAAAGCCCCCAAGGATCCCTGTTAACAACTTTGCAAAGCCCTTTCCACTTGTCGTGTATACTTCGTGTGATAGCAACCGATAGCTCTTTCCTCGCTGCTAACGCTCCTGCCGTGTAATTTCACACTGAATGCATACTTATACGCCTGACGTCTGCCACCATATTTTTTTGTGAGTTTTTGGCATAAGGTAGGTTCTATTCTTTGATTTACCACCACTAGTTTGGTTCGAGCGGCCAGGTCCATAATTTTCCGTCTACTGTAGTTGGTTGTAGTTGCGTTGAAATCGTCTGCCACTATGAAGGGTTGCAGTCGATTAACGAGTATATCCTCGATCGCTTAAGAACTTATGTCGTCACTGAGTGGCAAGTAGCAGTTGACCACTGCTACGTCTTTGAAACGTGCGTAGACGTAGCAGTTTCCCCGTTTACTTTCTTGTAGAGGCAGCCCAGAGCCCCTAGGTATCCACAATGCCGCAGTTTTCATTTCATCTTCTAGCCAAACTTCGTTGTCTTTTTGTTTATATTGCTCACTTATGACCACTACATCGATAGCGTACTCCGTTACGATCTGGGTCAAGAGCGCGTCTGCAGTTTTGCTGCGGTGTAGACTTGCTTGGAGAATCTTCATCATTTTGTTGTAGCTTGTCGAGTACCTGGGCACTTCTGCGATCGCGGCATATGGTCGACTGGCCCACGTCCTGCATCTGCACATATGCAGCATTTCGGTGGCTTTTTGCACTCCTTCCTTTTGAGGCCCGCTTCGCGACATTTAATGCAGAGTCCTCCACCATTTCTGTCTGGTCCTGTGCAGTTGGTCTGCAAGTGACCTACCTTAAAGCATCGGTAGCATTTCCGGATGCTTTTCACATTCTCATCCTAGCTCTAACGAACACTTTTTATACTCATTCTCAAAGTGAAATGAGTATATTGGTTTTGTGCAATGTCCGTCTTGCTGTTCGTCCGTCTGTCCGTATGAACGCAAACCATTTCTATGCTATTGATACTAGAGACTTGAAATTTGGAATATATACTCGTGTATACTCTCGTCAGATAAAGTGTCAAGATTTTCCTGATACGCTCTCTAGGGGCGTGGCAAATTGGAAAATTAATTTTCCTGTGTGTCAGAAATACTACATGTAGCAGTCCTAGAGAGTTGAGATTTGAAATGTATACTCGCGTTGACATCCCAAGTTGAATAAGCTATGGCGGCTGTATCTACGCTATTGGGAGCGTGGCAAAGTGGGTGAAGCTGTATCTTCTACAGTGTTAGAGCTAGAAAAACCAAATTTGGCACATGAGTAAGTGTTATGATCCTATAAAAATCGACCACGCCTACTGGGGCGTGGCAAATCGGGTCTGAATATATATAAATTTTGCATCTTCTGTTTTATTTCGAACACTGTTGATGCTAGAAACTTGAGACTTGCTATATATACTTGTATAAGCGTCCCAAGTTCAAAAAGATATGGCGAATATATCTACGCCCACAGGGGGCGTGGCAGACCGCACGGTTTATAGCTCCTACACTTATAGTGCTAGAAGGTCTGGTAGGACTGGTAGGTTGCTGTTGACACCCTCTATCGATCGATTTTTACGCCCCTTTTTGGGCGTGACTTATTCAAAAATACCTCGTAATTTTCGCATTTTTTGAGTGTAAGCGTCCAAAATTCTCATTTACGCTGCTCCAGACCCCAGTTATGGACTATTCAAAAAAAAATTCTTTTTAATGTTTTAATTTAATTTAAAATTATATACAAACTTTGAAGTGCATTTAAAACCGCCGTTAGGCGGGGCTCAGGGTATTTCCTAGTCGGGCACCTCCGACTAAAGTGTCCTTACCCATTGAAAATGGGAAATCAGGGTATAATGTTTTTGTGAAAATGTATGTAACAGGCAGAAGGAGACATCGCAGACCCCATAAAGTATATATATTCTATTGATCAGCTCGACGAGCTGAGTCGAATAAGCCCTGTCCGTCTGTCCGTCCGTCCGTCTGTATGAAAGCGCTGATCTCGTAAACCACAGAAGCTAGAGATCTGAAATTTGACATGTATACTCGTAAATACCATCCGCTATACAAGTTTGTTTTATTTTTTCGATAACTCATCCCGTTCCCGAATTATCGATAAATTTCGATAAATTGACTTTCAAATAAGTGACCCATTAAAGCTAGAGACTTCAAATTTGCTGTGCATATAGGTGTAGTGAATGCGGAAATTTTGTAGTTTTTGGATTTTGGATGCCACGCCCTCTTCGCCCACAATTTGCAAAACCCGTATTTCAAATACTAGAGACTTGTGCTTTGGCACACACACATATGAATACACACATATGAATGCCATAAACACACTGTGAAAATTTCATTAAGAAAGTCCATCTGCGAAAAAAGTTATTATTATCTTTTATGATTAAAAGATGACTCGAGGAAGACTCTTTTATGATTAAAAGATGACTCGTGAAAGACTCTTTTATGATTAACAAGTAAGGAAGCTCTAGTTTTGACGTCAGCTTAGAGAATCGAACCCGAGAGACTTTATGTCGGCGATCATCGCTTCTACCAACACAGCCGTTGCAGTACATAAGAGTGAGATAGCGAATTCCTAAGTAAAGTTATTGAGCTACTGAGCTGCTGAACTTCTGCTGAAAATTCATCCGCAATTTGTCTTTGTTGTTGTTGTTATGAATTCTTCGAATTTACTAGATTCCTAAGTAAAGTTATTGAGCTACTGAGCTGCTGAACTTCTGCTGAAAATTCATCCGCAATTTGTCTTTGTTGTTGTTGTTATGAATTCTTCGAATTTACTAGATACTTCTGCTGCTATTGCCACGCGCGTGTGTACGTAAACGTTTGGTAAACGTTTCGTTTAATAACATAATGCATTTCATCTATTCATATGTATATTATATTGACTTTATTTAAGTTATATCAATGTTATTCTTATTTTATATATATGTAAATATATACAGTATGTTCATACATATATATTGCTTAGCATCCATGGTGTTCTCAATAAAGCACAAGTCGCCCACACCTTTGTTTGAGATTAACCCCCAAACCATCACGGAAAGTTTTCCAAACTTTACTGTGGGAATTATATTTTTTGTTTCCAGCGCTTTTAAAGGCTTCCGCCACACTCTGCTGGGACCATCATTGTAGTAAAGCATAATTTTGGTCTCATCGCAAAATATAGCTTCATTCCAATATGAGTCTGGCTGTTCCACGTGCACTCTGGCGAAAGTTAGGCGTCTTTTTATGTGTTCAGCCGACATCAATGGTTTTTTCCGCGCAGCTCTAGATGAAAAGTCATTACTTTTCAAGGCTCTGCGAACACCTTCCCTAGAAATTGTAATGCCACATTCTTCTTGAAGCTCACTGGCAAGCGTTCTGGTCGAAATTGTGGGGTTATCATTAATTTTCCGGGTCATAATCCGCTCTGCCCTATCATTTAAAGCGCGAGGTCGTCCAATTGGAGGCTTCGGCTGCAGTCTTCCCTCATTTTCAGCGCGAATTATAATATTGTAAACGGTTCTCCTTGAGATTGCGAACATTTCTGCAATCTGCGGGACCGTTTTCCCAATGGAATGGTTATAATAAACCAACTGAATCATATCAAATGATAAACGTTTTCCAGGCATTTTAATTTTTCTTAAATGTGTGCCTAATTTTCATCAACTCACGCGAAAAGTGATGAAATTAGTCAAAATATGGCATCAGCAACACAGCTGCATACTCAAAGTTCCGAAAATTACGGTAAACGCGAATAACGGAATAAGTAGAAAATAGAATTAGCGTTTGTGCAAACACTTTCGTGTCACCTGAATTTAATTCATTTTTTAGTTAATGTTATTTATCTCAGGAACATGAATAAGTTTTAAACTTTTTGTTATTAATTTTAAGAAATAATTGTTTAAATTACTAGCTATAATTAAAAAAATGATTGAAATCTTAGCCATTGTCTCTTTTTTAAGCCTTAAAGTAAAAAAATATGAAAATTTTTCGTTGTGAAAACACTTTCGTGTCAAACTGTATGAAATGTATGTATATTGAAAGCAACGCATACATACATACGCTCTGCTAACTGCGCAGTTTACTCAGCGACTGCGCTGCGCCAATATGTGCGTTATGGAAAATTAAATGTTTAATAACTTTTTTTGTAGATCGACTTTCTTAATCAAACTTGCGCAGCGTAATTATATCATTCATATGTGTGCGTGTGGAAAAGCACAAGTCTCTAGTATTTGAAATAAGTGTTTTGAAAATTTGGGCGAAGGGGGCGTGGCATCCCAAATTTAACAAAAAACAAATTTTATAAAAGTCCCATTAAGCTAAATACAAGATTTGGAGTCTTAAACTATCAAGATATAGAAGATATAATTTTAAAACTGAAAATCGATTTCGTTTTTAATCGATAAAAAAAGAACGAGAAGAGTTATCGAATTTCTAAAACAAACTCGACCTGCTCGAGTCTCTAGCTATTATAGGTTCTGAGATCCACGCGTTCAAACATACGGACAGACGGACGGGCGGGCTCAATCGACTCGGCTTGTCGTCCTGATCAAGAATATATATACTTTATGGGGTCTGCCACGCCTCCTTCTGCCTGTTACATACATTTGGGCTGCAACAAAACCATTATACCCTGATTACACATTTTTAATGGGTTCAGGGTATTAAAATCCATACCTATGAAATGCCTCTAAACTACTTAAAATTCATAGGTACAAACCAAACTTATAGCACAGAGCGTTACCAAGTTTTTCTTGGGGTGGATTGTCTGGCTTTGCTCCAAGAATAATAAAAAATACTCATTAAATTAAAACAGCTTTTTTCTGGCGTTTTTCAATTGTAGTCTGGCTATTTCGGGCGGTTTTTGAACGTCGATCTGAAGGATTGAGGCCCTCAATAGTTGGCAGCACTGGATAACATAGCACTTGTCTGAGCGTTTGCAATTTGGTCAAGTTGCAGACAACCCACACATACACACAGGTACACTGTGCGACAGAGATAGAGCGCACAAAAATCGATGCTCTGACTAAGTAGCCGCTGCCAGAGTTGACCGGCCGGTCGGCCTGTAAAACCTATGGTGATGACGCCATCTGGTGCGTCCAAAATGTTGTCACTGGTTCAACATGGGCCTCGAACTACACGTCTCCTACCTAAAACGCGTTATACCCACAGTCTGTTCAGAGACGACATATTTGGCAACTGACTTGCCTTTATGGCCGGCCGGGCACGTTTTTCCTTGGGAAAATACATTACCATCAATCATTCATACCCATCCAGTCAGCTAACTGCATTGCCCCCAATTTTTGCAGCCCGACCGAAAGTGCATGTTAATTCGTTCAAACGGTGCAGTTGTCTGTGTGTATGCTGGTTGCCAAAGTTCAAATGGCGCTAATGTCAAAATGTTATTTATTCCCGCTGTTCAAAGAAGAAATACACATACACATATACCTATATATACATGGATAGGGGCATATATGTACATACATAAACAATTATAATTATTTATACTTTATGCATGGAGTTTAGCAATCTTATAAATGGCTTGTTGTATGTATGATAAGCAATAGACAAAGGAAATCTTCGCCGATCCGTCAACGGATACATATATATACATATGTATGCAGAAGTGATCACGACTCGAAAATACCTTCTAAATATATTTCAACAATTGTATGAAATAATAAGCTAGCATACTAAATTTTTATTTAAAAAAAATTGAGATACTTTAACGCGTTCACAACTATGTAGGTATATCTAAATGTGCAAGACATGAAGAAAAAAGTATTTAACCATTTTTAGGAAATCTGTATATAATATCTGCTCTAAGGAAGTGGCTTAGAAAAGATAAAAGAGGCTATCTGAAAGTTAAATGCAATTTTTGTATGCGTTCAAAACTACCTCCAGAGAGCTCATTTTTTACTCGAACTCAAAAGTACCGATAATAATATGTATTTGCATTGTTGCATTTGAATATCCCCATTACCTCTAGTTATTTGGTTACTCTTAAGGAAAACGGAGTCAGATTCTACTACTAAATTTCTAAAATGTTAGTAAATTACGTTGACCCTTGTGGTTCATGAATAACATCTCTATAAACGGAAATATTTACTTATAACGAAAACTATTCTAAACGTTAAATCTAATTTAATCTAATCTAATATTCTTTTGATAAATTTTTCTAGACTTATGTATGGGGAAAAAGTTGCTTAAGAATCTAATCTGAAATTGGATTGATTTTGTATATGTGACAAAGTTTTCTTTTAATTTTTAAGATACAGGTTTTATATTCTGATGAGTTATGTTCAGATGAGCCGATAAGATATTCACAGCCGTGGCTGAGAATTGAATTTCCTTTACGTAGAAGAAGTGGTCAGCTTCTATGAACTTAGACTGAAAGATAAGAAATTTTTTTTTTATGAAATGCTAAATCTATATTAAGTGGGGAGAGTCGAGTTGAGTTAAGCTGTTGGATCGCAGCACACCCGACAAAAAAAAACATGATTTCATAAGGTCAAACATTTATTTAATTAACTGAAATGCTTAACGAGTTCTAAAAATAAAACAAAAAAGCCTTTTCGACGAAAAGCCAAATAAAATTACGAAATATCAGATTTGAATTTGATATGCGACTGTGTACGTATCAGACATGCTCGGGTCTAGCGAGCTGCTTTGTCCCGTGTTTGTGGAATTCGCAAGCAATTAAAAGCCGCAACACACAAACGCTTGGCAATAAGCTCGAAAATTAGAAAACTTAAACCTCAGACAGGAACTAGTCTTACCGCGCCACTCATGTACCAGCAGCAGCTCACTCACACACTCAATTGGCCGGCCTCTGAAAACAACTTACAACTTACTGGCAAGTCATACGCTCTTACCCTAAAACACACTCATGAGCATGCCCAAGCACTCTGATTCCGATTCCGATTCAGATTCACACTCGACTTTACTCTGAGTTGAAGCCGTAGTCGTTGGCCATGTCAGGCCGCGCGTTCATTAGATAGGCCAGAGCATGGACAGGTAGGCCTAGGCCGACATTTATAGTAATTATCAATGATTAATGAATTGCGTAGGCAAACATTGTGTCGCGACTGAATGGGGATTTCATTTCGAAACTGACACCGTAACTAAAATCGCTACCGAACTAAGACGAACCAAAATTAAAACCGATATTTAAATTACCAAATTTTAAGACAAATTAACAGAATGCTACTAACTGCATACCCTGTATAGATAATATCCAATTCGTCGAGACACCAATAAAGATCAACTATTTCTTACATAAATAAAGTGTAAATACTTAACCAATATACGCTGCGCTAGGTGAGCAGTGTCTAAAAAAAAACCGCAATAAGGATAAACAGTGGAATCTCAGCTAGCTCAGTTTATATTAGCGAGTTCTATTTATGTATCTATATTTAGAGCCAAAAGGCTGGAATTGAGTAAAAGGTAACCCGAAGTAAGACTCATCTGCCGACTAGCATTATTGAAGTAGACATTCCGCCCCCGATTAAGACTGGAATACCCATATAAATGATATAATATATCTATATATATCATGATAGAAGCTAATTCAATCCGTCTGGGGCACACACAGTTGCATTAGTTGAACTCAGCAACACAATACTTAGGTACAGGGTATTACAAAATTAACACAAGTCGTCGTAGTCGCGTTTCCGTTCTAGTTTTGAGTCGCGACATTTCATTACATTCTTCAATTGTACAGCTCGGTCGATGGCTCGGTGAGGGTATTTACTGCAATTAACATGCATTTGTTATTGACTCGATATTTCCAAGCACCCGGCATTGGTCGGCTAGGCGTCTAGCCCGTCGGCTGGAGGCGTGCCCAGTGCCAAGTTGCCCCTTACAGAAAAAGCCAGCGGCTAAAAGATGAAGTAGAAGAAGATCCCATAAAGAAAAGACATAAAATTTCAATTCAATAATATGAATTTCAAATATCGCAATGGTCCGGCTACAGCTCCTGGTCTTGTAAAAGTTGTTCGATTTGCCAAAGCTTTTTAGCTGTGTACATATGAACATGTGTTAAATTCCATAAAAAGTATGTATGTATGTTAGTACGCAAAACGAGCGATATAAAACACATAAAACTCCGCAAAACTACATTTAAATATGTAGATGCGTACCCGCTATAAGGTAGCATAAATTAACGCTAATACATCAGCAACGGCAACGACAGCGACAACGAGAACGGCGATAACAGGAGCAATAGCGATAGCACCGCGAAAGACAAAGCACATGTTATAAAAGCTCAATTAAAATGCCACTTACAATTAACAAAAGACCCTCAGTGGTTGCCCGGCTTCAGGGAGGGCCAACGAAGAGATACAAACAACAACAATGGGAACAGCAACAAATGCGAGTAACAGAAAACAATATACTATACTTGAATTGTATAGGTATAGCTACAGGAATAATATAAATAAGGAAAGAAAAGAAAGGAATGTATCTACGCAGTTGTCTAAAATTCGGTACTGACTTGATTGGCTTGCCATAGAAGGCCTTCGACTATACAGCATGATGACAACACCAGGATAAAGAATTGCCAAGCTAAATTGCCAATTCGTGTGTCTACCTAGATATATCTATCCATCAATCTACAATTAAGTATATGCTCTCTAGAAGTTGTGGTACTATACGACATAGATTTATATCAATTGATCAATCAGTTTTTATACCCTAAACCCATTGGAAATTGGAAATGAGGGTATAATGATATTGTGAAAACGTATGCAACAGGCAGAAGGAGACATCGCAGACCCCATAAAATATATATTATTCTTGATCATCTCGGCGATATGAGTCAATATAGCCCTGTCCGTCTGTCCGTCCGTCCGTCCGTCCTTATGAACGCGCTGATCTCGTAAACCACATAAATTTGACTTGTATACTCGTGAATACCATACGCAGTACATGTTTGTTTTTTTTTTTTTTTTGATAACTCATCCCGTTTCCGAATTATCGATAAATTTCGATAAATTTGCTTTCATTTACGTGTCCCATTAAAGCTAGAGACCTAAAATTTTTTTTGGAGATAGGTGTAGTATATGCAAACATTTTGTTGTTTTTGGATTTTGGATTCCACGCCCCCTTCGCCCACAATTTGCAAACCCCGTATGTCACATACTAGAGACTTGTGCTTTGGCAAATAGACACATATAAATCCCATAATGACACTGTGAAAATTTGATTAAGGCGATGACACGCCCATTTATCCAAAATTTAAAAAAATCAAAATTGTATAAACGTCCCTTTAAACTAAATACAAGATTTGAAGTCTCTAACTTTAAAGACGTAAAAGATATAATTTCAAAACGAAAAATCTATTTTCGTTTTTAATCGATAAAAAAAAACGAATAGAGGACAGAAGGGCAGGGCTCAATCGAGTCGGCTTGTCGTCCTGATCAAGAATATATGTACTTTATGGGGTCAGCCACGCCTCATACTGCATGTTACATACATTTGGGCTGCAACAACACCATTATACCCTGATTAACCATTTTTAATGGGTTCAGGGTATAACAAGTAAGAACGTTGCAGTCGGGCGCAACCGACTGCCAAATACTCATTCACACACCAAGCTCCCAGTTCCATAACATTCCAAGAAATCAATTTACTAATTTGCCACACCCCTAATTATTCCTAAATTTTATATTTAGTGTCATGTATACTTAATACAATTTTGATTTTTGCTATACACAAATTTCTTAAAATTCAGTTGAAAATATTATTAATATGTTGAAAATTTCATTAAAATCCGTTAACACAGAAGTTATTCAACAAAACGTTTAGGCAATTGACAAATATGCTGCACATCTGCATAGCAAACATTTTCTTATGTTCTAAGATATAACAAATACAGTAGAATTCAACGTGAATCATATGCTCATTAAGTTACTAGCTTAGTATGAGCTTCAGTAGCGTTGTTAATAGAAGTGACGCGCGCCGATCATGGCACCCTTGAGTCGGTATTTTATATACTTTTTATACCCTCAACCCATTAAAAATGGGTAATCAAGGTATAATGGTTTTGTTGCAGCCCAAATGTATGTAACAGGCAGAAGGAGGCGTGGCAGACCCAATAAAGTATATATATTCTTGATCAGGACGACAAGGCGAGTCGATTGAGCCCTGTCCGTCTGTCTGTTTGTCCGTCTGTCCGTCTGTCCGTATATTTGAACGCGTGGATCTCAGAACCTATAATAGCTAGAGACTTGAACTTTTTTTATAGATTCGTGTATATCACGCGCAGGTCGAGTTTGTTTTAGAAATTCGATAACTGTTCTCGTTCTTTTTTTATCGATTAAAAACGAAATCGATTTTCAGTTTTAAAATTATATCTTTACAGTTAGAGACTCTTAATCTTGTATTTAGCTTAATGGGACTTTTATACAATTTTGATTTTTGTTAAATTTTGGATGCCACGCGCCCTTCGCCCAAACTTTCAAAACACTTATTTCAAATACTACAGACTTGTGCTTTCGCACACACACGCATATGAATGATATAATTACGCTGCGCAAGTTTGATTAAGAAAGTCGATCTACAAAAAAAGTTATTAAGCATTTAGTTTCCCATAACACGCACATATTGGCGCAGCGCAGTCGCTGAGTAAACTGCGCAGCTAGCAGAGCGTATGCGTGTGCGTGTGTATGTATGCGTTGCTTGCAATATACATACATATGTATGTACACATGTACATACTGTATATATTTACATATATATAAAATAAGAGTAACATTGATATAACTTAAATAAAGTCAATATAATATACATATGAATAGATGAAATGCATTATGTTATTAAACGAAACTTTTACCAAACGTTTACGTACACACGCGCATGGCAACAGCAGCAGAAGCTCTAGAAAATTCGAAGAATTCATAACAACAACAACAAAGACAAATTGGGGATGAATTTTAAGCAGAAGTTCAGCAGCTCAGTAGCAGCAGCTCAGTAGCTTAATAACTGTACTTAGGAATTCGCTATCTTACTCTTATGAATTGCAACGGCTGTGTTGGTAGAAGCGATGATCGCCGACATAAAGTCTCGGGTTCGATTCTCTAAGCTGACGTCAACTTTTTTTATGCAAGTTACTTAATCTTTTTTTTTACATTTTTTAATTTAATTTAACATTATATACAAACTTTGAAGTGCATTTAAAGCCGCCGATAGGCGGGGTTCAGGGTATTTCCTAGTCGGGCACCTCCGACTAGAGTTCCCTTCCTTGGTTTGTTCTAAATTTTATTTTTTCCTATATTTATAAAATTTAGCAACTCAATTAAGATGGTAAAAGCCCAAAAAGTTAATAAATTGTGTTTATAGCTCAAGAAAAGTGGTTTAATTCAATTTTTCTATGCCCCCTGGGGGCGGTCCATGACAGGGGTCTACAGCAGCGTAACTGTGAATTTTGGACGCTAACACTCAAAAAATGCGAAAATTATAGAGTATTTTTTAATATTTTACGCCCCAAAAGGGGCGTAAAAATAATTTTTAGCCGATCGATAGAGGAGGTCATCAGCAACCTACCATCCAATTTCGAAGCATTAAAACTGTAGGAGCTATAAACTCGTGCGGTTTGCCACGTCCCCTGTGGGCGTATATATATCCGAACTTGGGACGTTAATACAAGTATATGTACCAAGTTTCAAGTTTCTAGCATCAATAGTCTTCAAAATATAACAGAAGATGCAAAATTGATATAGATTCAGATCCGATTTGCCAAGCCCCTAGTAGTAATTTTTTGTTCGATCTTTTTAGGATCATAACAGTTACTCACGTGCCAAATTTGGTTGTTCTAGTTCTAAAACTGTAGAAAATACAGTTTCACCCGATTTTCCACGCCCCCAATGAGCGTAGATAAATCCGCCATACCTTATTCAACTTAGGATGTCAACGCGAGTATACATTTCATATCTCAACTCTCGACATACAGGAAAATTCATTTTCCAATTTTCCACGCCCCTAGTTGGCGTATCGGGTAAATCTTGACACTTTATCTGACGAGAGTATACACGAGTATATATTACAAATTTCAAGTCTCTAGCTTCAATAACATAGAAATGGGTTGCGTTCATACGGACAGGCGGACAGACGGACGGACAACAAGACGGACATTACACAAACCCAATATACTCATTTCACTTTAAGAATGAGTATAAAAATTAGGATGAAGAGAGAAGAATTCCTCCCCAGGAAGACAGGCAGGCGGAATGCTGCGGTCCATGATCCGAACAAGGCTGTTTAACAAATTTTCAACATTTCAATGTAGAAATTCGTTATAAATGAATGGACATTGTAACGGGCGAAATATGCGTGGAGTTGTTGCGAGCTGGAGGGTGGTATGGAGGGGGAGCCCAAGCTGGAGGGGCTGCCTGGGCCATGTTGCTGGCTGTTGTCCGATGTGCGATGTCCGGTGTCTTTTGTCTGATGGCAACTGACTTGTTAGTTTTTCCAGTTTTATTTCATGTATTTTTCGCTGTTATCTTAACACTTCATAGTACGCGTAAGTAATAATGAACACCATGCCCGTGTCCATTGAGGCTTTTGCCATTAGACAGCAAAAACCAAAAGCAGCTTGTAGGCATTTTGCTAATTGAGCAACGAAAATCCATGCTCTGTAGGTCTTTTGGGCAGTTTGAAACAAATGTGTTCATATTTCCGGTGTTTCGACCATTTGCAGAACTGACAGGCCAACTTTTACTTTTCCCCAAGGCAAGCAGAAAATAAAACAAGTAAGGGAGCTCTAGTCGAGACTGCTCGACTAAGAGATACCCTGAACCCTTCGAATACCCGATATTGGAAGCATGCCATGATTATTTTACATATATGTATATTGCAAGCAACACATACACACACATTCATACGCACGCACACGAACGTAATATGATATAGGAAATGTAATGTTTAATAACTTTTTTTCTAGATGGACTTTCTTAATCATATTCACAGTGTGATTATGGCATTCGTATGCGTGTATTTCCCAGAGCACAAGTCTGCAGTATTTGATATACGGGTTTTACAAATTGCGGGCGAAGGGGGCGTGGGATCCAAAATCCAAAAACTACAAAAGAGATGACGCATTTTGACTCGTGACTCTAGGTCGTAAACCACATAAGATAGAGATGTTAAACTGGACATGTATACTCGTGAATACCATACGCAGTACGAGTTTGTTTTTTTTTCGATAACTCATCCCGTTTGAGAATTATCGATAAATTCCGATCAATTTTTTTTCATTTATATGACCCATTAAAGCTAGAGACTTCAAATTTACTGTGCATATAGGTGCAGTGAATGCGGACATTTTGCAGTTTTTGGATTTAGAATGCCACGCCCCCTTCGCACCCAATTTGCAAAACCCGTATTTCAAATACTAGAGACTTGTGCTTTGGTAAATAGACACATATGAATGCCATAATCACGCAGTGATTTGTGAATTTGATTAAGATCCATCTAGAAAAAAGTTATTAAACATTTAATTTCCCATATCATAGGCATATTGCAGCCCGAGCGCAGTCGCTGCGCAGTTAGCAGAGAGCGTGCTCATATTACGTTCGCGTGGGTGCGTATGTGTGTGTACATATATGTAAAATAATCATAGCAATATCGGCTATTCGAAGGGTTCAGGGTGTCTCTTAGTCCAGCGTCTCGAATAGAGCTTCCTTACTTGTTCAACTTGGGATGTCAACGCGAGTGTACATTCCAAATGTCAACTCTCTAGGACTGCTACCAGTAGTATTTCTGGCATACAGGAAAATTCATTATCCAATTTGTCACGCCCCTAGTGGGCGTATGGGGAAAATCTTGACACTTTATCTTAGGAGAGTATACACGAGTATATGTTCCAAATTTCAGTTTCTAGCTTCAATAGCATAGAAATGGTTTGGGTTCATACGGACAGACGGACGGACAGCACGGACATTTCACTTTGTGCTACTGAAGATGCTTCTGAAGCGGCTACCACGTGCATTTGGTAATCAACTTTTTATACTCATTCACAAGTTCACAGTTTGTTTGAAAAAAATCGGTAACACTTCTTTTTTTCATCGATTATAAACTAAAATCGATTTTCAGTTTAAAGTTAGAGACTCTTGTATTTAGTTTAATGGGACCTTTATACAATTTTAATTTTTGTTAAATTTGCAAAACACGCATTTCGAACATTAGAGACTTGTGCTTTGGCAAATACACACATATGAATGCCATAATCACACTGTGAAAATTTTATTAAGAAAGTCCATCTAGAAAACAGTTATTAAACAATTAATTTCCCATATCATAGGCATATTAGTTAGTTAGCAGTTAGCAGAGCGCGTGTTCATATTACGTTCGGGTGCGTGCGTATGTGTGTTTGCAATATAAATGTATTGTTGCTTGCAATATATATGTAAATAATTATAGCCTGTTACCAATATCGGCTATTCGAAGGGTTCAGGGTATCTCTTAGTCGAGCAGTCTCGACTACAGCTTCCATAGTTGTTTTTTTTTTTTTTTTTTGCTGCTTCGCTTAATGCAAAGTGCTCTTCATTCACAGAAGAAGAACTTGGCCTCTCGCATGTTAAGCTTGATGTTGAGGTGGATTTTCAAGTATGAGATTACGGCCTTTCCCAGAGCTGGCAACCGACAACAGTCGACCCGAGCGGCAGTAACAACAACAACGGCTCTTCGCATCAGTATTCGCCGTTGCCAACTTCATATTATTTATGGAATTTAAATTCATAAAAATCTTAATGCCAGCACTGAGAAACTAATTTCTTCCGAATAACGGACGCTCAACCAGCAAACAGCCATTAACAGCAATAACAACTAAGATAACACGAGACGAAAGACGAAAAGTTTGTGAGACGAAAAAAATAAATATAGATGTAGCTAGAAACAAGTAAGAAAGCTCTAGTCGGGACCGCTCAAATACGACATACCCTGAACCCTTCGAATAACAGATATTGCAAGAATGCTATGATTATTTTACATATACATATGTATATTGCAAGCAACACATACACACACATTCATACGCTCGCAAACGACCGTAATATGAGCACACGCTGTGCTAACTGAGCAGCGACTGCGCGACTGTTTTGTTTAATGTTATTAAACAAAACGTTTAGCAAACATTTACGTACAAACGCACGCAAAACTTTTTTAATGCAAGTTACTTATCTTTTTTTTTTATACCCCGAACCCATTTAAAATGGGTAATCAGGGTATAATGGTTTTGTTGCAGTCCAAATGTATGTAACAGGCAGAAGGAGGCGTGGCAGACCCCATAAAGTATATATATTCTTGATCAGGACGACAAGCCGAGTCGATTGAGCCTGTCCGTCTGTCTGTCTGTCCGTATGTTCGACCGCGTGGATCTCAGAACCTATAATAGCTAGAGACTTGATTTATATTATTATTATATATATATAAATTTGTACATATGTATTGCCTCAACACACAAATCACTATACATATATTGTATGTATAGAGAGCCGTCTTTGGGCGATACGGAAAATCACGACCTTCGAAACTAAAATAAAACAAATAAGGAAGCTCTAGTCGAGACCGCTCCACTAGGAGATACCCTGAACCCTTTGAATAGCCTATATTGGAAGCATGATTATTTTACATATGTATATATATTGCAAGCAGGACATCCACAAACATACGCACGCACACGCACCCATTAACAAGTAAGGAAACTCTAGTCGGAGGTGCCCGACTAGGAAATACCCTGAACCCCGCCTATCGGCGGCTTTAAATGCACTTCAAGGTTTATAAATAATTTTAAATTAAATTAAAAAATTAAAAAAAAAAAAAGATTAAGTAACTTGCATAAAAAAATTTTTGACGTCAGCTTAGAGAATCGAACCCAAGACTTTATGTCGGCGATCATCGCTGCTATCAACACAGCCGTTGCAATACATAAGAGTGAGATAGCGAATTCCTAAGTACAGTTATTGAGCTACTGAGCTCAAGCTGCTGTTACTGAGCTGCTGAACTTCTGCTTAAAATTCATCCACAATTTGTCTTTGTTGTTGTTGTTATGAATTCTTCGAATTTTCTAGAGCTTCTGCTGCTGTTGCCATGCGCGTGTGTACGTAAACGTTTGGTAAACGTTTCATTTAATAACATAATGCATTTCATCTATTCATATGTATATTATATTGACTTTATTTAAGTTATATCAATGTTATTTTTATTTTATATGTACAGTATATACATACGCATGTATGTATATTGCAAGCAACGCATACATACACACGCACACGCATACGCTCTGCTAACTGCGCAGTTTACTCAGCGACTACGCTGCGCCAATATGTGCGTGTTATGGGAAACTAAATGTTTAATAACTTTTTTTGTAGATCGACTTTCTTAATCAAATTTGCGCAGCGTAATTATATCATTCATATGCGTGTATGTGCAAAAGCACAAGTCTCTAGTATTTGAAATAAGTGTTTTGAAAATTTGGGCGAAGGGGGCGTGGCATCCAAAATTTAACAAAAATCAAAATTGTATAAAAGTCCCATTAAGCTAAATACAAGATTTGGAGTCTCTAACTATAAAGATGTAGAAGATATAATTTTAAAACTGAAAATCGATTTCGTTTTTAATCGATAAAAAAAGAACGAGAAGAGTTATCGAATTTCCAAAACAAACTCGACCTGCGCGTGATATACACGAATCTATAAAAAAAAAGTTCAAGTCTCTAGCTATTATAGGTTCTGAGATCCACGCGTTCAAACATACGGACAGACGGACAGACGGACAGACGGACGGACGGACAGACGGACAGACGGACAGACAGACAGACGGACAGGGCTCAATCGACTCGGCTTGTCGTCCTGATCAAGAATATATATACTTTATGGGGTCTGCCACGCCTCCTTCTGCCTGTTACATACATTTGGGCTGCAACAAAACCATTATACCCTGATTACCCATTTTTAATGGGTTCAGGGTATAATAAAAATGGGTAATAATGGTTTTGTTGCAGCCCAAATGTATGTAACAATCAGAAGGAGGCGTGGCAGACCCCATAGAGTATATATATTCTTGATCAGGACAACCCTGCCCGTCTGTCTGTCTGTCCGTCTGTCCGTATATTTGAGCGCGTGGATCTCAGAACCTATAATAGCTAGAGACTTGAATATAGATTCGTGTATATCACGCGCAGGTCGAGTTTGTTTTAGAAATTCGATAACTCTTCTCGTTTTTTTTATCGATTAAAAACGAAATCGATTTTCAGTTTTAAAATTATATCTTCTACATCTTTATAGTTAGAGACTCCAAATCTTGTATTTAGCTTAATGGGTATTTTATACAATTTTGATTTTTGTTAAATTTTGGATGCCACGCGCCCTTCGCCCAAATTTTCAAAACACTTATTTCAAATACTAGAGACTTGTGCTTTTGCACATACACGCATATGAATGATATAATTACGCTGCGCAAGTTTGATTAAGAAAGTCGATCTACAAAAATAGTTATTAAGCATTTAGTTTTCCATTACACGCACATATTGGCGCAGCGCAGTCGCTGAGTAAACTGCGCAGAGCGTATGTGTGTGCGTGTGTATGTATGCGTTGCTTGCAATATACATGCATATGTATGTACAGATGTACGTATGTATGTATATATAAAATAAGTATAACATAGATATAATTTAAATAAAGTCAATATAATATATATGTCGATGAAATGCATTATGTTATTAAACAAAACGTTTACCACACACACACGCGTGATAACAGCAGCAGGCGCATCTAGAAAATTCTAAGAATTCATGACAACAACAAAGACAAATTGGCGATGAATTTTAAGCAGAAGTTTACCAGTTCAGTAGCAGTAGCTCAGTAGCTCAGCTCAATAACTTTAGTTAGGAAATCGCTATCTCACAGTCATGTAGTGCAACAGCGGTTATGGTAGAGGCTCAGATCGCCGACATGAAGAATCGAGTTCGATTCTCTCAGCTGCCGTCAACATTTTTTTTTTATGCAAGTTACTTATTTTTATACTCTGAACCCATTGAAAATGGGAAATCAGGGTATAATGATTTTGTGAAAAAGTATGTAACAGGCAGAAGGAGACGTCGCAGACCCCATAAAGTACATACATGAATACTCTTGATCAGCTCGACGAGCTGAGTCGAACTAGCCCTGTCCGTCTGTCCGTCCGTCCGTCCGTACGAATGCGCTGATCTCGTAAGCCACAGAAGCTAGAGATCTGAAATTTGACATGTATCCTCGTGAATTTTATACGCAGTAAAAGTTTTGTTTTTTTTTTCCATAACTCATCCCGTTTGAGAATTATCGATAAATTTCGATAAATTTGCTTTCATTTATGTGACCCATTAAAGCTAGAGACTAAAATTTGTGAGTATTTGTTAAAGCAAATGTCTCTAGTAGGTTGATATACGGGTTTTGCAAATTGCGGGCGAAGGGGGCGTGGCATTCAAAATCCAAAAACTACAAAATGTCCACATTCACTACACCTATCTGCACAAAAAATTTGAAGTCTTTAGCTTTAATGATACACATAAATGATAACAGATTTATCGAAATCTATCGATAATTCGGAAACCGGATGAATTATCGAAAGAAAAAAACATACCCGTACTGCATATGGTATTCACGAGTATACATGCCAAATGTCAGATATCTTTTGTGATTTGCGTTCAGACAGACGGACAGACGGACGGGTGGACAGGGCTATATCGACTATTCTCGTCGAGCTGATTAAGAATATATATACTTTATGGGGTCTCTTTCTGCCTGTTACATACATTTTCACAAAAACATTATACCTTGATTTCCCAGTTCCAATGGGTTCATGGTATAAAAAAATAAGTAAGGAAGTTCTATTCGAGATCGCTTTACTAGGAGATACACTGAACTCTTCAAATAGCCGATTTTGCAATCATGATATAATTATTTTACATTTGTATAATACAACACAAACACACACATTCGCACGCACACGCAATAATGAGCACGCGCTCTGCAAACTGAGCAGCAAATGCGCTTTGGCTGCCAAAAAAATTGCTGCAATTTGCCTTTGATATGAGGAATTAAATGTTTAATAACTTGTAGATGTTCTCATGTACAGTGGTGGACACAAATATTTTAACAAATTGTTAAATAAATATAAATTTACAAAAATTTTCACAAAAACATTATACCCTGATTTCCCATTTTCAATGGGTTCAGGGTATAAAAAAAGTAAGTCTAATATTGTTGGAGGCATTTAGATTGTTGTTTTTTTCATTAATGTGGCAAATTTTCGCATATTATGTGTATATTGTGTATTTTGGTATTTGCTATTGGTGCTGCTGTTTGGGCTAGTTTTCTGTTGCCAGGCCAACTAGCCAACGACGGCGATTATTAAGTAAATTAAGGAATGTTCGATGCATACGCTTAGCATATACAAAGCAACAGGTTGCCAGCCATGTGTCCGTCTCTGGTAAAACTCTATTGAACTGGTTAGCAACATCTCGCACCCATAGATTAACATAATTTGCTACCTCCAATGATTTTTCGTATCAACTTACTCCACTCTTCTAAAAAATCGAAAAAAGTAGGGAAATGCGGAAAATACAAGTGATAAAGTTGAGGTAATTCTTGAAATATTCACTATATACCCAATGAAGCCTAGGTTTACAGTTACTTGGAAGGGCATGCATCGAACACTTATTGAATATAGGGTATTTAGCTATAATTTGCTGCTGATTTTGGTGAACAATAAACAATGATCGCACGGATTATATTTTGATACAGATTTCATTAATTAGTTGTCTCAGCGACATACATATATACATATACATATACATATATATATATATATATATATATATATATATATATATATATATATATATATATATATATATATATATATATTGCTATCGAGTATATTTATATTGATCCGATCCGGTTGGGATTTTGCAGTGTTTCTCTTGTTACTCGTTTCTAATTCTTTTCATTTTCATGGCGTGTTGTTAAATCAATGCCACTTCAACAGTTTCGTATGCAAATGATTTGTCTCAGCGCATAAATTATGACCTCAACAAAAGGCAACTTAATATCTTTTAGTAGACAACAGCAGCAAGAGCAAAAGCAAAAGAAACGAAATACTGCCGTCAAACACTGCATACACGATGACAGCGCACCACCAGGTGGGTGTGCCCCAGGCAAAGGTGTGTGCCAAATGCAACATCCATTAATGCAGGGGCTAATGCAAATGCCTTAGGTATTTTAAATTTACTAAGCCTAAGCCTAAGCCTAACGTATAACAACTCTACACAATATGCTAAAACTAAAACAGAATTTATTATTTACGAGAGTTATTTTGCCACAGTATAAAGAACGAATTATGTGAAGAGTTTCCTTTAGTCAACTAACTTCATTTGGGTAACAGAGAGATCTGATCACTCAATATTTAAACAGTTATCTACAAATAGTTTAAGTTTATTATTCTGTTGAATTTATATGAATGATATGTATGATAAATGATATATACTGTACATATAATATATTTATTTGCATATGTATTGCACATATACTTATAGGATCAACTAAATGTACTATTGTATTATAAAATAATATTATTTGAATATTTTTTAAAAGGATGGTTAAATATGATTTTGGCCGTGGAACAATGACTCCACTAGGGTATAACGGCTTGTGGATAATCCTCACTCAAAGCGCGATAAATTTTAATTTTTGACAAATTTTAAATGGGAATTCAATATCATCATTGTATCCGTTTAATTAAAAAAAATGTCAAGATTTATTCGGATGTTCCTAAAAAGTCAAACTTTAATGCCCCTACAAAATCAAACATACTTTATTCAAGATATTATATGTAAAATCTTTTCGGTATACTGCTCGTTAAACTGTTTTACACCCATTCACAAACTGAAATGAGTATATGTATTGTTTTTGTGCAATGTCCGTCTTGCTGTCCGTCCGGCTGTCCGAATGAACGCAAACCATTTCTATGCTATTGAAGCAGAGAATTGGAATTTTGAATATATACTCTCGTCACATAAAGTGCCAAGATTATCCCGATACGCCCTCTAAGCGCGTGGCAAAATGGAAAATGAATTTTCCTGTTTCTCAAAAACACTACTTGTATCAGTTCGAGAGAGTTGAGATTTGGAATGTATACTCGTGTTGACATCCCAAGTTCAATAAGGAGCATATATCTACCCCCATTGTGGGCGTGACAAATCGGGTGAAACTGTATCTTCTACAGTTTGAGAGCTATTTCTTACGATCCTATTAAGATCGACCACAAAATTATATACTACCACAAGGTTGCTGGTGACCTCCTCTATCGGTCGCCCAAAAATTATTCTTACGCCCCTTTTATGGCGTGACCTATTTAGAAATAAGCGTCCAAAATTCACAATTGGCTTGCTTTAGACCTCTGCCATAGACTAGCTAAAAATTATATGTGTACGACCACTGGGGGCGTGGCAAGTAGGAGAAAACTACTGTTTTTGAGTTATAAACACACAATTTATTAACTTTTTGGGCTAAAATTATTTTTAAGCCCCTTTTGGGGCTCGACCTATTAAAAATACCCTGTAATTTTCACATTTTTTGAGTGTAAGCGTTCAAAATGCACAGTACGCTGCTCTAGACCCCTGTCATGGACTGGCCAAAATTATATGTCTACGCCCACTGGGGGCGTGGAAAATTGAATTAATCCACTTTTTTGAGCTATAAACACAAAATTTATTGACTTTTTGGGCTTTTACCATCTTAATTGAGTTGCTAAATATTATGAGTGTAAACAAGTAAGGAAGCTCTAGTGGGGACTGCTCGACTAAGAGATACCCTGAGCCCTTCGAATAGCCTATATTGGAAGCATGCTATGATTATTTTACATATATATTGCAAGAAACACATACACACACATACGCACGCACACGAAGGTAATATGAGCACACGCTGTGCTAACTGAGCAGCGACTGCGCTCGGCCTGCCTATGCCTATGGCATGGGAAACTAAATGTTTAATAACTTTTGTATACCCAGAACCCATTAAAAATAGGTAATCAGGGTATAATGGTTTTGTTGCAGCCCAAATGTATGTAACAGGCAGAAGGAGGCGTGGCAGACCCCATAAAGTATATATATTCTTGATCAGGACGACAAGCCGAGTCGATTGAGCCCTGTTCGTCTGTCTGTCTGTCCGTCTATCCGTCCGTCCGTCTGTCCGTCCGTCCGTCTGTCCGTATGTTTGATCGCGTGGATCTCAGAACCTATAATAGCTAGAACTTTTTTTTTATAGATTCGTGTATATGACGCGCAGGTCGAGTTTGTTTTAGAAATTCGATAACTCTTCTCGTTCTTTTTTTATCGATTAAAAACGAAATCGATTTTCAGTTTTAAAATTATATCTTCTACATCTTCATAGTTAAAGACTCCAAATCTTGTATTTAGCTTAATGGGACTTTTATACAATTTTGATTTTTGTTAAATTTTGGATGCCACGCCCCCTTCGCCCAAATTTTCAAAACACTTATTTCAAATACTAGAGACTTGTGCTTTTGCACATACACGCATATGAATGATATAATTACGCTGCTCAAGTTTGATTAAGAAACTCGATCTACAAAAAAAGTTATTAAGCATTTAGTTTCCCATAACACGCACATATTGGCGCAGCGCAGTCGCTGAGTAAAGTGCGCAGCAGAGCGTATGCGTGTGTATGTATGCGTTGCTTGCAATATACATACATATATGTACATATGTATGTACATACTGTATATATTTACATATATATAAAATAAGAGTAACATTGATATAACTTAAATAAAGTCAATATAATGTACATATGAATAGATGAAATGCATTATGTTATTAAACGAAACGTTTACCAAACGATTACGTACACACGCACGTGCTAACAGCAGCAGAAGCTCTAGAAAATTCGAAGAATTCATAACAACAACAACAAAGACAAATTGGGGATGAATTTTCAGCAGAAGTTCAGCAGCTCAGTAGCAGTAGCTCAGTAGCTCAATAACTTTACTTAGGAATTCGCTATCCAACTCTTTTGTACTGCAACGGTTGTGTTGATAGAAGCGATGATCGCCGACATAAAGTTTCGGGTTCGATTCTCTAAGCTGACGTCAACTTTTTTTATGCAAGTTACTTAATCTTTTTTTTTTTAATTTTTTAATTTAATTTAAAATTATATACAAACTTTGAAGTGCATTTAAAGCCGCGGGGTTCAGGGTATTTCCTAGTCGGGCACCTCCGACTAGAGTTTCCTTACTTGTTTTTTTATTTATATTTACATACACGTATATATATACACACACAGATATATATATATATATATATATATATATATATATATATATATATATATATATATATATATTTATTTTATTTCGTGATTAATGTGCGCAGAATCTCCTAGAGATAGTCGCAGGAATCCCATTGGCCACGCTTGGCAATCAGCTTGATGGCAGAAAGTTTGTCTGGCTTGCCTTGACTTGGCATGGGTTGCCATGGCTATGGGTTCGACACTTTGGTCATAGACAATGGGTTGTCATTGCCTCAGCGCAGGGGCGTTCAGTACATATTTTGGGGGCAGGGTAGTGTCAACAATCGGTTAACTAATTGTCGCAATACGTTGGCCACGTTCGTTTCTGGCCATAACGAATCGGATCAAGTCTGTAAAGAACCACTCTCAAGCACGCATTCTGTTTCAGCTTTAGCATAAACACAACTGACAACCATAGGGGCAGATATATATATTTAGAGTGTCAAAAGCACTTTCCTCTCCCCGCTGACCACCTAGCGCGCCTGTTTCAGATTTTATTAAGTAATAGAGCATAGACCATAACAGCCGCCAAAGACTTACAGACTAAGAGTGTGTAAGTGTGAGCCTAAGATGCGAGCACGACTGAACCATCAACTACCCAACTGACTACCATTTGAATTTGGTTGGATTTCATTTGATCTTCGTGTCAAACTGAACAGCTAAACCTGTTTAAGCAATGTCAAACTAGTTCATGATTTACTAAATAATTTAATTTAACATATATTAAAACTTAAAATAAGTAAGGAAGCTTTAGTCGAGACCGCTCGATTAGGACACATGCACTCATACACATATGTATACACATATGTATTTCAACATATTTCATATGTGCATATACATGTATGTATGTATGTTGAAAGCAACACATACACACACATGCACACGGACGTAATAATGAGCACGTTCTCTGCTAACTGACCAGCGTCTGCGCTCGGACTGCAATATGCTTATGATATGGGAAATTAATTGTTTAATAACTGTTTTCTAGATGGACTTTCTTAATAAAATTTTCACAGTGTGATTATGGCATTCATATGTGTGTATTTGCCAAAGCACAAGTCTCTAGTGTTCGAAATGCGTGTTTTGCAAATTTAACAAAAATTAAAATTGTATAAAGGTCCCATTAAACTAAATACAAGAGTCTCTAACTTTAAACTGAAAATCGATTTTAGTTTATAATCGATGAAAAAAAGAAGTGTTACCGAATTTTTCAAACAAACTGTGAACTTGTGAATGAGTATAAAAAGTTGATTACCAAATGCACGTGGTAGTCGCTTCAAGCTAGAAACTTGAAATTTGGAACATATACTCGTGTATACTCTCCTAAGATAAAGTGTCAAGATTTTCCCCATACGCCCACTAGGGGCGTGACAAATTGGAAAATTAATTTTCCTGTATGCCAGAAATACTACTGGTAGCAGTCCTAGAGAGTTGACATTTGGAATGTACACTCGCGTTGACATCCCAAGTTGAACAAGTAAGGAAGCTCTATTCGAGACGCTGGACTAAGAGACACCCTGAACCCTTCGAATAGCCGATATTGCTATGATTATTTTACATATATGTACACACACATACGCACCCACGCGAACGTAATATGAGCACGCTCTCTGCTAACTGAGCAGGAAATGGGAAATTAAATGTTTAATAATTTTTTTCTAGATGGATCTTAATCAAATTCACAAATCACTTGATCACTTGATCTTAATCAAATTCACAAATCACTGCGTGATTATGGCATTCATATGTGTCTATTTACCAAAGCACAAGTCTCTAGTATTTGAAATACGGGTTTTGCAAATTGTGGGCGAAGGGGGCGTGGCATCCTAAATCCAAAAACTGCAAAATGTCCGCATTCACTATATTCACCTATATGCACAGTAAATGAATATGCACAGATTGAAGTCTATAGCTTTAATGGGTCACTTAATTGATAGTCAATTTATCGAAATTTATCGATAATTCGGGAACGGGATGAGTTATCGAAAAAATAAAACAAACTCGTTTAGCGTATTGTATTCACAAGTATACATGTCAAATTTCAGATTTCAATTTCTCTAGCTTCTGTGGTTTACGAGATCAGCGCGTTCATACAGACGGACGGACGGACGGACAGACGGACAGGGCTTAATCGACTCAGCTCGTCGAGCTGATCAAGAATATATATACTTTATGGGGTCTGCGATGTCTCCTTCTGCCTGTTACATACATTTTCACAAAAACATTATACCCTGATTTCCCATTTTCAATGGGTTCAGGGTATAATAAAAATAAAAAATAAAATAAAGAAATAAAGGAAAAGCAAACATGGGAAATCCGAGATTCGAACCTCGGCCCACTTGCATTGGCCGAAATCCGTCATCTCTACCACGACGCTGCCGCTGTGCTTGTCAAACCAATAATAATTATAAATAAAATGTGTATAAAATACCGACTCGCCCAAGGTTCGAGAGCCAAGGGTGCGCCATGATCGGCGCGCGTCACTTCTATTAGCAACGCCATTGAACCTCATAGCAAGTAACTAAATTAGCACATGATTCACGCTGAATTCTATTGTATTTGTTATTTCTTATAACATAAGAAAATGTCAATTGCCTATACGTTTTGTTGAATAACTTCTGTGTTACTTAACGGATTTTAATGCAAATTTCAGCTCATTAATTATATTTTCAACTGAATTGTAATAAATTGGTGTACAGCAAAAATCAAAATTGTATTAAATACACATGACACTAAATACAAAATTTAGGGATAATTAGGGGTGTGGCAAATTGGTAAATTGTTTTGTTGGAATGTGGTTGAACTGGGAGCTTGCGATGTGAATAAGTATTTCGCAGTCGGTTGCGCCCGACTGCAACGTTTTTACTTGTTTCACATTGTGAATGAGTATAAAAATGGTACAAATTTTGTATTGTGTTCTGCAGGTATTCTGCGTGTTTGAAGACACTGCTTGAACAGTGGGAAGAGGGCGGCGGTGGTATCAGCTGCACATTTTAGATGAATGGTGATATGGTAAGTGGGGGTAGTCAGTTGTGCCATTGCAGCTTTGTCGACTTGCCATTGGGTGTTAGGGCGAGGCCTATATTAGGTAGATACACACTCACAAACAGACACCCACACATAGGGAGAGAAAGAGTAAGAAGGAGAAATTAAGAAACACACATGTAGACAAAACGCGCCTGGGTTGAGTGCCGCGCAAGTCATGGACGTAGAATAAAACCGCGTTCTACCTGACCGACCCCCTGCCTCACCCGACGGCTTTGGCTGTTGCCTTTGCCCAACCGCTGTGACTGCCATGCCCTCTTCTCCACCGTCGTTTCTGGATTTTGTGTTTACGCACTGTTGTTGTTGGTTCATTGCCCGCCAAATATTTCGAAGGCCAAAATAATATCTGATTTTTTTGTGTCTTTTTTCCGCTTTCTGTTTAGATTCTACTTCTTCTGTACATTTTGTTTGTTGTTTTTCTTATTGTTGTGGCTGCTGCTGTAGTCAATTCAGGTTTTCCCTTTCTGCCAATATACACATGTACGAGGGCGGTCCCAAAAATACCCCACCTAAGAAAGAAAGAAAACACCAACTGCATTGAAATTATTAACAAACATTTCAAAATAGTAAAAAATTTTCATGTTTACATATTCACTAAGCTCGTTAACTTTAAAGAGCTCCAACACACACATACACACACACACACACACACACACACACATATAATATATATATATATATATATATATATATATATATATATATATATATATATATATATATATATATATATATATATATATATATATATATATATAAAATAATTTTGGTCAGCATTTACATGTTAAGTCGGGTACTTCTAGGGCCGCCCTCGTATGTATATTTATATGTTTGCCGACAAACGGCTGGAGGCGTGCGTGTAAGTGTGCGATAATAGAAGGGGAGGGCTCTGAGAGGTGTCCCAATGTTTAACATACCTGCGTTTGCGTTAGCTGCGTAGCTACTCTAAATGTGTGTATGTATGTATATACATACATTCAGTATGTCCATTAATTGTTTGCAAAACGAAAAATAGCACACAAGTTCAACTTTAACATCATATTTTAGTGCGAAAGGCACTTTTTATACCCTGAACCCATTAAAAATGGGTAATCAGGGTATAATGGTTTTGTTGCAGCCCAAATGTATGTAACAGGCAGAAGGAGGCGTGGCAGACCCCATAAAGTATATATATTCTTGATCAGGACGACAAGCCGAGTCGATTGAGCCCTGTCCGTCTGTCTGTCTGTCCGTCTGTCCGTCTGTCCGTATGTTTGAACGCGTGGATCTCAGAACCTATAATAGCTAGAGACTTGAACTTTTTTTTTATAGATTCGTGTATATCACGCGCAGGTCGAGTTTGTTTTAGAAATTCGATAACTCTTCTCGTTCTTTTTTTATCGATTAAAAACGAAATCGATTTTCAGTTTTAAAATTATATCTTCTACATCTTTATAGTTAGAGACTCCAAATCTTGTATTTAGCTTATACAATTTATTTATTATTTTATACAATTTTGATTTTTGTTAAATTTTGGATGCCACGCCCCCTTCGCCCAAATTTTCAAAACACTTATTTCAAATACTAGAGACTTGTGCTTTTGCACATACACGCATATGAATGATATAATTACGCTGCGCAAGTTTGATTAAGAAATTCGATCTACAAAAAAAGTTATTAAGCATTTAGTTTCTCATAACACGCACATATTGGCGCAGCGAAGTCGCTGAGTAAACTGCGCAGTTAGCAGAGCGTATGCGTGTGCGTGTGTATGTATGCGTTGCTTGCAATATACATACATATGTATGTACACATGTACATACTGTATATATTTACATATATATAAAATAAGAGTAACACTTAACTTAAATAAAGTCAATATAATATACATATGTACATACATACATATGAATAGATGAAATGCATTATGTTATTAAACGAAACGTTTACCAAACGTTTACGTACATACACACGCGCGTGGCAACAGCAGCAGAAGCTCTAGAAAATTCGAAGAATTCATAACAACAACAACAAAGACAAATTGGGGATGAATTTTAAGCAGAAGTTCAGCAGCTCAGTAGCAGCAGCTCAGTAGCTCAATAACTGTACTTAGGAATTCGCTATCTCACTCTTATGTATTGCAACGGCTGTGTTGATAGAAGCGATGATCGCCGACATAAAGTCTCGGGTTCGATTCTCTAAGCTGACGTCAAAACTTTTTTTATGCAAGTTACTTCATCTTTTTTTTTTTTTTTTTCATTTTTTAATTTAATTTAAAATAATTATATATAAACTTTGAAGTGCATTTAAAGCCGCCGATAGGCGGGGTTCGGGGTATTTCCTAGTCGGGCACCTCCGACTAGAGTTTCCTTACTTGTTTTTTTTTTTTTTTTTTTTTTTTTTGTATTCATGATTATTTAATTCAACTTTGATTTTGGGTATGTACCAATTTCTTACAATTCAGTTGAAAATATAATGAATATGCTAAAAATTCATTACAATCGATTGAGTAACACAGAAGTTAGTCAACAAAACTTTTAGGTAATTGACAAATGTGGTTGGCTGCATCGTGAACATGTTCCTATATTCTAAGAATTAACAAATACAATAGAACTCAGCGTGAATCAGCTCATTAAGATACTCGGTCGCTACGAAATGCAGTGGCGTTGGTAATAGTATAGCTAATAGTACTAATGTACTTCCATTAATATTCAGGAGTCAATACATGTTCTTTATTTGTGATCTCAAATACAACTGATTTCTTATTCTATTCTCTTTTCCGATCAAGCTCGGATTCGTCATATTGCTACAGTATGTACATACATACATACATATACATACATATGTACATTATACAGCTGGGCTGCGACAATCGTTTATGTTTACAATATGGGATAGGCTGAAGGCCTTGAAGATGGGATGATTAAACACTTGTTTACGTTTACAATATTAGGTAGGCTCTTGAGTTAATTGGATCGCAATAAGTGTCAACTATTCTTATGAAACTTATGGTTAATAACTTTCCTACATTAAAGCAAATTGTAAACCTTTTGGGTCGACTGTAGTTAGAACTGAGGCTAATGGTATGGTGTCAGTTGACACTGTGGCAAGTGATGCTGATGGCTAACTTGCTCGCCGATCATTGACACCCTTTGTTCGAATCTTGGCGATGTCCATTTTTATACTCATTTCATTTTATTTTTAATGTATTGACTAGTATTGGTACTGCGTGATGTAAAAAAAGCAGTGCCATGCTGTGTAAAGCAATGCAATGCAATGCAGTGCAAATGTGATGGCGTTTCGATGTGATGAATTCTGACTCGCACATGTAGGCGGGAAGGCTCGAATCTCGGTGAGGCGATGTCGGTTTTTTTTTATACCCTGAACCCATTAAAAATGGGTAATCAGGGTATAATGGTTTTGTTGCAGCCTAAATGTATGTAACAGGCAGAACGAGGCGTGGCAGACCCCATAAAGTATATATATTCTTGATCAGGACGACAAGCCGAGTCGATTGAGCCCTGTCCGTCTGTCTGTCTGTCCGTCTTTCCGTCTGTCCGTCTGTCCGTATGTTTGAACGCGTGGATCTCAACACCTATAATAGCTAGAGAACTTTTTTTATAGATTCGTGTATATCACGCGCAGGTCGAGTTTGTTTTAGAAATTCGATAACTCTTCTCGTTCTTTTTTTATCGATTAAAAACGAAATCGATTTTCAGTTTTAAAATTATATCTTCTACATCTTTATAGTTAAAGACTCCAAATCTAGTATTTAGCAATGGGACTTTTATACAATTTTGATTTTTGTTAAATTTTGGATGCCACGCCCCCTTCGCCCAAATTTTCAAAACACTTAATTCAAATACTAGAGACTTGTGCTTTTGCACATACACGCATATGAATGATATAATTACGCTGCGCAAGTTTGATTAAGAAAGTCGGTCTACAAAAATAGTTATTAAGCATTTAGTTTTCCATTACACGCACATATTGGCGCAGCGAAGTCGCTGAGTAAACTGCGCAGTTAGCAGAGCGTATGCGTGTGCGTGTGTATGTATGCGTTGCTTGCAATATACATGTACATATGTATGTACACATGTACATATTGTATATTTTTAGATATATATAAAATTAGAGTAACATTGATATAACTTAAATAAAGTCAATATAATATACATATGAATATATAAAATGCATTATGTTATTAAACGAAATGTTTACCAAACGATTACGTACACACGCGCGTGGCAACAGCAGCAGAAGCATCTAGAAAATTCGAAGAATTCATAACAACAACAACAAAGACAAATTGGGGATGAATTTTAAGCAAAAGTTCAGCAGCTCAGTAGCAGTAGCTCAGTAGTTCAATAACTTTACTTAAGAATTTGCTCTTTCGCTCTTATGTGTTGCAATGGATGTGTTGGTAGAAGCGATGATCGCCGAAATAAAGTCTTGGGTTTGATTCTCTAAGCTCTGACGTCAGAACCTTTTTTATGCAAGTTACTTAATCTTTTTTTTTTTTTTTTTTTTAATTTAATTTAAAATTATATATAAACTTTGAAGTGCATTTAAAGCCGCCGATAGGCGGGGTTCAGCGTATTTCCTAGTCGGGCACCTCCGACTCCGAGTTTCCTTACTTGTTATTTCTTTATTTTGTATACCCTGACTCCATTGAAGCGACATTGCTCACTTTAGCAAAATTGTAGCGCTTCCATTATTTTTAAGGCCTTTTAGAAGCAGTATTAGCTTCAGTCGTTAATATTAGTTTTTGCCAATGTGTCTCAAGTGCTAAAAGAAAGATAAACAACAGGACACACATTGGCTGCCTGCTTATAAAGTGCTTCCCGGCTTAAGGTGTTATACACCACAACAAGTAAGAAAGCTCTAGTCGAAACCGCTCGACTAGGATATACCCTGAATGTTGCAAACATACATTTTACTTATATTGCAAGCAATATGCTATGGCAAATACACACATATGAATTATATAATCAAACTGTGTAACTGTGCACCTTTGTGCGTGCTTATGTGCGTGCGTCTATGTGTTAATTGCAATATATATACATATGTATATATCAGCTCTTCGGAGGTTTCAGGGTAATCTCCTAGTCGGGGATCCTCGACTAGAGCGTTATTACTTGTTTCAAACTGTGATCGATTCTAATACAGTTAAATTCTGAATTTTATTTAATTATTTTATAATACTGAGCAAACAGAAAATATGAAAATATTTTGTATTGAGTAATCAGATCTTAAATTGAACTTAATTATGACTTACAAAAATGCTTTTGGCCCATTTCGTGTTGTAAAATAAAGATGCATATGTTAAATTTGTTGATAAGAAGCCAAACCTGTTGGGCGTTAATAGTTTTGTTTAACAGTGGACTAACTGTCGACACGTCTAATACCCGAGTCCGATGATTCATTCAGATTTATTGTTCGACTGAATTGTAAAGTACGTTTGCGGATCTGGGAATCAACTTATTGCTCAAGACTTAAAAACTCGACCCAAAAATGTGGTGCAAAATTATTTTCGTAGTTAACTGACTGATGTATATATATATATATCAGTTAGTTAACTACGAAAATAATTTTGAAGCACATTTTTGAGTCGAGTTTTTAAGTATATATATATATATATATATATATATATATATATAGTTTCTGATAACCAGAATCAACAAAAAAAAAGTAATAATAACAATAATAACAAATTGCTTGCTCCTGTTTTAACTGCACTTTTTAATCGTGTGCGTTTCGGCTGTGTGGCAGACCTCTAAAAAGTTTAGACCCATTTGACGGGTCGTTTCTAAGCATTTACTGGCAAGTGCAGTAGCAGCAGCTGGTGCTGGTACTAAGGGTGGTTGTCGTAGTTGTAGCGGCCGTTGGTAATAAAAATTTCGTGCACTCGTCCCTGCATTGACACGCTTCGTTGACTGAACCATGGGCCTCGAAAAACGCACATATCGTGCATGGGTCGTCGTTGGACCACTCGGGCCTTTATGCCGAATTAACCCAATGCACATAACACTTTGGCTAATTTCCAATAACCGGATACACACACTTATGCCTGTTATATTGAAGAGCATCAATTATTCATCGATCGCTGTGGTTCAGCATAGCGAATTAAGCGATTAAGCGAGATTGTACTTAATCTGGATATTTACAATATATATATAACTTTACACACTTTAAATTTTAACTTTTTCCTTACTCGAAATTAAAATATGGCCTGAATCCATTAAATTTATTTATTTTATGCCTTCAACCGATTGAAAATGGGAAATCAGGCAGAGGAAGACGTCGAGACGACGCATCTCATAAACCACAAAAGCTAGAGATCTTAAATTTGACATGCATATTCGTGAATACTATACGCAGTACGAGTTTGATTTGTTTTCTCGATAACTCATCCCGTTTACTAATAATGGATAAATTTCGATAAATTGACTTCGATTTACGTGTACCATTAAAGCTACAGACTTCTAATATACTATGCAGATAGGTGTAGAATACAACCATTTTGTAGTGAGAAGAGTAAAATAACCATATCATGCTTGTAATATCGGCTATTCGAACGGTTCAGAGTATTTCCTAGTCGAGCGCTCTTGACTAGAGCTTTATTACTTGTACTGTCCGTATGTCTACCCACATGTCTGTCTGTCCGTCTGTCCGTATGTATGAACGCGTCGATCTCAGAACATATATGCAAAACACGTATGTATGTATTTCAAATACTAGAGTCTTGTGCTTTTGCAAATATATACATACATACATATGAATGATATAATTACGCTGCGAAAGTTTGATTAAGAAAGTCGGGTCTACAAAACAAGTTATTAAGCATTAAGTATCCCCATAACATGCACATATCGGCCGAGTTAGCAGAACGAATGTGTGTGCGTGTGCAATATAAATACATATATATGTAAATATATATAAAATATGGAATAACATTGATATAATTTAAATTAAATCAATATAATATATACATACATATGTACATATGTAGACAAAATCTTGTGTTAACAACAAACAAAACGTTTATTACCAAACGCACGTGGTAGCAGAAGCAGAAGCATCTAGAAAATTCTACGATTTCATAAACAAAGTTAAATTGGAGATGAATTGTGAGCACAAGCTCAGTAGCTCAGTGGAGAAGTAATAATTTGATTTAAGAATTCATTATTTGACACTCAACTAGTACAACGACTGTTTTGTTAGAAGCGACGCTCGGCAGGGTATAATGTTTTTGTGAAAATGTATATACATACATACATGTATATGTATATATATATATACATGTATATGTACACAATGTATATACTTGTGAATAGCATACACAGTATATGATAACTCATCCCGTTTCCGAATTATCGATAAATTGACTTTCATTTATGTGTACCATTAAAGCAAGAGATTTCAAATTTAATGTGCAGGTGTAGGTGTAGTGACTGCGGATATTTTGTAGTTTTTGGATTTGGGATGCCACGCCCCCATCGCCACAAATTAGCAAAACACGTATTTCAAATACTAGAGACTTGTGCTTTGGCAAATACACACATTGAATGCCATAATCACACTGTAACAATATTAATTAAGAAAGTCCACCTCCAAACAAGTAAGGAAACTTTAGTCGGAGGTGCCCGACTAGGAAATACCCTAAGCCCTACCTATCATCGATTTTAAATGCACTTTACAGTTTGCATATTTTTAGTTTATTTATTTATTTATTTATTTATTTATATAAAGAAATTGACAACATTCGTGAGTCAAATTATAAAATTACTAAATTAAAATTATAAACAGAAACAGGAAAAAGAAAAAGCCTAATACTAACAATATATAGCAATGATACAATGGTGATAACCAACCCGATGGGGGTGTTTTATTTGCCGGACCGACGAGCTATGCCCCAAATCACAGCCAGATATGGTTAGTGATATCATTGAAACTAAGCAAGATAGAAGAAGTTAAAAAAAGGTTATAAAAATATAAGAAAAAATAAAAATCTTAAAAAGTAAAATAGGATAAGAGAAATCACTACACAAGTAAGGAGAATTGCATAGGTGCATTCTCACAACTGTGGTGTGTGTGTGATTTCTCTGAAATATGCTAAAAGAGAAGATTTTTTTAAGGAAAGAGAGAGTTCAGAACTAAATACATGAAAATAAGTATTGTACTTAGTACATAGAACACGAAACGCACTGTACAAGGAATAGTTACAGTTACATATAGGTAAATAAAGAGGACAGAAGTGACGAGAAGCACGGGAAGGAACTAGGAAGTTGACTTGAAATAGAAGAGAAGGCGAATCAATACTACCGTTAATTAACTTATGTAGAAAAGTAATACCCAAGACTATTCTACGATTGATTAACGATGGAAGATTCAAAAGAAGAAGCCTACTGTGATAAGACGGTAGACGAAGGTTACCATCCCAGTTTAGATTGTGCAAGGCAAAAAGAAGAAATTGCTTCTGAACCGATTCAATACGGTCCAGATACAATTTCTGCTGTGGCGACCATATAATAGAACAATATTCTAAAATAGGGCGTACCAGCGAGACAAAAAGAAGTTTAGTGACAAACGGATCATTAAACTCTTTAGACCATCGTTTAATAAAACCAAGCACACTTTTGGCTTCATTAACGATGGTTAGAATATGGGTACTGAATCTAAGTTTACAGTCAAAGAGCACACCGAGATCTTTGATTGTAGAAATACGTTGCAAGGACACATTGTTGATTGTGTAATCAGCAAAAAATGGAGTGGTACGACAGAAAGTCATTGTCATACACTTAGAACAATTTAGATGCAACTGATTAGCTTTACACCAATTTTGAAAGGATATTAGATCATCCTGTAGGCGTAGATGATCTATTGAGTTCTTGTATGAGAGACAGAGTTTTACATCATCTGCATACATAAATATCCTAGAGTAAGAAATACAGCTGGGAAGGTCATTTATAAATAGGTAGAAAAGTAGAGGGCCCAAGTGACTACCCTGAAGAACACCCGAAGAGACAAATATGACATTCGAAATAGATGTTCTCAACAGAACTCTTTGGGTTCTACCCTTTAAATAGGAAGCAATCCAAAACAGAAGTTTAGGAGAAAATCCCAATTGGTCAAGCTTTTGAAGCAAGATGTCATGCTGAACAGAGTCAAATGCCTTACTGAAATCAGTGTATATAACATCTGTTTGCATTTTCTTTAAAAAGCTTTCATTGACTAGGGATGAAAATTCTAATAAGTCCGTAGAGGTTGATCGATTCTGAACAAAACCATGCTGCGATGGTGAAATAATGGATTTACAAAAGTGCTGTAAATTAGAAGTTATCATTTTTTCAAATAATTTCGGAATAGCAGAAAGCTTGGCAATGCCTCTGTAATTTGAAATATCAGATCTTCCTCCTTTTTTATACAGAGGAATAATAAATGATTCTTTTCAAATTGAAGGAAATACCGAGGTATCAAGAGACAAATTAAACAGGTTTAATAAACGATGATTTCAACGTACGCTTAGCGGATAAAGAGAGACAGGAGAAATATTAGAAACCATAATAGCATTTCCATTAATTTCAGAATTTAAAATTGGAAAAGAATTGGTTTCTGAAATGGGAGTTGAATAAGTGGATTGAAAGAACTTTGCAAATAGATCTGAGGTATCTTGATCATTGCAAGTACTGTCAAAACCTAGGAAAAACGAGGATGGAAGCCCAAAAGATTTACGCTTCAAATTTACAAATGAATAAAATCTTTTGGGATCACGAGCAAACTGCCTTTTACAGCGTATAAGGTAATTCTCATAACAACGAGAGTTTAAAATATTGAAATTGGCCTTAGCTAAGGAGTATTTAGACCAATCAACGACCGAACCCGACTTTTTGAACTTTTTAAAACATTTAGACTTAAAATTTTTTAGAGTTGAAAGAGTCGAAGTGAACCAGGGAGGTTTATTAGAAAGAGATTTGGGAAGACACATAGGAACACACTTGTCTAGAATAGCATTAAAAGTATTGTAGAATGTTGAAACTGCTAAGTTTACATCAACTGCCTCATATAAAGGAGCCCAATCTGTTGCATGAGATCATTAAGCAAAACAAAATTACATTTATTAAAACAACGCCGCTTTTTAGATGACGAGGGCGTAAGAATTGGTGGACAGTAAATAGGTATTAAAACCTCTAGTGTTGGATGATATAAATCCTCAGGTATACAAAAGGGGGATGATCTTAAAACATTAATGCTGGCGTCATCATTAGTAAAAATAAGATCAAGAGAACGATTCAAATGATTAGAAATTGAGTTCATCTGATACATAGAAAGATTAAACAATTCATCAAAAAAATAATGATCAATTGTTGGAATAAGATAATTCGAATTAGGAAATGAGGCCCAAGAAGTGTTAGGTATATTAAAATCACCCAACACAAGAAATAAGTCATTATATTGAACATATTCATACATTTCTTTAATACAAGAATATAATTATATAATATAATTATATAATTTAATTATATAATTTAATATAATTATATAATTTTAAATGAAACAAAAAAAAATTATCCCCAATTTATCTTTGTTGTTGTTATGAATTCTTAGAATATTCTAGATGCTTCTGCTGCTGCTACCACGTGCGTGTATACGTAAACGTTTTGTTTAATAACATAATATATTAAATCTATACGTATGTATATTATATTGACTTTATTTAAATATTATTATATTTTATACATATGTAAATACATACAGTACGTACATACATATGTATATACATATTATAATATAATAACATAATATATTTCATCTACATACATATATATTATATTGACTTTATTTAAATTATATCAATGTTATTCTTATTTTATATATATGTGAATATATACAGTGTGTACATAAGTCTGTATGTATATTGCAAGCAACGCATGCATACACACGCACACACATACTCTCTGCTAACTGCACAGTTTACTCAGCGACTGCACTGCGCCAATATGTTATGAGAAACTAAATTCTTAATAACTTTTTTTGTAGACCAATTCTTAATCGAACTTGCGGAGAATAAACATATCATCTGCAATATAACAAAAATTAAAATTGTATAAAGGTCTCAATAAACTAAATACTTAATCTTTTTATACCCTGAACCCATTAAAAGTGGGTAATCAGGGTATAATGGTTTTGTTGCAGCCCAAATGTATGTAACAGGCAGAAGGAGGCGTGGCAGACCCCATAAAGTATATATATTCTTGATCAGGACGACAAGCCGAGTCGATTGAGCCCTGTCCGTCTGTCTGTCTGTGCGTCTGCTCGTCTGTCCGTCCGTCCGTCTGTCCGTATGTTTGAACGCATGGATCTCAGAACCTATAATAGCTAGAGACTTGAACTTTTTTTATAGATTCGTGTATATCACGCGCAAGTCGAGTTTGTTTTGGAAATTCGATAACTCTTCTCGTTCTTTTTTTATCGATAAAAACGAAATCGATTTTTCAGTTTTAAAATTATATCTTCTACATCTTTATAGTTAAAGACTCCAAATCTAGTATTTAGCTTAATGGGACTTTTATACAATTTTGATTTTTATTAAATTTTGGATGCCACGCCCCCTTCGCCCAAATTTTCAAAACACTTATTTCAAATACGAGAGACTTGTGCTTTTGCACATGCACACATATGAATGATATAATGACGCTGCGCAAGTTTGATTAAGAAATTCGGTCTACAAAAATAGTTATTAAGCATTTAGTTTCGCATAACACGCACATATTGGCGCAGCGCAGTCGCTGAGTAAACTGCGCAGTTAGCAGAGCGTATGCGTGTGTATGTATGCGTTGCTTGCAATATACACACATACATGTATGTATGTACGTATGTATGTACGTGTGTATGTATGTATATATAAAATAAGTATAACATACAGTTTGACACGAAAGTGTTTTCACAACGAAAAATTTTCATATTTTTTTACTTTAAGGCTTAAAAAAGAGACAATTGCTAAAATATCAATAATTTTTTTAATTATAGCTAGTAATTTAAACAATTATCTCTTAAAATTAATAACAAAAAGTTCAAAACTTATTCATGTTGCTGAGATAAATAACATTAACTAAAAAATGAATTAAATTCAGGTGACACGAAAGTGTTTGCACAAAAGTAAATCAAAAAAAAAATATCCAATTTGAACAGCTTAAATTCTAAAACAAGTAAGGAAACTCTAGTCGGAGGTACCCGACTAGGAAATACCCTGAACCCCGCCTATCGGCGGCTTTAAATGCACTTCAAAGTTTATAAAGAATTTTAAATTAAATTAAAAAATTAAAAAAAAAACAAGTAAGGAAACTCTAGTCGGAGGTGCCCGACTAGGAAATACCCTGAACCCCGCCTATCGGCGGCTTTAAATGCACTTCAAAGTTTATATATAATTTTAAATTAAATTAAAAAATTAAAAAAAAAACAAAAAAGATTAAGTAACTTGCATAAAAAAGTTTTGACGTCAGCTTAGAGAATCGAACCCGAGACTTTATTTCGGCGATCATCGTTTCTGTCAACACAGCCGTTGCAATACATAAGAGTGAGATAGCGAATTCCTAAGTACAGTTATTGAGCTACTGAGCTGCTGCTACTGAGCTGCTCAACTTCTGCTTAAAATTCATCCCCAATTTGTCTTTGTTGTTGTTGTTATGAATTCTTCGAATTTTCTAGAGCTTCTGCTGCTGTGCCATGCGCGTGTGTACGTAAACGTTTGGTAAACGTTTCGTTTAATAACATAATGCATTTCATCTATTCATATGTATGTATGTACATACATATGTATATTATATTGACTTTATTTAAGTTATATCAATGTTACTCTTATTTTATATATATGTAAATATATACAGTATGTACATGTGTACATACATATGTATGTATATTGCAAGCAACGCATACATACACACGCACACGTATACGCTCTGCTAACTGCGCAGTTTACTCAGCGACTGCGCTGCGCCAATATGTGCGTGTTATGGAAAATTAAATGTTTAATAACTTTTTTTGTAGATCGACTTTCTTAATCAAACTTGCGCAGCGTAATTATATCATTCATATGCGTGTATGTGCAAAAGCACAAGTCTCTAGTATTTGAAATAAGTGTTTTGAAAATTTGGGCGAAGGGGGCGTGGCATCCAAAATTTAAAAAAAATCAAAATTGTATAAAAGTCCCATTAAGCTAAATACAAGATTTGGAGTCTTTAACTATCAAGATATAGAAGATATAATTTTAAAACTGAAAATCGATTTCGTTTTTAATCGATAAAAAAAGAACGAGAAGATTTATCGAATTTCTAAAACAAACTCGACCTGCGCGTGATATACACGAATCTATAAAAAAAAAGTTCAAGTCTCTAGCTATTATAGGTTCTGAGATCCACGCGTTCAAACATACGGACAGACGGACAGACGGACAGACAGACAGACGGACAGGGCTCAATCGACTCGGCTTGTCGTCCTGATCAAGAATATATATACTTTATGGGGTCTGCCACGCCTCCTTCTGCCTGTTACATACATTTGGGCTGCAACAAAACCATTATACCCTGATTACCCATTTTTAATGGGTTCAGGGTATAATTAGTATTTCGTGTATCCACCGTTGGCTTTAACAACCGCTTCCAATCGTCTATTCATCGAGTTAATAAGCTTTTGGACGTATTCAATCGGTGTTTTCTCCCATTCTTCCATAATAATCGCCCTGAGATCTGTTTTATTTGTTGGCCGTCGCTTAGCTGTCCGTTTTTTTAGATCGGCCCACAAATTCTCGATTGGATTGAGATCCGGACTCTGAGCAGGAGTATCGAACACCTTTTTGGAATTGTATAGCAGCCAGCACCTCACGGAGTTGGCTTTGTGCTTAGGGTCATTGTCTTGGTAAAGTTTAAAAGTTGGCTTACCATCCCTATAAAACTGAAATTTGTGGGCACTCGCCACCAAATGTGTGCGCAAAATGTCTAAATATTGCTTAGCATCCATGGTGTTCTCAATAAAGCACAAGTCGCCCACACCTTTGTTTGAGATGCACCCCCAAACCATCACGGAAAGTTTTCCAAACTTTACTGTGGGAATTATATTTTTTGTTTCCAGCGCTTTTAAAGGCTTCCGCCACACTCTGCTGGGTCCATAATTGTAGTAAAGCATCATTCAAGTCTCATCGCAAAATATAGCTTCATTCCAATATAACTCTGGCTGTTCCACGTGCACTCTGTCGACAGTTAGGCGTCTATTTATGTGTTCAGCCGACATCAATGGTTTTTTCCGCGCAGCTCTAGATAAAAAATCATTCCTTTTCAAGGCTCTGCGAACACCTTCCCTGGAAATTGTAATGCCACATTCTTCTTGAAGCTCACTGGCAAGCGTTCTGGTCGAAATTGTGGGGCTATCATTAATTTTCCGGGTCATAATCCGCTCTGCCCTATCATTTAAAGCGCGAGGTCGTCCAATTGGAGGCTTCGGCTGCAGTCTTCCCTCATTTTCAGCGCGAATTATAATATTGTAAACAGTTCTCCTTGAGATTGCGAACATTTCTGCAATCTGCGGGACCGTTTTCCCAATGGAATGGTTATAATAAACCAACTGAATCATATCAAATGATAAACGTTTTCCAGGCATTTTAAATTTTCTCAAATGTGTGTCTAATTTTCATCAACTCAAACGAAAAGTGATGAAATTAGTCAAAATATGGCATCAGCAACAAAGCTGGATACTCAAAGTTCCGAATATCACGGTAAACGCTAATAACGGAATAAGTAGAAAATAGAATTAACGTTTGTGGAAACACTTTCGTGTCACCAGAATTTAATTCATTTTTTAGTTAATGTTATTTATCTCAGGAACATGAATAGGTTTTGAACTTTTTGTTATTAATTTTAAAAGATAATTGTTTAAATTACTAGCTATAATTAAAAAAATTATTGAAATCTTAGCCATTGTCTCTTTTTTTAAGCCTTAAAGTAAAAAAATATGAAAATTGTTCGTTGTGAAAACACTTTCGTGTCAAACTGTATGTAGATACATATAATTTAAATAAAGTCAATATAATATATAGATGAAATCTATTACATGTTATGTTATTTAGCAAACTGTTTACCAAACGTTTACGTACACACGCACGTGCTAACACCAGTAGAAGCATCTAGAAAATTCTAAGAATTCATAACAACAACAACAAAGACAAATTGGGTATGAATTTTAAGCAGAAAATCAGCAGCTCAGTAGCAGTAGCTCAGTAGCTCAATAACTTTACTTAGGAATTCGCTATCTTACTCTTATGTAGTGCAACCGTTGTCTTGCTAGAGAGACCGATCGCGAAATGAAGGCTCGGGCTCGGTTATCTAAGCTAGCTGCTGTCAAAACTTTTTTATGCAAATAACTTATTTATTTATTTTTTTTAATTTTTTAATTTAATTTAAAGTTATATGCAAACTTTGAAATGCATTTAAAACCGCCGATAGACGGGGTTTATGGTATTTCTGAGTCGGGCACTCCGACTAGAGTTTCCTTATTTGTTATTTATGTACATATATTTCCCACACACACATACAATTGTAAATGCATACATACATACATAGGTAAATGTATACATATATATACATACATATACATGTAAAACCATTCATCTGCTTGAAAAGTGAAGAGTTTAGCACACAGTTCCAACAATCTTTGCTAAGTAGACCGCTTTTCAGATACCAGTCAATTCTTTGCCATTTAACGCTGATTTGCAACAAACACAGAATTCACATAGAAGCCGCGTCGCTTTATCTGCATCATTGCGTACTTCAGTGCTACAGTATCTTATCAAGTGTCGCGCCAGTGCCAATTAACTGCCCCACTCCGATCCAGCTCCATCAAACAAAAAAACATGTAAGGAAACTCTAGTCGTAGGTGCCCGACTAGGAAATACCCTGAATTAGAATTACAACGTGTGTACTACCTACACATATGTACATGTATACATATGTAAAATGCATGTTTTCAAAATCATCTATTCGAAGGGTTCAGGCTAAAAGAGCTTTTATATTCTGAGACTTCTGCCTTCATACATACGGACAAACGCACAGGGCTAAGTCGATTCAGTTCATCTTCCTGATCCAGAATATATATACTTGCCCCGCCTCTTTCTGTCTGTTACATACTGAATCTCCAATTTTAGTGGGTTCAGGGTATTATAAAACAAGTAAGGAAGCTCTGGTCGTGACAGCTCGACTAGGAGCTACCCTGAACCCTTCGAATAGCCAAATTTGGAAGCATAATTATTTTATATATAAGTTGCAAGCAACACCTACACACACATACGCACGCACACGGACGAAATAATAAGAACGCCCTCTGCTAACTTAGCAGCGAGTGCGCATTGAGTGCAATATGGCTATCAGATGGAAAATTAAATGTTTAAAAACTGTTTGTTGTGGAAGGACTTTCTTATTCAAATTTTTACAGTGTGATTATGGCATTCAATGTGTGTATTTGCCAAAGCACAAGTCTCTAGTATTTGAAATACGTGTTTTGCTAATTTGTAACGATGGGGACGTGGCATCCCAAATCCAAAAACTACAAAATATCCGCAGTCACTACACCTACACCTGCACATTAAATTTGAAGCCTCTTGCTTTATTGGTACACATAATTGAAAGTAAATTTCTCGATAACTCGGAAACGGGATGAGTTATCATTTACTGCGTATGGTAATCACGACTATATATGACAACTTTCAGATCTCTAGCTTTTGTGGCTTACGAGATCCTTGCGTTCATACAGACGGACGGACAGACAGACGGACAGGGCTATATCGGCTCAGCTCGTCGAGCTGATCAAGAATACATATACTTTATGGGATCTACGACGTCTCCTTCTGCCTGTTACATACATTTTCACAAAAACATTATACCCTGAGTTCCCATTTTCAATGAGTTCAGGGTATAAAAACTGTATATAATTATATATGACTGTATGTGTATGTGTGCGTGGCTAGGCGTTAGATGTTGTCAAGTCGACGCCTTGATGACGTCAGCCTCTGCGTCGGCGTCCGCACCGGCGCTTATCAAATACGGAAGCCTTGCCGCAACTATCAATTTATGCATATGTACATGCGGCATAACTTAAGGTTCGCGTTGTCGCTTTTTATACCGTGAACCCATTTAAAATTGTTAATCAGGGTATAATAGTTTTGTTGCAGCCGAAATGTATGTAACAAGCAGAAGGAGGAGTGGCAGACCCCAAAAAGTATATATATTCTTGATCAGGACGACAAGCCGAGTCGATTGAGCCCTGTCCGTCTGTCTGTCTGTCCGTCTGTCCGTCTGTCCATATGTTTGAACGCGTCGATCTCAGAACCTATAATAGATTGAGACTTGAATTTTGTAGATTCGTGTATATCACGCGCGGATCAAGACTGTTTTAGAAATTCGATAACTCTTCTCGTTTTTTTTATCGATTAAAAACGAAAATCGATTTGCAGTGTTAAAATTATAAATATAAATTATAGTTGAAGACTCCACATCTTTATCTATTTAATTTAATGGGGCCTTTAAGCAATTTTTATTTTTGTTAAATTTTGGATACCACGCCCCCATCGCCCAAATTATCAAATCACGTATTTCAAATGCTTTCGAACATACAAACATATGAATGATATAATGACGCTGCGCAAGTTTGATTAAGAAAGTCGGTCTACAAAAAAAGTTATTAAGCTTTTAATTTCCCATAACATGCACATATTGGCTCAGCGCAGTCGCTGAGCAAACTGCGGAGTTAGCAGAGCGTATGTATGTGCGTGTGTATATATGCCTTGCTTGCAATATACATACATACATACATATATATGTACATATATAAAAAATATTGTATAACATAGATATAATTTAAATAAATTCAATATAATATATACATTGACAAAATCTGTAAAGTTATTAAACAAAACGTTTATTACCAAACGTAAATTATACGATTTCATAAACAAAGTTAAATTGGAGATGAATTGTGAGCACAAGCTCAGTAGCTCAGTGGAGAAGTAATAATTTGATTTAAGAATTCATTATTTGACACTCAACTAGTACAACGACTGTTTTGTTAGAAGCGACGCTCGGCAGGGTATAATGTTTTTGTGAAAATGTATATACATACATACATGTATATGTATATATGTATATACATGTATATGTACATATGTATATACTTGTGAATAGCATACACAGTATATGATAAGTCATCCCGTTTCCGAATTATCGATAAATTGACTTTCATTTATGTGTACCATTAAAGCAAGAGATTTCAAATTTAATGTGCAGGTGTAGGTGTAGTGACTGCGGATATTTTGTAGTTTTTGGATTTGGGATGCCACGCCCCCATCGCCACAAATTAGCAAAACACGTATTTCAAATACTAGAGACTTGTGCTTTGGCAAATACACACATTGAATGCCATAATCACACTGTAACAATATTAATTAAGAAAGTCCACCTCCAAACAAGTAAGGAAACTTTAGTCGGAGGTGCCCGACTAGGAAATACCCTAAGCCCCACCTATCATCGATTTTAAATGCACTTTACAGTTTGCATATAATTATATAATTTTAAATGAAACAAAAAAAAATTATCCCCAATTTATCTTTGTTGTTGTTATGAATTCTTAGAATATTCTAGATGCTTCTGCTGCTGCTACCACGTGCGTGTATACGTAAACGTTTTGTTTAATAACATAATACATTAAATCTATACGTATGTATATTATATTGACTTTATTTAAATATTATTATATTTTATACATATGTAAATACATACAGTACGTACATACATATGTATATACATATTATAATATAATAACATAATATATTTCATCTACATACATATATATTATATTGACTTTATTTAAATTATATCAATGTTATTCTTATTTTATATATATGTGAATATATACAGTGTGTACATAAGTATGTATGTATATTGCAAGCAACGCATGCATACACACGCACACACATACTCTCTGCTAACTGCACAGTTTACTCAGCGACTGCACTGCGCCAATATGTTATGAGAAACTAAATTCTTAATAACTTTTTTTGTAGACCAGTTCTTAATCGAACTTGCGGAGCATAAACATATCACTTAAAATAAAAAAAAATAAAATTGTATAAAGGTCTCAATAAACTAAATACAAGATTTGAAGTCTCTAAATATAACAAGTAAGGAAACTCTAGTCGGAGGTGCCCGACTAGGAAATACCCTGAACCCCGCCTATCGGCGGCTTTAAATGCACTTCAAAGCTTATATATAATTTTAAATTAAATTAAAAAATTAAAAAAAAAAAAAGATTAAGTAACTTGCATAAAAAAACGTTTTGACGTCAGCTTAAAGAATCGAACCCGAGACTTTATGTCGACGATCATCGCTTCTATCAACACAGTCGTTGCAATACATAAGAGTGAGATAGCGAATTCCTAAGTACAGTTATTGAGCTACTGAGCTGCTGCTACTGCGCTGCTGAACTTCTGCTTAAAATTCATCCCCAAATTGTCTTAGTTGTTGTTATGAATTCTTCGAATTTTCTAGAGCTTCTGCTGCTGTTGCCACGCGCGTGTGTACGTAAACGTTTGGTAAACGTTTCGTTTAATAACATAATGCATTTCATCTATTCATATTATATTGACTTTATTTAAGTTATATCAATGTTACTCTTATTTTATATATATGTAAATATATACAGTATGTACATGTGTACATACATATGTATGTATATTGCAAGCAACGCACATACACACGCACACGCATACGCTCTGCTAACTGCGCAGTTTACTCAGCGACTTCGCTGCGCCAATATGTGCGTGTTATGGAAAATTAAATGTTTAATAACTTTTTTTGTAGATCGACTTTCTTAATCAAACTTGCGCAGCATAATTATATCATTCATATGTGTGCATGTGCAAAAGCACAAGTCTGTAGTATTTGAAATAAGTGGTTTGAAAATTTGGGCGAAGGGGGAGGGGCATCCAAAATTTAACAAAAATCAAAATTCTATAAAAGTCCCATTAAGCTAAATACAAGATTTGGAGTCTCTAACTATCAAGATATAGAAGATATTATTTTAAAACTGAAAATCGATTACGTTTTTAATCGATAAAAAAGAACGAGAAGAGTTATCGAATTTCTAAAACAAACTCGACCTGCGCGTGATATACACGAATCTATAAAAAAAAAGTTCAAGTCTCTAGCTATTATAGGTTCTGAGATCCACGCGTTCAAACATACGGACAGACGGACAGACGGACAGACAGACAGACGGACAGGGCTCAATCGACTCGGCTTGTCGTCCTGATCAAGAATATATATACTTTATGGGGTCTGCCACGCCTCCTTCTGCCTGTTACATACATTTGGGCTGCAACAAAACCATTATACCCTGATTACCCATTTTTAATGGGTTCAGGGTATAAAAAGGGTATCAACCTAACTCCAGTGTAACAGAAGATATGAAAACAGACAGTAACCCTCCCCACACGGAAAACAAATCATATCTATCACAGTCAACTGAAGATCTAAAACTTAGAATATTTAACAAAGATAAATCTAGCCCTCTAACAACTAACTTTAAGCCCTCTAAACCAAAAACAAAATCAAAACCCACAAACAAAAACCTTCATAAAAACAATAGTGATAGCGAATCTATCTAAAACAAAACAAGTAAATAGAAACAAACTTTATACCAAACTCATACTCTATACTTTAACCTTTAACTCAAAACAAATCCAAATACTCAACCCAAGACCCCAAATCATAAAATTATGGCAATGCTTAAAATAATACAATGGAACATGAAAGGATACAGAAACGAACTGCTAATTATAATAAAAAAATACTCACCACACATAGTATGTCTCCAAGAAACCCACTTTTACAATACATTTATCCCCAACCCTGTCCCAGTAAACTTTCAAATTTACACCAATACAGCTTCCAACCGATTTGGCGGTGTAGCCATATTGGTCCACAAATCCATAGAACGTAAGACACTAGATCAACCTACACACATAGAAACGCTAGGAATCGAAATTATGTCTAATAGGAAAATTAACATTATTTCTGTATATATCCCTCCCACCAAAACATTTTCACCTAATGACTTAACCGAACACTTTATACCACGCACTAACAGCACCAACCAAATTATCTCAAGCGATTTCAACAGCAAATATCACAGCTGGGGATCAGCGCAAGATAACCGGAGAGGACGTACCCTATCAAAGTTCCTCCAAAACGCCATGCTCACTATACTTAATGACGGATCACCAACACACTTCTCCACTCACAACACCTTCACACATATTGACATCTCAGTATGCTCCCCTCAATTAACTCCCTTCACCAATTGGAAAATAACCAATGACCTTCATGGCAGTGATCATTTTCCAATTTTATTATCCTTGTTCCCACAGCCCCAATCCGATAACTTCTCCCGTCCCCTCTTCAAAATAAAAGAAGCCAACTGGCCATTATTCACCAAACTAATTAACGACTTAAACGAGGTATAAGAACCTCTAACATTAACAAAGAAGCTGCAATAATTAATAAAATAATCCTACAATCCGCTCACCATAGTATACCACAAACAACCCCTCACACCCACAACAAAAACACCCCCTGGTGGAATAAAACATTGACCAAACTTAGGTCCAACAAATTTATAACTTGGCGAAATTTCAAACGCAATAGCACCTCTGACAACCTTCTCAACTACAAAAGAGCTAACGCCCTCTTCCGGAGAGAGCTTAAAATATCCAAATCTAAAGCTACCACAGACTTCACATTCAAAATAGAACCCAACACCCCCTCCGACAAAATCTGGACTAATATCCGACGGCTCTGCGGGCTTAACCCTACCAAAGTCATTCATTGCATTACAGATACAACCAACAACTCACTATCAACAGACACAAACCACATAGCCCTCTTGTTTGCCCAACATTGGTCCGACTGCTCCAACGACCAAAATTTTAGCAATAGCTTCATTACCAGCAAATATGCTGACAACTCTATCAATTACTTACCCAGTCCTAGAGCACAAGCAATAGAATCTGACATCACACTAATTGAACTACTAGCAGCGTTACACACCCTCAAAGGTACAACTCCCGGCCTAAACAGAATCTCTTATCCTATGATAAAAAATACCTCTTACGCCCTTAAAGCCAGAATTACAAACCTCTTCAATACTATATTCAACAACACCATCCCACAATCCTATAAAACCAGCCTTGTCATTCCTATAATAAAACCCAAATCCAACAAAACACTCATAACCAGTTATATACCCATCTCCCTTAACTGCTGCATGTCCAAAACCTTAGAAAAAATAATAGCCAGGCGCCTTTGGTGGTTGGTATCGAAAAACAACTACATCCATTCCAACCAAACAGGCTTCAAATACGGCAAATCCGTCACAGACGGTCTGCTCTTTGCAGACCACCTGATAACGAAGTCGCTAAGAAGCAAAAAGCACGCCTCTATCATTGCCCTTGATTTCTCAAGAGCCTTCGACAGAGTCGGTGTCCACCCAATAATAGACCAATTAAACCGCTGGAAAGTTGGACCAAAAATCATACAGTTTATACGGAATTTCATGTCAAACCGGAAAATTGTAGTTAAAATAAAAAATGTCAAAAGTAATCCCTATCCTCTTCAAAACGGCATTCCCCAGGGATCGCCAATATCCGTCATCCTTTTCCTAATCGCCTACAACAGACTCTCCCACTTAATTAGCGTACAAAAAGAAATCCATTTCACCGCCTACGCCGACGACTTTTACCTTATCATCCCTCTTAGCAAACAAAAAAATCAATCCTGCAACCTCGACCAACTCTTTTCCAACATATGTGAGTGGTGTTCATATTCAGGAGCATCACTATCAGTAGAAAAGTCTCAACACCTTCATGTTTGCCGCAAGCAAAACTGTATCTGCAGCATATCATGCAGCAACACCCCTATTCCCTCAGTTACCAAAATGAAGATCTTAGGACTCACCATTAACAATAAATATAGATGGGACGCGCACATCAAACAAATTCTGCCAGCCTTAAATAACAAACTTAACATCATTAAATGCCTAGGAAGCTCTAAGCTAAACTGCAATACATACACTATATTAAATGTAACAAAATCTATAGTAATTCCGAAAATTGACTACGCACTGCTCATCTACGGGTATGCTCCCAAATCAACCCTCAATAAACTCAAAACTTTATTTAATGTCGCAATCCGCATATCACTTGGGGCACTACGCTCAACACATATCGCTAACCTACTTTTCGAAGCAAACATACCTACAATAGAGCAAAAAAGAGACCTGATCACAGCTAAAGCCTACAAAACACTCCCACACAGCTCAAACTCACCAAAAGAAAAAAACATAGCATTATGTAAAGAAACCAACGTTCCCTACCTTCCCCTCCCAAGCAAAACCACCACACCCCTATGGCTATTCCCTCCCTCTGTCATCAATACCACACTACATAGACAGTGCAAATCCAACACACCACCAAGCACATTCAGACAACAATTTCTTGAAATCAAAGAGAAATACAACAACCATAAATTCATATACACAGACGGCTCTACAAAACAACACAGCCACTTTTGCGATTACGACCGAAAACGAAATCCTGAAAAGATGCATCCTCCCCCATTATTCATCCATCCTATCAGCTGAAACCATAGCCATTCTCGATGCAATAAATCTGATCAAAAACAGACTTGGAAAGTATATAATTTGCTTCGATTCTCTCGCATCCATAAAATCCATTCGCAATATTAAAAACAATAGCCTTTATCCCACAACTATTAGAACCCTGCTTACCCAATCTGACTCAAAAATAAAACTTCTTTGAATCCCTAGCCACTGCGGCATTAAAGGGAACGAGTTAGCCGACAGTGCAGCCAAAGACACATTTTATATGCCCCTTCACTATACCCCTAACTTTAACACTACAGACATAAACAAACTCCTCAAAAACGAACTCTTAAAAAAACTTAAATTGAACATAGAGCTCTGCAACCGATGGTACCAGAGATTAAATACATACCTATCCAACACGTCAAACTACCTAAAAAATAAAGACCAAAAAAGCATAACACGCAGTGATCAAATAAAATTTCTAAGGCTAAGACTAGGCCACACAAGAATCACACAACAGAACTATATCAACCCTCACAACACCCTTCCTTGCCCCAACTGTCACACAACCGCAAACATCAATATAATACACATTCTCTGCGACTGCCCCGCAACCTCTAACCTGCATACCCAAATCTTCCAAAACACCTGCCCCCTATCAATCGTAGCAAACCCAACCGAGATTAACATCCGCAAGATAATTGAGTTTCTTAAAAAATCTAAAACATACCACCTACTATGAAAAAGATTAAATAAAAACAAAATGAAATGTAAATATAGAAATAATGCTATTATAAAATAAAATCTGTATATACTAATTTAAAAATAATCTATAATCACAATAAACACCATCCAGCCGAAGGCCCCTGCTGCCAGTGCTTAGCCTTAAGTTAGAGTTAATTTTATATTAATTGTAACTTCTTAATAAATAAACAAGTAAGGAAACTCTAGTCGGAGGTGCCCGACTAGGAAATACCCTGAACCCCGCCTATCGGCGGCTTTAAATGCACTTCAAAGTTTGTATATCATTTTAAATTAAATTAAAAAATTAAAAAAAAAAAAAAAGATTAAATAACTTGCATAAAAAAAGTTTTGACGTCAGCTAGAGAATCGAACCCAAGACTTCGGCGATCATCGCTTCTACCAACACAGCCGTTGCAGTACATAAGAGTGAGATAGCGAATTCCTAAGTTATTGAGCTACTGAGCTACTGGTACTGAGCTGCTGAACTTCTACTTAAAATTCATCCCCAGTTTGTCTTTGTTGTTGTTGTTATGAATTCTTCGAATTTTCTAGAGCTTCTGCTGCTGTTGCCACGCGCGTGTGTACGTAAACGTTTGGTAAACGTTTCGTTTAATAACATAATGCATTTCATCTATTCATATGTACATTATATTGACTTTATTTAAGTTATATCAATGTTACTCTTATTTTATATACATGTATACATATATACATATATGTAAATATATACAGTATGTACATGTGTACATACATATGTATGTATATTGCAAGCAACGCATACATACACACGCATACGCATACGTTCTGCTAATTGCGCAGTTTACTCAGCGACTTCGCTGCGCCAATATGTGCGTGTTATGGGAACTAAATGCTTAATAACTTTTTTTGTAGATAGAATTTCTTAATCAAACTTGCGCAGCGTAATTATATCATTCATATGCGTGTATGTGCAAAAGCACAAGTCTGTAGTATTTGAAATAAGTGTTTTGAAAATTTTGGCGAAGGGGGCGTGACATCAAGATATAGAAGATATAATTTTAAAACTGAAAATCGATTTCGTTTTTAATCGATAAAAAAAGAACGAGAAGAGTTATCGAATTTCTAAAACAAACTCGACCTGCGCGTGATATACACGAATCTATAAAAAAAGTTCAAGTCTCTAGCTATTATAGGTTCTGAGATCCACGCGTTCAAACATACGGACAGACAGACAGACGGATCAAGAATATATATACTTTATGGGGTCTGCCACGCCTCCTTCTGTCTGTTACACACATTTGGGCTGCAACAAAACCATTATACCCTGATTACCCATTTTTAATGGGTTCAGGGTATAAAATACAATAGAATACAGCGTGAATAATATGCTAATTAAGTTTCCTGTTTACTATGAGGTTCGGTAGAGTTGCTAATAGGAGTGACACGCGCCGATCATGGCAACCTTGGTCCGAGCCTCGGGTGAAGTCGCTATTTTATATACATTTTATTTATAATTATTTGACAAGCAAGGTGGAGGCGTCCTGATAGAGATGACGAATTCTAACTCGTGCAAGTAGGCGGAGGTTCGAATCTCGGATTTTCTATGTCATCTTTTTTTATTTCTATATATTTCTGTTCTAAAATATATTTTTTTACATTTATAATATTTAGCAACTCAATTAAGGGGGTGAAAGCCACTTTGCCACGCCCGCAATTGTTGTAGACAAATCATTTTTGGGGTGTAGAACAAGGTAACTGTGAATTTTGGACGCTTACAGTCAAATGCGAAAATGACAGGTTATTTTTGAATAGGTCACGCCCCAAAGAGGCGTAAAAATAATTTTTGGCTGATCGATAGAGGAGGTCACCAGCAAGCTACCAATCCAATTTTTCTAGCACTAAAACTATAGGAGCTATAAGCTCGTGCGGTTTGCCACGCCATATGTGGGCGTAGATATATCCGCCATAGCTTTTTGAACTTGGGACGTTTATACAAGTATATATAGCAAGTCTCAAGTTTCTAGCATCAACAGTGTTCAAAATATAACAGAAGATGCAAAATTGATATATATTCAGATCCAATTTGTCACGCCCCCAGTAGGCGTGGGTATATAATATTGTAATCGATCTTTATCGTAACAGTTACTCACGTGCCAAATTAGGTCGTTCTAGCTCTATAACTGTAGAAGATACAGTTTCATCTGATTTTCCACGCCCCCAATGGGCGGCGTAGATATATACGCCATAGCTTATTCAACTTGGGATTTCAACGCGAGTATACATTCCAAATCTCAACTCTCTAGGACTGCTACAAGTAGTAATTCTGACAAGCAGGAAAATTTATATTCGAATTTGCAACGCCCCCTAGAGGGCGTCTCGGGAAAATCTTGACACTTTATCTGACGAGAGTTTACTAAATTATACTCCAAATTTCAAGTCTGTAGCTTCAATAGCATAGAAATTGATTGTTTTCATACGGACAGACGGGCGGCCAGTAAGGCGGGCATTGCGCAAATGAAATATGTATACTCATCTCACTTTGTGAATGAATATAAAAAGAGTAATCTCTTTCTTTCTTGTTTTACTAAACTGTCTTCTGTATCCCTCTCTCTATCTTTATTTTTATACCTTTAACCTATTGAAAATTGGAAATCAGAGTATACTGTTCTTGTGAAAATGTATGTAACACACCGAATGAGGCGTCGCAGACCCCATAAGGTATACATATTCTTGATCACCTCGACGATCTGACGAGCCGTCTGTATGAACGCAGCGATCCCGTAAATGTATAAGTTATTTTTTCTCGATAACTCATTCCGTTACCTAAATATCGATATACTTCGATAAATTACCTTTGATTTATGTGTACCATTAAAGCTAGAGACTTCAACTTCTTTACTTTGCAGATATGTGTAGTGAATACAGACATTTTGTAGAGTTTGGATGTTGGATGCCACGCCCCTTCGCTCAAATTGCAAAACACATATTTCACATAGTAGAGACTTGTGCTTTGGCAAATACACACATATATAGACAGCCATATGCCAATTTGATTAAGAAAGTCCACCAACTGCTGCTCATTATTGTGCCCTTTTGTGTGTGTATGTGTTGCTTAAAATATATATGTAAAATAATCATAGCATCCTTGCAATGTCAGTTAATCGAATGGTTTAGCGTATCTCCTAGTTGAGCGGTCTCGACTAGAGCTGTTTTACTTGTTCTTTTTCGTATCTACATATTTAGTTTTTGGCACCTTTGTTGTGGAAAATTTTTGGCGAGCTGATCTCATGGTTTCATCGGAACATCTGAGCATCTGAACAACGTTGTTGCTAGGTCGCCACTGCTGATGTATCCAAAATTATATTTTTTTTTTTCTTATTCATTTCAAACTGTCCCAGATGCAGCGGTCCACATTGAGCCAAGCCAAGTTCAGACTCTTACCCTTATTTTCGCTCTCGTTCTATGGCTGTCTGCATTAGGTAATCCCTGCTCAAATCCAAACCCAACTCAAATTTAAATTGTAAAACGCTTTGAACTTAATTCCATAGCATATCTAAAGAAGAGAAATCATCTTTTGTATCTTTTAATTGCATTTCTATCGACTCGTATTGGGCATTAAACGCTAAGCTCAACAGTTGTGAGATATCTATTTGATATAAATAATACAGTAGCAATAAAACTCAATTAAAATAAATGGACTTATAAGGTAGTCATTTTTATATATATTTTTATATCTTAAGCATCTCTGTATCTGGATTATTTTTATACCCTGAAGCCATTAAAAATGGGTAATCAGGATATAATGGTTTTGTTGCAGCCCAAATGTATGTAACTGGCAAAAGGAGGCGCGGCAGAACCTATAAAGTATATATATTCTTGATCAGGACGACAAGCCGAGTCGATTAAGCCCTGTCCGTCCGTCCGTCCGTCTGTCCGCCTATCCGTATGTTTGAACGCGTGGATCTCAGAAACTATAATAGCTAGAGACTTGAACTTTTATGGATTCGTGTATATCACGCGCAGGTCGAGCTTGTTATAGAAATTCGATAAATCTTTTCGTTTTTTATCGATTAAAAACGAAAATCGATTTTCAGTTTTAAAATTATATCTTCTACATCTTTATAGATAGAGACTTCAAATTTAGCTTAATGGGACCTTTATACAATTTTGATTTTTGTTAAGTTTTTGATACCACGCCCCCTTCGCCCATACACACATACATATGAATGATATAATAACGCTGCGCAAGTTTGATTAAGAAAGTCGGTCTACAAAAAAAGTTATTAGGCATTTAGTTTCCCATAACACGCACATATTGGCGCAGCGCAGTCGCTGAGTAAACTGCGCAGTTAGCAGAGCGTATGTGTGTGCGTGTGTATGTATGCGTTGCTTTCAATATACACACATATGTATGTATGGTACGTATGTACGTATGTATGTATATATAAAATAAGTATGAGATACATAGATATAATTTAAATAAAGCCAATATATAGATGAAATCTATTATGTTATTAAACAAAAGGTTTACCAAACGTTTACGGACGGACAGGGCTAGTTCGACTCAGCTCGTCGACCTAATCTAGAATATACTTTATGGGGTCTGCGATGTCTCTTTCTGCCTGTTACATACATTTTCACAAACACATTATACCCTGATTTCCCATTTTCAATGGGTTCAGGGAATACAAAGAATTAAATATTCTAAGAAACCCCTATGAAGGAACTGGATTATGATTTCTTGATTATGATTTAATTTTTTAATTTTTTTGGCAAATTCTATTATAATAATAATAATTGCCTGAAACAGTATTTACATTATCTACTAAATGTAGCTACCTTGCACTCAGCGTTTGTTGAGTTTTTGTTTGAGTTTGGCTTTGTTTCTACCTGAAGTTTTATTTGATTTTATTTTATATTAAGAAAATGGACTACATTCGTGAGTCAAATTATAAAATTACAAAATTAAAAATTATAAACAGAATAGGAAAAAGAGAAAGCCTAATACTAATAATATATAGCAATGATATCACCAACCCGATGGGGGTGTTTTATTTGCCGGACCGGCGAGCTATGCCCCAAATCACAGCCAAATATGGTTAGGGATATCATTGAAACTAAGCAAGATAGAAAAAGTTAAAAAAAGGTAATAAAAATTAAGGAAAAAATAAAAATCTCAAAAAGTAAAATACGATAAGAGTAGGGAGAATTGCACAGGTGCACAGGTGGTGTGTGTGTGATTTCTCTGAAATATACTAAAAGAGAAGATTTTATTGAGGAAAGAGAGAGTTCAAAACTAAATACATGAAAATAAGTATTGTACTTAGTGCATAGAACACGAAACGCACTGTACAAAGTATAGTTACAGTTACATATGTGTAAATAAAGAGGACAAAAGTGACAAGAAGCACGGGAAGGAACTAGGAAATTGACTTGAAATAAAAGAGAAGGCGAATCAATACTACCGTTAATCAACTTATGTAGAAAAGCAATATCCAAGACTATTCTACGATTGATTAACCACGGAAGATCCAAAAGAAGAAGCCTACTGTGATAAGACGGTAGACGAAGGTTACGATCCCAGTTTAGATTGCGCAAGGCAAAAAGAAGAAATTGCTTCTGAACCGATTCAATACGGTCCTGATACAATTTCTGCTATGGCGACCATATAATAGAACAATATTCTAAAATAGGGCGTACCAGCGAGACAAAAAGAAGTTTAGTGACAAACGGATCATTAAACTCTTTAGACCATCGTTTAAAAAAACCAAGTACACTTTTGGCTTCATCAACGATGGTTAGAATATGGGTATTTAATCTAAGTTTACAGTCAAAGAGCACACCGAGATCTTTGATTGTAGAAATACGTTGCAAGGACACATTGTTGATTGTATAATCAGCAATAAATGGAGTAGTACGACAGAAAGTCATTGTTATACACTTAGAACAATTTGGATGCAACTGATTGGCTTTACACCAATATTGAAAGGATCATCCTGTAGGCGTAAATGATCTATTAAGTCTCATACAAGAGACAGAGGTCATTTATAAATAGGGAGAGGGCCCAAGTGACTACCCTGAGGAACACCCGAAGAGACAAATATGACCTTCGAAGTAGAAGTTCTCAACAGAACTCTTTGGGTTCTACCCTTTAAATAGGAAGCAATCCAAAACAGAAGTTTAGGAGAAAATCCCAATTGGTCAAGCTTTTGAAGCAAGATGTCATGCTGAACAGAGTCAAATGCCTTACTGAAATCAGTGTATATAACATCTGTTTGCATTTTCTTTAAAAAGCTTTCATTGACTAGGGATGAAAATTCTAATAAGTCCGTAGAGGTTGATCGATTCTGAACAAAACCATGCTGCGATGGTGAAATAATGGATTTACAAAAGTGCTGTAAATTAGAAGTTATAATTTTTTCAAATAATTTCGGAATAGCAGAAAGCTTGGCAATGCCTCTGTAATTTGAAATATCAGATCTTCCTCCTTTTTTATACAGAGGAATAATAAATGATTCTTTTCAAATTGAAGGAAATACCGAGGTATCAAGAGACAAATTAAACAGTTTTAATAAAGGTGACCACAAAGAAGCACTGCATTCTTTAATCACACAACTAGGAATACCATCCGCCCCCGGAGAGAACGACGATTTCAACGTACGCATAGCGGATAAAAGAGAGACAGGAGAAATATTAGAAACGATAATAGCATTTCCATTAATTTCAGAATTTAAAATTGGAAAAGAATTGGTTTCTGAAATGGGAGTTGAATAAGTGGATTGAAAGAACTTTGCAAATAGATCTGAGGTATCTTGATCATTGCAAGTACTGTCATAACCTAGGAAAAACGAGGATGGAAACCCAGAAGATTTACGCTTCAAATTTACAAATGAATAAAATCTTTTGGGATCACGAGCAAACTGCCTTTTACAGCGTATAAGGTAATTCTCATAACAACGAGAGTTTAAAATATTGAAATTGGCCTTAGCTAAGGAGTATTTAGACCAATCAACGACCGAACCCGACTTTTTGAACTTTTTAAAACATTTAGATTTAAAATTTATTAGAGTTGAAAGAGTCGAAGTGAAGTAGGGAGGTTTATTAGAAAGAGATTTGGGAAGACACATAGGAACACACTTGTCTAGAATAGCATTTAAAGTATTGTAGAATGCTGAAACTGCTAAGTTTACATCAACTGCCTCATATAAAGGAGCCCAATCTGTTGCATTAATGAGATCATTAAGCAAAACAAAATTACATTAATTAAAACAACGACGCTTTTTAGATGATGAGGGCGTAAAAATTGGTGGACAGTAAAGAGGTATTAAAACATCTAGTGTTGGATGATATAAATCCTCAGGTATACAAAAGGGGGATGATCTTAAAACATTAATGCTGGCGTCATCATTAGTAAAAACAAGATCAAGAGAACGATTCAAATGATTAGAAATTGAGTTCATCTGATACATAGAAAGATTAAACAATTCATCAAAAAAATAATGATGAATTGTTGGAATAAGATAATTCGAATTGGGAAATTAGGCCCAAGAAAAGTTATGTATATTAAAATCACCCAACACAAGAAATGAGTCATTATCTTAAACATATTCATACATTTCTTTAACACAAGATATATGATGACTATAAACTTGTAAATCGGAAGAGGGAGTGATATATGAACAAGTAACGTATAGGGAACAAGACTGAAAAGTTATTTTAACTCCAATAATCTCAACATTGTGAATTGATGAGAAGGTAAAAGATTCTGAGAGAAAATGGGATTTAACAGCTATTAAAATACCACCCCCTCTACGAGACGCGCGATCAAGTCTATACATAGTGAAATTATTTGAAAGAACCTCACTATTATAAACATTTTGGCTTAACCATGTTTCAGTGAGGGCTATAAGTTCAGATTGGACACTACAGCTATGCAGAAATACATTTTTTAATTTAGAATTAAGGCCTCGAACATTTTGATAAATAATAGATAGCTGCGGAAAAGATGGAAAGAAACTTAGTTTTTTGATACAGCCTCAGATAAAGGTTGTACCGAAACGGGATTTAAAGACACTGGAGAAATTCTATTCCGAATTTTAGGTTTGAATTCATGTACAACAACATGAGGTGGCCAAAAGTTTGGATATAGTATCGAAAAATGCAATTGATACATTGATTTTAAATGAAGCAATTTCACGAGAAGCCGCAAAATTAAACCTCGAGATAAAAACTTTAGATGAAATTTTACTTTCAATGAAAGCAGACACAGCCTCACATGTCGTATCTGATGAAAGCCTAGATAAGAAAACTTGCTTTCGAGAAGACACAACAGATAAATAGGGTAATATAGGAGTAGGAAATGGTGTCTGAATGTTGTTTTTAGATTGAGCAACACTCGGAGAGACTTTAACTTTTTATACCCTGAACCCATTAAAAATGGGTAATCAGGGTGTAATGGTTTTGTTGCAGCCCAAATGTATGTAACAGGCAGAAGGAGGCGTGGCAGAGCCCATAAAGTATATACATATATTCTTGATCAGGACGACAAGACGAGTCGATTGAGCCCTGTCCGTCTGTCCGTATGTTTGAACGCGTGGATCTCAGAACCTATAGTAGCTAGAGACTTGAACTTATTTTATAGATTCGTGTATGTCACGCGCAGGTCGAGTTTGTTTTAGAAATTCGATAACTCTTCTCGTTCTTTTTTTTATCGATTAAAAACGAAATCGATTTTCAGTTTTAAAATTATATCTTCTACATCTTTATAGTTAAAGACTCCAAATCCTGTATTTAGCTTAATGGGACTTTTATACAATTTTGATTTTTGTTAAATTTTGGATGCCACGCCCCCTTCGCCCAAATTTTCAAAACACTTATTTAAAATACTAGAGACTTGTGCTTTTGCACATACACGCATATGAATGATATAATTACGCTGCGCAAGTTTGATTAAGAAAGTCGGTCTATAAAAAAAGTTATTAAGCATTTAGTTTCCCATAACACGCACATATTGGCGCAGCGCAGTCGCTGAGTAAACTGCGCAGTTAGCAGAGCGTATGTGTGTGCGTGTGTATATATGCGTTGCTTTCAATACATATGTATGTATGTATGTACATACTGTATATATTTACATATATATAAAATAAGAGTAACATTGATATAACTTAAATAAAGTCAATATAATATGAATAGATGAAATGCATTATGTTATTAAACGAAACGTTTACCAAACGTTTACGTACACACGCGCGTGGCAACAGCAACAGAAGCTCTAGAAAATTCGAAGAATTCATAACAACAACTAAGACAATTTGGGGATGAATTTTAAGCAGAAGTTCAGCAGCTCAGTAGCAGTAGCTCAGTAGCTCAATAACTTTACTTAAGAATTCGCTATCTCACTCTTATGTATTGCAACGGCTGTGTTGGTAGAAGCGATGATCGCCCGTTATAAAGTCTCGGGTTCGATTCTCTAAGCTCTGACGTCAGAACTTTTTTATGCAAGTTACTTAATCTTTTTTTTTTTTTTATTTTTTAATTTAATTTAAAATTATATACAAACTTTGAAGTGCATTTAAAGCCGCCGATAGGCGGAGTTTAGGGTATTTCCTAGTCGGGCACCTCCGACTAGAGTTTCCTTACTTGTTTAGTAGTGGCCTTTTGAGTGTCTGTGCTGACACTAGACACAGATATTTCAACTGAATCATCTAATATTAGAATTGATAATTCTTGACAAGGTGAAGAAGGGGTTGATAAGTTAGGAAACGATAATTGAATGGAGGGGGGAATTAGCAGTGATGGAGTAATCACTGTATTTAGCGGAGAATCAAAATTGTACTGATTCAATATTTCTTCTCCAGCTTTTAGTTCTTCGTCAAGCTGTTTTGAAATTTTGCTCAGATTTGAATACTGAACCCGAACTGAATTATACATCTTGGAAAAACTTTGCAATTTAGATATACACCGACGCTCACAAAACTATTGTAAATAAAACAAAAAACACAATGTTTAGAAGCACAAATCACGGCAGTTTCAAACTAAAAATGCAATAATCACCAATATGCAAATAATGTGTAAATATACAACAAATGAAAGAACAGAAATAATGAAAAGTACGGAGCGCAAACAAAAACACGTCTTACTCTCACAAACTCAGAGCTCTCTCTATGACGAATTGTTGGCCGCATATACTGCAATTGTCCAATTTGACTTACATACATACATACATATGTATGTATGTATGTATATTAATGTTTGGGTAAAACTATAGAAAACGAATAGTTGTCGCTGTCGTTCTTTAATGCCCTGAGGCAGAGATAGGATATGCTTTCCAAGCCAAATTTCACTTGTCATGCTGTTCGCTCTGTGCGCTGACAAATGTTTCGTAACAATTGAAATATAGTTTGACACAGACCCTTATATATGTATGTATGTACATGTTCATCTATACATACATACATATGTATGTACGTGGACTCAAACTATCCTCAGCACCTGTGACTCGTCTTGTTCCATTCATGCCATGTGACAAATCGCTACATAAAAACTCAAAGTCGAGCCGAGTCGACTCCAGTTGAGAAGTGGTCCAATTCGTTCGACCATTTCCCAATTTCTTTTTACTATTCTTAAATTTTCTGACGACTAATTTGTTTCATTAGGCTCACCATTATATTAGCTATATATCATCAATACTCTATATAGTATGCTCAATTTATTGAAAAGCAAAAAAGGAAGGAAACTATAGACGAAGGTGACCGACTAGGAAATACCTTGAACCCCGTGTGATCGCCCATTTTCAATACACTTTATGGTTTCCATAAACTTATACATTTTTAAATTAAATTTTGAAAAAAAAAACTTTAATAAGCTAAATTTCAAGATATAAGCATTTTTATAATTCTTCAACCTTTTTCACTTTGAAATAAGCTATATCTCCTTATAATAAGCTAAAATGGCAACACTGCTGCGCTGGGTCAATATGTCCATGTTATGGGAAATTAATTAACTTTTTTTGTAGACCGACTTTCTTAATCAAACTTGCGCAGCGTAATTATGTATATCATTCATGTGTGTGTATGTGCGAAAGCATTTGAAATACGTGATTTGGAAATTTGGGCGAAGGAGCGTAGCATACAAAATGTAACAAAAATCAAAATTGTATAAAGGTCCCATTATATTAAATACAAGATGTGGAGTCTTCAACTACAATTTATATTTATAATTTTAAAACTGCAAATCGATTTCTGTTTTTAATCGATAAAAAAACGGAGAAGAGTTTTCGAATTTCTAAAGCAGTCGTGATCAGCGCGTGATATACACGAATCTACAAAATGCAAGCACTAACCATACAACCATTAACCATACAACACACATAGACGAGCCATCTAGTGCACCGCTTTTCAGCCCATAAAAAGTGAGCTCTGACGCCCCATCGCCGAATTCGCCGAATTCGCTTCACTTTGAAGTTCGAGAAACGAACTGTATGCGACAACGAAATCATTGCGCTGCGAGCGTTCGTTCAGCAGTTGTCCATTTATGTATGAAGCTCTTTTTGTGCAACTATGTATGTATGTATGTATGCTTATTCTCTGATCTCTTCTCTCTTATATACATATGTATGTATGTTTATTGATATTTGCTGGCTGAGGTTCTTTTTGTTCTCTTGCGAGCAAGACAAACCGTTTGAACAATTTGGTATACTCTACTCTCGCAAGAGAACAAAAAGAACCTCAGCCAGCAAATATCAATTTTTCTGCCGGCGCTGGTGAGTTGATTGGCATGTACATACATATTTGGGGGTGATGAGACCGGAGAATAAAATACATAAGAGAGAAGAGATCAGAGAATAAGCATATGTATATGTATATGCATGTAGTTGTACAGAAAGAGTTTCATACATAAATAGTCAATTACCGACGAATGCTCGCAGGGCAATAATTTCCTTGTGAAATATGTACAAATGTTTGTTGCCCGAACTTAAAAGTGAAGCGAATTCGGCGATGGGGCGCGCCAGCTCACATTTGATGGACTGAAAAACGGTGTTAAAGTTGGCCTATCTACATATGTACATATGTACATACATATACATATGTATGTATGTATGTGTTGGATGGTTAGTAGTACGACTAAAGCTAGAGACACAACTCTGCATACATACATACATATATGTATGTATGTAGTTGTGGCCAATACATACATATGTATGTACATATGTACATACATATGAATGACACAATCACACTGTGAAAATGTATTAAATTTATGAAGAAAGTCTAACTTCTACAAAAGTTATTAAACATTTAATTTCCCATATCATTGTCATATTGCAGTCCAAGCTCAATCACTGCTCAGTTAGCAGAGCGCGTAGTGATTATTGCGTCCGTGTGGATGTTTTTGTCTTGCTTGCAATATACATACATATGTATGTACATACATATGTACATACATACATATGTATTGTAAAATGATCATAGCATGCTTACAATATCGGTTATTTGAAGGGTTCAGGGTATCTCCTAGTTGAGTGATCTCGACTAGTTTACTTTACACAAACTCCGTTTGTGATATTTGAGCCCATTTCTGAGCAACCGTTTTTCTAAGCGCTTCCAATGATTGAAATTTTCTTCAGGCAGCGTAAGCGTACCTGGCAAGGCTCCCCATGTGTTTTCGATAGGATTTTAATCCGGAGATCGAGCAGGCCATGATATGGTAGTGACTTTCTTCTCTTGAAACCAGGTTCGACTAGCCCGTGAAACATGAATGGCCGCATTATCCCTTTTTTTTATACCCTGAACCCATTATACTCCGATTACCCATTTTAAGGTAATCGGAGTATAATGGCTTTGCTGCGGCCGAAATGTATGTAATAGGCAGAAGGAGACATCGCAGACCCCATAAAGTATATTCATTCTTGATCAGAACGACAAGCCGATTCGATATAGCCCTGTTCGTCTGTCCGTCCGTCCGTCTGTATGAACGCGCTGATCTCGTAAACCACAAAAGCTAGAGATCTGAAATTTGACATGTAAGTTAACATTATCGTTGTAAGTTCGAGGCTGAGCGCGACGGTCTTCGTTTGTCAATGCGCATCGCTTCAACGCACTCCGATCTTGTCTCTCGCTCTCTCTCGCGCGCTCGTGCGAACGCGAAAGAAACGTGCGCGGCATCGATTGGAATTAAGTAAAGCGAAAGATTAAGCCGAGCGCCGTTATCAAATAGAGCAGTTATTGGGCTGGGTTATAAATTTGGCACACACATAAAAGGGAAAAGAGAATAATGCTGCTGCGACTCGGTGTAACCGTAATTTGTGTGTAACTGTCACCACGAACAGTTTTGCCAACCAACTGTAAACTGCGATTTATGAGCTGCTGTGTAACAGCTATACAAAAGACATTAGCAAAAACTGTACGGCTCGGCGACAAGTTAGGGCTATCTTATAAGAACAAAATTGTCTTTACTTTTAGTCTTTGATTTGAATTCAAGCAGACGCGATCGCGCTGCCCAAATAAAGCTCAATTAAATAATTCAGAGTGTTTCATCTTTGACATTCTGGTATCACCCCAATCCAATATAACAGATAGGAACAACTGGCGCCCAACGTAAAAACCGAACTCACACCGGTTTAAGTGCAGTATAAATAAAATACATTAAAAAAAAAAAATAAATAAATAAACTGTGCCAATCCAACGGCTAAAACATCAAACTCGCAGCCACGAGTGTAAAAACAGGCAGCTAAAACAAAAAAATTATTCATTTGTTACACCAAACGGTCGGTTTGGGCAGCGGAGATGAAGACCAAGGCCAGAAGACCCCACATCTTGGCAGACGACGTTAACTCCACTGGAAGAAGCCGGCGACGATAAGCAAACGGAACTAGAGGAAAATCATGTAAGTGGAATCCTTGTCTAAAATACCTGTGGTCACTAAAAAAAAAAAATTATTTGAAAAACACTAAAGTCAACTCAAATATACAACTCAAACATATATAATAAATGCGCAGTGAGATCCGACCTGCCAAGTTTCCAACAGCTTATCTCTTGCAATTCAGCAGTCTCAGTGTAGCATAGAAATAAAAATTCCATTTGGTTATTTGGGTTTGGTTATTATATGCAAAACGAAAATTCGTTTTATATGTTGCTTTTGATTGTGAGCGCGTTATTTGTCTTTGTTTACTTTTTATATACAAAAAGACGCACAGTGGTCTTGAGTTAGATGAACAGTGACGAAACTGACTCAATTGACGAAATACTTGGGAACTTGGACAAATTAGTTTTAACAGAGGGACACTCAAAACAAAAAACAGACATGGACCCAGAACATTTAAACGCGTTCCTAAACGCAGCGATTAACGCTGCATTACAAGCCCAAAAGGCAGAATATCAAACACAAATCCGTGAAATAAGGGAAACATTAAGCAACACGGCGGTAACCCAGCCGGTTATAAAAGTATATGAGGAAGTAAAAATCATACCGGATAGAAAGTGCGACGAGCCGCTTGATGCGGTTAAGTCAATCCTAGAGTTTAGCGGAGTACAAGAACAGTATGTGTCTTGGCGCCAAGCGGCAAAAGCTGCTTACAGGCTCTATAGTGAGTACGACGGAAGCTCCCGTCACTATCAGGCAGTTTTGATCTTAAGAAACAAGATCAGAGGTCAAGCCGACCTCACGTTGTCTTCGTTTAACACGAAGCTAAACTTTGATGCTATCATAGATAGGTTAGATTTCACATATGCGGACAAGCGTCCTGTACACCTGGTCGAACAGGAAATGAGTACCCTAAGGCAAGGCAATTTAACAATATTACAGTTTTATGATGAGGTGGAAAAGAAGCTCACGCTTCTTACCAATAAGACTATTATGTCATATGACACGGTCATTGCTAACCATATGAACGAGAAATACAGATCGGATGCGCTCCGAATCTTTATATCCGGTCTTAAGAAAAGCCTTACTGATGTACTATTCGCGGCTCAGTCCAGCAGTTTGCCAGCTGCACTGGCACTGGCACAAGAGGTTGAAGCCAACCACGACAGGTATGGCGTAGAAAGCATAACTCACAAATGTACCCTGTCCGTTTTTGGGATCGAGAGCCCATTTTTCATTTTACCAACATTGTCCACATTCGACGGCATAATTGGGTTGGACTTCCTAACTCAGGCTAAGGCCACTATAAACCTAAGAAATAAAATCATAAAACACACAAATGGAGTTGAAAAAATCCAATTCCATAAGTGTCACAATGTCAATTTCACTGAGATTGAAGAGATTGAGGTCCCTTCGGTCATTAAAAAAGAGTTCACAACCATGACAAAAAAAAAAAACATAAAGGCTTTTGCAGACCCAGATGAGCTGCTGCCTTATAACATGTCGGTTGTCGGAACAATTCGAATCGAAGATAATGAGCCAGTTTATTCGAAGCTTTTCCCATTTCCAATGGGCGCGGCCGACTTCGTCAATAAAGAAGTAAAGGAGTTGTTGAAGAATGGTATCATACGGCAATCTCTCTCTCTATATAACAACCCAATCTGGGTTGTCGGCAAGAAAGGGGTCGACGACTCAGGAGCGGGGAAAAAAAGGCTGGTCATAGATTTTCGTAAGCTTAACGAAAAAACCATCGCTTATAAGTACCCTATGCCTAGTATCAATATGATACTGGCAAACCTTGGTAAGGCCCAGTATTTCACGACATTGGATCTGAAATCAGGCTACCACTAGATCACCCTAGCGGAGCAAGATCGTGAGAAAACATCCTTCTCCGTGAATGGAGGGAAATACGAGTTCTGCCGACTGCCGTTCGGCCTCAAGAACGCCGGAAGTATTTTCCAAAGGGCGATCGATGACGTGCTCCGTGAGCACATTGGCAAGACTTGTTATGTCTATGTCGATGATGTCACCATTTTTTCAAAAAACGAGCGCGACCATCTAAGAGACATAGACCAAGTCCTTAAGTGTCTCTTAGACGCCAACATGAGGGTCGCCAAAGAAAAATCGCACTTTTTCAAGAAAGGCGTCGAATTTTTAGGCTTTGTCGTATCCAGCAGCGGTACAAAGACAAGCGAAGACAAGGTGAAAGCGATTCAAAATTTTGAAATACCAACCAGTTTATTTGCAGTAAGGTCCTTCTTAGGTCTCGCGAGCTATTATAGATGTTTTGTCAAAGACTTTGCTGCAATCGCTAAACCACTGTCAGATATTTTAAAGGGAGAAAACGGTAAAGTCAGCAAACAGAGGTCCAAAAAAATCCCTGTAGAATTGAGTGAAAAGCAGTTCAATGCTTTCGACAAACTCAGAAATATCTTGGCTTCGGAGGATGTAATCCTTCATTATCCGGACATTAAAAAACCTTTTGACCTCACAACGGACGCTTCTTCCTCCGGCATCGGAGCTGTACTGTCCCAAGGAGGGAGACCCATAACTATGATCTCTAGGACTCTCAAAGACAGAGAGATAAATTACGCAACGAACGAAAGAGAGTTGCTAGCAATAGTTTGGGCATTTAGCAATTTACGCCATTACCTTTATGGTGTGAACAACTTAAATATTTATACCGACCATCAGCCCTTGACGTTCGCCGTGTCGGATAGAAATCCAAATTCGAAAATCAAGCGCTGGAAAGCATTCATCGATGAACACGGGGCCAAAGTTTTTTACAAACCTGGTAAAGAAAACCATGTGGCAGATGCCTTGTCCAGACAAAATATAAACGCCATTGAAAACTTGCCACAGTCCGACAAAGGCACAATTCATAGTGAGCAGTCTTTATCTTATACAATCGACGCCACTAAAAAGCCCGTAAACTGCTTTAGAAACCAGATTATTCTGGAAGAGGCAGAACATCCGTGGCAACGCACATCAGTACTTTTCAAGCAAAAAGTCCGACATGAAATCCTTTTTAAAGACTGGGACGCGCTTGTTGACGTAGTCAAAGAGGCCGTTAGCCCAGAGGTAGTAAATGCTATTAACTGCGAGCTACCAATATTAACACGCATACAGCATGCGCTTGTCGAAGCTTTCCCTTCTACCAAATTTTGGTACTGCAAAAGCAGAGTGACAGACATTTTTAACAAGGATGAACAGAAGGAAATAGTCGTAGCCGAGCACAATCGAGCTCACAGAGCAGCACAAGAAAATAAAAAACAGGTGCTTAGGGAATATTTTTTCCCAAATATGAACAAAGTTGCGGCGGAAGTCGTTGTAAATTGTAAAATTTGTGCCAAGGCCAAATATGATAGGCACCCCAAAAAGCAAAAGCTCGGAGCCACCCCGGTCCCGTTCTACGCAGGAGAGATCATCCACATGGATATTTACTCTACTGCAGGAAAGCATTTTTTGACTGTCATAGACAAATTCTCTAAGTTTGCTGTGGTTCAGCCTATTGCTTCACGCACGATTTCGGACATAAAGGGACCAATGTTATTGATAGTCAATTTATTCCCGACAATCAAGACGGTCTACTGCGACAACGAAGCTTCATTTAACTCGGAGACAATAAGATCAATGTTAAAAAATCAGTACGGCATCAATATTGTTAATGCCCCTCCGCTGTACAGCACGTCAAATGGGCAAATGGAACGGTTTCATAGCACCCTTAGTGACATGGCAAGATGCTTATCCCAGCAAAGGGGCATCACAGACACAGTTGAAACTGTACTGCAAGCCACAGTGGAATATAACCGATCATTCCACTCGGTCATAGATAGAGTCCCGGTCGACGTCATCCATTCATCACCGGATGAGTTAAAACAGGACATAATAAACAAACTGCAAAAAGCACAGAAAACACAGCTAGACAGAAATAACGTCGAAACAGAATAGGGTATTTGAAGTAGGTGAGGTGGTATTAGTTAAAGCAAATAAGCGGCTAGGTAATAAGCTTAGCCCCTTGTATATAGAGGAAAAAATAGAAGCAGATTTGGGAACGACAGTTCTCATAAAAGGGAGGGTGGTCCATAAGGACAACCTTAGGTAAGCTATAATAAAAAAAAAAATAAAAAACGAAAATAAAAAATAAAAAAAAAAGGGAAAGCAATAGACAAATCATTATAAATTCGAACACCCAAAAACAGATAAATGCACTCACAGTCACTGTTAACGAAATCTTAAAATTAAAAAAGTCACAACAAATCGATTCTGCACACTTATATGAGACCCTTCTAGCAAGAAATAAGATACTAACGTTGGAGATTGAAAACCTTATAATTGCAATCACTTTGGCTGCCACTAACGTAATAAACCCTGTAATTATCAATGACAGTGACTTAAAGGTAATTTTAAGCAAAGATTTCACAGAGGTTAGCGTAACTCAAATTTTAAATGTATCCAGCGTTAATGTCTTCGCAAATGATCCATTTTATAATTAAATTTCCTAAACCTAAGCTAATATGTAAGAAAATCACAGTTTTCCCCGTCGCTCATGCCGGACTAGTACTGCAAATTCCTGAGAACACCGTAGCTGACTGCGATGGAAAAGTCATTGCAATACAATCATGCCGTGGACCGTCACACATGCCCTTCTGCAAAGAATCAGCGGTTAACACGTGCGCTCAAGAACTACACGCGGGCACCACGGCCCATTGCAACACACAACCAAGCCATCTAGCCCCAATATCGGTAACAGAAGTCAAAATCACCGGAACCTGCCTTGTCATGTTCGACCGTACCGCCTACCTCAATGGTAGCAAGTTCACCAACTTCAACGGTGCCATCAGGAAGATTCCCGGCTCCTCTTCATCACCGGTGCTTGACGTCATCAAACACCGGAAGATATTGAGTATGCCTTTCCTGCACCAGCTTCATCCATCTGCCTCATGATATGCGGAACGGTGGCTGTCATCGCGTGGCTAATTCACTACAGAAGGAAAAAAAGGGTACAGGAACGCGTCGAAGTCGTTCTACGAGATCTTGGAATGACCGAGGACAGTCATGACTTAAGTGGGGGAGTAGTTAACATTATCGTTGTAAGTTCGAGGCTGAGCGCGACGGTCGTCATTTGTCAATGCGTATCGCTTCAACGCACTCCGATCTTGTCTCTCGCTCTCTCTCGTGCGCTCGTGCGAACGCGAAAGAAACGTGCGCGGCATCGATTGGAATTAAGTAAAGCGAAAGATTAAGCCGAGCGCCGTTATCAAATAGAGCAGTTATTGGGCTGGGTTATAAATTTGGCACACACATAAAAGGGAAAAGAGAATAATGCTGCTGCGACTCGGTGTAACCGTAATTTGTGTGTAACTGTCACCACGAACAGTTTTGCCAACCAACTGTAAACTGCGATTTATGAGCTGCTGTGTAACAGCTATACAAAAGACATTAGCAAAAACTGTACGGCTCGGCGACAAGTTAGGGCTATCTTATAAGAACAAAATTGTCTTTACTTTTAGTCTTTGATTTGAATTCAAGCAGACGCGATCGCGCTGACCAAATAAAGCTCAATTAAACAAGTAAGGAAACTCTAGTCGGAGGTGCCCGACTAGGAAATACCCTGAACCCCGCCTATCGGCGGCTTTAAATGCACTTCAAAGTTTATATATAATTTTAAATTAAATTAAAAAATTAAAAAAAAACAAAAAAGATTAAGTAACTTGCATAAAAAAGTTTTGACGTCAGCTTAGAGAATCGAACCCGAGACTTTATGTCGGCGATCATCGCTTCTATCAACACAGCCGTTGCAATACATAAGAGTGAGATAGCGAATTCCTAAGTACAGTTATTGAGCTACTGAGCTGCTGCTACTGAGCTGCTCAACTTCTGCTTAAAATTCATCCCCAATTTGTCTTTGTTGTTGTTGTTATGAATTCTTCGAATTTTCTAGAGCTTCTGCTGCTGTTGCCACGCGCGTTTGTATGTACGTAAACGTTTCGTTTAATAACATAATGCATTTCATCTATTCATATGTATGTATGTACATACATATGTATATTATATTGACTTTATTTAAGTTATATCAATGTTACTCTTATTTGTATATATGTAAATATATACAGTATGTACATGTGTACATACATATGTATGTATATTGCAAGCAACGCATACATACACACGCACACGCATACGCTCTGCTAACTGCGCAGTTTACTCAGCGACTTCGCTGCGCCAATATGTGCGTGTTATGGGAAACTAAATGCTTAATAACTTTTTTTGTAGATCGACTTTCTTAATCAAACTTGCGCAGCGTAATTATATCATTCATATGCGTGTATGTGCAAAAGCACAAGTCTCTAGTATTTGAAATAAGTGTTTTGAAAATTTGGGCGAAGAGGGCGTGGCATCCAAAATTTAACAAAAATCAAAATTGTATAAAAGTCCCATTAAGCTAAATACAAGATTTGGAGTCTCTAACTATAAAGATGTAGAAGATATAATTTTAAAACTGAAAATCGATTTCGTTTTTAATCGATAAAAAAAGAACGAGAAGAGTTATCGGATTTCTAAAACAAACTCGACCTGCGCGTGATATACACGAATCTATAAAAAAAAAGTTCAAGTCTCTAGCTATTATAGGTTCTGAGATCCACGCGTTCAAACATACGGACAGACGGACAGACGGACAGACAGACAGACGGACAGGGCTCAATCGACTCGGCTTGTCGTCCTGATCAAGAATATATATACTTTATGGGGTCTGCCACGCCTCCTTCTGCCTGTTACAGACATTTGGGCTGCAACAAAACCATTATACCCTGATCACCCATTTTTAATGGGTTCAGGGTATAATAAATCATAGTGTTTCAACTTCGACATTCTGGTATCACCCCAATCCAATATAACAGATAGGAATAATTTGTATACTTGTGAATACCATGCGCAGTACGAGTTTGTTTTTATACCCTGAACCCATTAAAAATGGGTAATCAGGGAATAATGGTTTTGTTGCAGCCCAAATGTATGTAACAGGCAGAAGGAGGCGTGGCAGAGCCCATAAAGTATATACATATATTCTTGATCAGGACGACAAGACGAGTCGATTGAGCCCTGTCCGTCTGTCCGTATGTTTGAACGCGTGGATCTCAGAACCTATAATAGCTAGAGACTTGAACTTTTTTTATAGATTCGTGTATATCACGCGCAGGTCGAGTTTGTTTTAGAAATTCGATAACTCTTCTCTTTCTTTTTTATCGATTAAAAACGAAATCGATTTTCAGTTTTAAAATTATATCTTCTACATCTTTATAGTTAGAGACTCTAAATCATGTATTTAGCTTAATGGGACTTTTATACAATTTTGGTTTTTGTTAAATTTTGGATGCCACGCCCCCTTCGCCCAAATTTTCAAACCACTTATTTCAAATACTAGAGACTTGTGCTTTTGCACATACACGCATATGAATGATATAATTACGCTGCGCAAGTTTGATTAAGAAAGTCGATCTACAAAAAAAGTTATTAAGCATTTAGTTTCCCATAACACGCACATATTGGCGCAGCGAAGTCGCTGAGTAAACTGCGCAGTTAGCAGAGCGTATGCGTGTGCGTGTGTATGTATGCGTTGCTTGCAATATACATACATATGTATGTACACATGTACATACTGTATATATTTACATATATATAAAATAAGAGTAACATTGATATAACTAAAATAAAGTCAATATAATATACATATGTACATATGTACATATGAATAGATGAAATGCATTATGTTATTAAACGAAACGTTTACCAAACGTTTACGTACACACGCGTGTGGCAACAGCAGCAGAAGCTCTAGAAAATTCGAAGAATTCATAACTACAACAACGAAGACAAATTGGGGATGAATTTTCAGCAGAAGTTCAGCAGCTCAGTAGCTCAATAACTTTACTTAGGAATTCGCATTTAGGAATTCGTGCATTTAAAGCCGCCGATAGGCGGGGTTCAGGGTATTTCCTAGTAGGGCACCTCCGACTAGAGTTTCCTTACTTGTTTTTTTTTTATTTTTTAATTTATTTTAAAATTATATACAAACTTTGAAGTGCATTTAAAGCCGCCGATAGGCGGAGTTTAGGGTATTTGCTGGTCGGGCACCTCCGACTAGAGTTTCCTTACTTGTTTCTTCTTATTTCTTATCAAATTTTCATAGTGTGATTATGGTATTCATATGCGATCAAAGGCCTGTTGGACGTCCAGGATGACGGCGGAGCAGTTTATCTTTTCTTCGAACGCGCAAAGAATGTGGTAAACAGGCCGCATTATCCTGTTGGAAAATTGAATCACTAGACGGTTCTTCTAAACGTCCACAAAAATATTATTATCTTATTAAATTATTTAACCTTGAGAATTCAAACGCCCGGAAACTTTGCAAATTCGGGTCCGATTGTGGTAGCTACCATTAACGATCCGGCACCACAGTTTGGCAATGTGAAGTGTCGTTCAGGCGGCCGAATGGCATGCCAGCAATAATTGAAACCATCAGGGGCATCTAAAATTTTTTTATTTTTTTCCGTTTATATCTGCAACAATGCCTTTCATTTAATTTCGATGAATGTATATGTAATTAATAATGAACGGTTACGTCTTCTTCCGCCTGTTACTTGACATGATAACAAAATTATTATACTCCGAATTTCCATTGTTAATGGGCTCAGGGAATAAAATAATTGCACCGTTCTTTGAAGTTATTACTATCAAAACCTTGAAGAACAAAGATGACCAAAATTTCCGGAACTCATTAAAATAAACTTATAAATAGAAAACAATTTAAATTGAATTGAATTGAATGCATTTTTTTTTTTCATTATTATCTGAGATTAAGTGATATCATAAATAATTAATATAATAATATTACAAAATGTAATGACTTTATAAATATAAACATTAAGATGGATAAAAATCTACTAACAAATGAATTTAATTTTCTACCTATCTCGACACTTGCAACCTGTACTTTGTTGTATGTTAAATTTTATTTACACTTTCTAAGGTGCACTCATGAAAAGTTGTTGCAGTTGTAATTCAAGTTTCTGTTGCTTATTCTGCGGCAGTTCCAGTTCTTCTTCCAAGAATTTTTGTAAAGATAGGTTTTAGATGATGGGCTATCGCCTTTGAGTGTTTATGACCCGCAATTGTGAGGTGAAAGTGTCATAAAAACCGCATCCATAAAAATACAGCGCTGTTGTGTGAAACTGAATACGGAATACTTCAGTAGTTATGATAGATATCAGCTACACTGAGAGAAAAATCAAATAAGAAGAGGACAATTTTTAATGAGTAACAAAATAATTGCAAAATTATATTATAGAAAAACAAATAAAATATAATATAGGGAATGATAAATTATAATATATATATGTATATAACATCGCTCAATGCATATGATCTTAAAGAAACTTAAAAATACCAAAGTAAATTTATTAATAAATTATTATTAACCTAAGCTCATGTGAGATTTTCACTCAGTACACACTATGTACATATATATATATATATATATATTTACTTTTCATACCCTGAACCCATTCAAAATGGGAAATCAGAGTAAAATGTTTTTGTGAAAATGTATGTATGGCAGAAGGAGACGTCGCAGACCCCATAAAGTATATATATTCTTGATCAGCTCGACGAGCTGAGTCGAACTAGCCCGTCTGTCCATTGAAGCTAGAGACGTCAAATTTACTGTGCAGATAGGTGTAGTGAACGCAGACATTTTAGAGTTTATGGATTTTGGATGCCACGCCCCCTTCACCCAAAACCCGTATTTAAAATACTAGAGACTTGTGCTTTGGCAATTAGACACATATGAATGCCATAATAAAACTGTGAAAATTTGATTAAGAAAGTCCATCTAGAATACAAGTAAGGAAACTCTAGTCGGAGGTGCCCGATCAGCAAATACCTTGTATATGTTGGAACTTCATCGATTTGATTCATAGTAGCGTACTTAGCGAAGCGAGTTTCGTTTCGGTGCTTATGCTTCCGCGTTTCTCTCTAAACTGCCTGACAACTCCAGTGTCATTTTCTTAGCATTGCTCCGAACCACACTCGACGACAGCGTTGTAGCGCTGTCGTCCCGCTAAAACGGTACTTCTTTAAGCGACAAAATGCAAAGGACCAATCAGAGCGCAGTTAGCGGCTGATGCAATATTACTAATATGATGAAATTAGGAAATCTGGTGAAAACCAGAATTCTCATACTCCGCAACACATATACACAGTGTGTGCATACCGTTCGCTTTGGCAAGTGTAGGATTCTGGTGTAAGCCAGAATATCCATACACACATACACAGCCACACAGTGTGTACGTGCAGTACACAGCAACAATCACATACAGTGCGTACATACAGTACGCTCCGACATATATAATTTTAAATTAAATTTAAAATAAAAAATAAAAATAAAAATAAGTGGCTTGCATAAAAAAAACTTTTGACGGCA
>JAWNOX010000138.1:902500-979842 GCA_035045555.1 Drosophila fulvimacula
TTGCTTACTGACTAAAAAACCTTCTCATTCAAGGGCTGTCATTCCACCTTGGAACTAGGAAATATCCCGCTTTAACCTTCAAGGTGGAGCTCTTGTATATGCTCTATCTGAGCATTGCCATCCGTGTTGCTGCGTCCAGTTCCCACTTTATCCACCGCAGAATCTTTTCGGCGAAGTCACAGACTCTTTTCCAAGCATCCATGCTATTGCACATCTGTACTATTGTCTCTACTTTGACTTCACCGACAGTTTCGGTGAATTCGTTCTTCTGACCTTTCGCAGTCTAAAAACGTGTGCTCTGCGTCATCCTTTGCATTTTCACAATAAATGCAACTGAATTTGTCAGCTTTCCCCATCTTATTTAGGTACTTTCGGAAGTAACCATGTCCAGAGAGCATTTGTGTCAGACAAAAAGGCGTTCTAGGGATTATTTTTGCTGTTCATCTCCCATACTTTTCGCCTGACCATTTAATCTTCCAAGAAGCTATTGTCTACTGTCGAACCGTCTTTACCGCCTGCGCCGAGAATTGTCCGCTTTGCCAGAGATCCCATATTATCTTGCGCTCTTGCGTCCGTCAACGTTTGCCATTAGCCTACTCAGAAGCGCCGTAGCTACCGCTGTTTTTCGCGTGGCATGCTGAAGCTACCCCCAGAAAGTTAATTTACTATCTAATCTAACGCCTAGATAATTTAATATCCTCTGAGTCTTTAGTAAGTTACCGCTTACTCGCACCTCAATTTCGTTTGGGATCTGCTTCCCCGTAAACAGAAGTAACTCTGTTTTATGGGTAGCAAGTTCCAAGCCTCGCGAACTGAACCATGTCTGCGTGCGGATCATGACTTGGGTAAGCCTTTTTTGGGCCTCTACGGTATTTCTCGCGGTGATGACCGTCGCAATATCGTCAGCATAAGGAGAGTATATTCAGGCATTTCCCGTCGTAGAATGTCGCGGTAGCTGATATTCCACAGATCTAGTCCAAGGACCAAACGCTGTGGAGCTCCGCCGGTCACTCAGACATGCAAGTAGATCATGACCGTACCAATCAAGTATTCCGGTATGTGGAAACTCCGCTCCATTGAATCCACCTAACGATATTAAAGGCGTTTTAGGCGTCTCTGCTCCTTCCACGTTTCTGGATATAACCTCTCTTTTAGGCATACGTTATACATTCTAAGAAGAAAAAAAGGCCGCCCTGTATCTATCGACTTTAGTATTTCCGCTGGTATATTATCTGGTCCCGCGGACTTGTTATTCTTCATGGAGAGAGCTGCAATCTGAAGCTCCTCTTCAGAGAATAGCGGGGCTGAGCAGTGATTTTATTTATTTATTTATTTATATAAAGAAATTGACAACATTCGTGAGTCAAATTATAAAATTACAAAATTAAAATTATAAACAGAAACAAGAAAAAGAAAAAGCCTAATACTAACAATATATAGCAATGATATCACCAACCCGATGGGGGTGTTTTATTTGCCGGACCGACGAGCTATGCCCCAAATCACAGCCAGATATGGTTAGTGATATCATTGAAACTAAGCAAGATAGAAGAAGTTAAAAAAAGGTTATAAAAATATAAGAAAAAATAAAAATCTTAAAAAGTAAAATAGGATAAGAGAAATCACTACACAAGTAAGGAGAATTGCATAGGTGCATTCTCACAACTGTGGTGTGTGTGTGATTTCTCTGAAATATGCTAAAAGAGAAGATTTTATTAAGGAAAGAGAGAGTTCAGAACTAAATACATGAAAATAAGTATTGTACTTAGTACATAGAACACGAAACGCACTGTACAAGGAATAGTTACAGTTACATATAGGTAAATAAAGAGGACAGAAGTGACGAGAAGCACGGGAAGGAACTAGGAAGTTGACTTGAAATAGAAGAGAAGGCGAATCAATACTACCGTTAATTAACTTATGTAGAAAAGTAATACCCAAGACTATTCTACGATTGATTAACGATGGAAGATTCAAAAGAAGAAGCCTACTGTGATAAGACGGTAGACGAAGGTTACGATCCCAGTTTAGATTGTGCAAGGCAAAAAGAAGAAATTGCTTCTGAACCGATTCAATACGGTCCTGATACAATTTCTGCTATGGCGACCATATAATAGAACAATATTCTAAAATAGGGCGTACCAGCGAGACAAAAAGAAGTTTAGTGACAAACGGATCATTAAACTCTTTAGACCATCGTTTAAAAAAACCAAGTACACTTTTGGCTTCATCAACGATGGTTAGAATATGGGTATTTAATCTAAGTTTACAGTCAAAGAGCACACCGAGATCTTTGATTGTAGAAATACGTTGCAAGGACACATTGTTGATTGTATAATCAGCAATAAATGGAGTAGTACGACAGAAAGTCATTGTTATACACTTAGAACAATTTGGATGCAACTGATTGGCTTTACACCAATATTGAAAGGATCATCCTGTAGGCGTAAATGATCTATTAAGTCTCATACAAGAGACAGAGGTCATTTATAAATAGGGAGAGGGCCCAAGTGACTACCCTGAGGAACACCCGAAGAGACAAATATGACCTTCGAAATAGATGTTTTCAACAGAAATCTTTGGGTTCTACCCTTTAAATAGGAAGCAATCCAAAACAGAAGTTTAGGAGAAAATCCCAATTGGTCAAGCTTTTGAAGCAAGATGTCATGCTGAACAGAGTCAAATGCCTTACTGAAATCAGTGTATATAACATCTGTTTGCATTTTCTTTAAAAAGCTTTCATTGACTAGGGATGAAAATTCTAATAAGTCCGTAGAGGTTGATCGATTCTGAACAAAACCATGCTGCGATGGTGAAATAATGGATTTGCAAAAGTGCTGTAAATTAGAAGTTATAATTTTTTCAAATAATTTCGGAATAGCAGAAAGCTTGGCAATGCCTCTGTAATTTGAAATATCAGATCTTCCTCCTTTTTTATACAGAGGAATAATAAATGATTCTTTTCAAATTGAAGGAAATACCGAGGTATCAAGAGACAAATTAAACAGTTTTAATAAAGGTGACCACAAAGAAGCACTGCATTCTTTAATCACACAACTAGGAATACCATCCGCCCCCGGAGAGAACGACGATTTCAACGTACGCATAGCGGATAAAAGAGAGACAGGAGAAATATTAGAAACAGAAATGGGAGTTGAATAAGTGGATTGGAAGAACTTTGCAAATAGATCTGAGCTATCTTGATCATTGCAAGTACTGTCACAACCTAGGAAAAACGAGGATGGAAACCCAGAAGATTTACGCTTCAAATTTACAAATGAATAAAATCTTTTGGGATCACGAGCAAACTGCCTTTTACAGCGTATAAGGTAATTCTCATAACAACAAGAGTTTAAAATATTGAAATTGGCCCTGATGAACTACAGGAGCCCGCTCATGCGTTTCATGCATGTTTGCTCGAAATAGTGTCTTCACTATATGATCCATTGTTTCGTTCTCTACGATTGGTGCTGCTCCTTAGTTCCTCAGCTTCTTCAGGATCCCCCAAGGATCCCACAAGGATCCCTGTTAACAGAAGAGAGAAAGAGAGAGAATTCTGAGCTTGTGAGAGCGAGACGTATTTTTGTTTGCGCTCCGTACTTTTTATTTTTTCTGTTCTTTAATTTGTTTTATATTTACGCAATATTTGTATGTATATTGGTGATTATTGCCTTTTTGGTGTGACCTTGACGGGATTTGTGCTTTTAAATATTGTGTTTTTGTTTTTATTTACAAAATTTTGTGAGCGTCGGTGTATATCTAAATTGCAATTTTCGTTTTAGTATTTCTATTCTTTCGATTTTATACCCTGAACCCATTAAAAATGGGTAATCAGGGTATAATGGTTTTGTTGCAGCCCAAATGTATGTAACAGGCAGAAGGAGGCGTGGCAGACCCCATAAAGAATAAATATTATTTATCAGGACGACAAGCCGAGTCAATTGACTGTCCGCCTGTCTGTCTGTCCGTATGTTTGAACGCGTGGATCTCAGAACCTATAATAGCAACAAACTTTTTTTTTATAGATTCGTGTATATCACGCACAGGTCGGGTTTGTTTTAGAAATTCGATAACTCTTCTCTCTTTTATCGATTAAAACGAAATCGATTTTCAATTTGAAAATTATATCTTCTACCTCTTTAGAGTAAGAGCCTCCAAATCTTGTATTTAGCTTAATGGGACTTTTATACAATTTTGATTATTGTTAAATTTTGGATACCACGCCTCCTTCGCCCATACACACATACATATGAATGATATAATGACGCTGCGCAAGTTTGATTAAGAAAGTCGGTCTACAAAAAAAGTTATTAAGCATTTAATTTCCCATAACACGCACATATTGGCGCAGCGCAGTCGCTGAGTAAACTGCGCAGTTAGCAGAGCGTATGCGTGTGCGTGTGTATGTATGCGTTGCTTGCAATATACATACATTCATACATATATATTTACATATGTATATATAAAATAAGAATAACATTAATATAATTTAAATAAAGTCAATATAATATATACATAGATGAAATCTATTATGTTATTATATTATAAACAAAACGTTTACCAAACGTTTAGTATTTGGCTTTTTCTTTACCCTATTCTTTTTATAATTATAATTTTGTAATTTGACTCACGATTGTAGTCAATTTTCTTTATATAAAAATAAAAAAAAAACAATTAAGGAAACTCTAGTCGGAGGTGTCCGACTAGGAAATACCCTGAACCCCGCCTTTCGGCGGCTTTAAATGCACTTCAAAGTTTATATATAATTTTAAATTAAATTAAAAAATTAAAAAAAAAAAAAGATTAAGTAACTTGCATAAAAAAGTTTTGACATCAGCTTAGAGAATCGAACCCGAGACTTTATGTCCGCGATCATCGCTTCTATCAACACAGCCGTTGCAATACATAAGAGTGAGATAGCGAATTCCTAAGTACAGTTATTGAGCTACTGAGCTGCTGAACTTCTGCTGAAAATTCATCCACAATTTGTCTTTGTTGTTGTTGTTATCAATTCTTCGAATTTTCTAGAACTTCTCCTGCTATTGCCATGCGCGTGTGTACGTAAACGTTTGGTAAACGTTTCGTTTAATAACATAATGCATTTCATCTATTCATATGTACATATGTACATATGTATATTATATTGACTTTATTTAAGTTATATCAATGTTACTCTTATTTTATATATATGTAAATATATACAGTATGTACATGTGTACATACATATGTATGTATATTGCAAGCAACGCATACATACACACGCACACGCATACGCTCTGCTAACTGCGCAGTTTACTCAGCGACTGCGCTGCGCCAATATGTGCGTGTTATGGGAAACTAAATGCTTAATAACTTTTTTTGTAGACCGACTTTCTTAATCAAACTTGCGCAGCGTAATTATATCATTCATATGCGTGTATGTGCAAAAGCACAAGTCTCTAGTATTTGAAATAAGTGTTTTGAAAATTTGGGCGAAGGGGGCGTGGCATCCAAAATTTAACAAAAATCAAAATTGTATTAAGTCCCATTAAGCTAAATATAAGATTTGGAGTCTTTAACTATCAAGATATAGCAGATATAATTTTAAAACTGAAAATCGATTTCGTTTTTAATCGATAAAAAAAGAACGGGAAGAGTTATCGAATTTCTAAAACAAACTCGACCTGCGCGTGATATACACGAATCTATAAAAAAAAAAGTTCAAGTCTCTAGCTATTATAGGTTCTGAGATCCACGCGTTCAAACATACAGACAGACGGACAGACGGACGGACGGACAGACGGACAGACAGACAGACAGACGGACAGGGCTCAATCGACTCGGCTTGTCGTCCTGATCAAGAATATATATACTTTATGGGGTCTGCCACGCCTCCTTCTGCCTGTTACATACATTTGGGCTTCAAAAAAACCATTATACCCTGATTACCCATTTTTAATGGGTTCAGGGTATAATAAATAAACAAGTAAGGAAACTCTAGTCGGAGGTGCCCGACTAGGAAATACCCTGAACCCCGCCTTTCGGCGGCTTTAAATGCACTTCAAAGTTTATATATAATTTTAAATTAAATTAAATAAATAAAAAAAAAAAAAAAAAAATTAAGTAACTTGCATAAAAAAAGTTTTGACGTCAGCTTAAAGAATGTCCGCGATCATTGCTTCTACCAACACAGTCGTTGCAATACATGAGAGTGAGATAGCGAATTCCTAACTAAAGTTATTGAGCTACTGAGCTACTGCTACTGAGCTGCTGAACTTCTGCTTAAAATTCATCCCCAATTTGTCTTTGTTGTTGTTATGAATTCTTCGAATTTTCTAGAGCTTCTGCTGCTGTTGCCACGCGCGTGTGTACGTAAACGTTTGGTAAAACGTTTGGTTTCGTTTAATAACATAATGCATTTCATCTATTCATATGTACATACATATGACTTTATTTAAGTTATATCAATGTTATTCTTATTTTATATATACAGTATATACATACATATAATGTATATATAACTCTCAGAGAGAGTTCTGAGTTTGTGAAAGTAAGACGTGTTTTTTGTTTGCGCTCCGTACTTTTAATTATTTCTTTTCTTTAATTTGTTGTAAATTTATTCATTATTTGTGTATTGGTGATTATTGCATTTTTAGTTTTGATACTGCCGTGATTTTTGCTTCTAAACATTGTGTTTTTTATTTTATTTACAATAGTTTTGTGAGCGTCGGTGTATATCTAAATTGCAATTTTTCGTTTAGTATTTCTATTCTTTCGTTGTTCTTATTTGCTTTTCTGTTCTTTTTTTAAACGCGTTAGTGTGTGTGTTCGCTGTCGCTTGTTCACGCTCAGCTTTTTACACGGGTTAGTGTGTGTGTTCGCTGGCGCATCGCTCACGCTTAGCTTAGCGTTTTGTTTTTGTTTCTTGCGAAATTCATTTCGTTTGTAGTGCAGCTCTCTCCCGCTCTATTTTCTGTTTCTTCATCTACTATTTATTCTTTTGATCTTTGTAGTAGCTGAGTGTTGTTGTTTGTGATTTTTGTTTCTCTCAATCACAGTTAATCCACTCTTTGTCTTTTATTTTTTATTTTTTTTACTATCTAAATCTGTTTGTATTTTTGGTTTGATTATCTCCCCTACTTGCCAATATGATTTGCTGTAAGAAATCATGTACACTTCGGCATATCACTGATTCTGCACAAATACAATTTGTTGGATGCTGGTTGTGCGAGAATCTAATGCACATTAAATTTGCTGCCATCTCGGGGCGTGACTGTGATAGAGTCATGGCTGCTCCCAAAAGTGGGTGTGGTGGATTACGCTGGTCTTGCCCGGATTGTTTGGAAAAACAATTAAGTTTTTCCAAGATGTATAATTCTGTGCGGGTTCAGTACTCAAATCTGAGCAAATTTTCAAAACAGCTAGAAAAGGAACTAAAAGCTGGAGAAGAAATATTGTATCAGTATAAGTTTGATTTTCCGCTGAATACAGTGATTACTCCATCACTGCTAGTTCCTCCCTCCATTCAATTATCATCTCCTACCTTATCAACCCCTTGTCAAGAATTATCAATTCCAATACCTGATGATTCTGTTGTAATATCTTTGTCTAGTGTCAGCACAGACATTCAAAAGGCCACTAATAAAAAAGGTAAAGCTTCTCCGAGTGTTGCTCAAGCTAAGAACAACATTCAGTCACCGTCTCCTACACCGTCTCCTACTCCTATATTACCCCATTTATCTGTTGTGTCTCCTCGAAAGCAAGTTTTCTTATCTAGGCTTTCATCAGATACGACATGTGAGGCTGTGTCTGCTTTCATTGAAAGTAAAATTTCATCTAAAGTATTTATATCGAAGTTTAATTTTGCGACTCCTCGTAAAATTGCTTCGTTTAAAATCAATGTCCCAATTGAATTTTTCGATACAATATGTGATCCAAACTTTTGGCCACCTCATGTTGTTGTACATGAATTCAAACCTAAGACTCGGAATAGAATTTCTCCAGTGTCTTTAAATCCCGTTTCGGTTCAACCTTCATCTGAGGCTGTATCAAAAAACTAAGTTTCTTTCCATCTTTTCCGCAGCTATCTATTATTTATCAAAATGTTCGAGGCCTTAATTCTAAATTAAAAAATGTATTTCTGCATAGCTGTAGTGTCCAATCTGAACTTATAGCCCTCACTGAAACGTGGTTAAGCCAAAATGTTTCTAATAGTGAGGTTTTTTTTAAATAATTTCACTATGTATAGACTTGATCGCGCGTCTCGTAGAGGGGGTGGTATTTTAATAGCTGTTAAATCCCATTTTCTCTCAGAATCTTTTACCTTCTCATCAATTCACAATGTTGAGATTATTGGAGTTAAAATAACTTTTCAGTCTTGTTCCCTATACGTTACTTGTTCATATATCCCTCCCTCTTCCGATTTACAAGTTTATAGTCATCATATATCTTGTATTAAAGAAATGTATGAATATGTTCAAGATAATGACTTATTTCTTGTGTTGGGTGATTTTAATATACCTAACACTTCTTGAGCCTCATTTCCTAATTCGAATTATCTTATTCCAACAATTGATTATTATTTTTTTGATGAATTGTTTAATGTTTCTATGTATCAGATGAACTCAATTTCTAATCATTTGAATCGTTCTCTTGATCTTATTTTTACTAATGATGACGCCAGCATTAATGTTTTAAGATCATCCCCCTTTTGTATACCTGAGGATTTATATCATCCAACATTAGAGGTTTTAATACCTATTTACTGTCCATCAATTCTTACGCCCTCGTCATCTAAAAAGCGGCGTTGTTTTTATAAATGTAATTTTGTTTTGCTTAATGATCTCATTAATGCAACAGATTGGGCTCCTTTATATGAGGCAGTTGATGTAAACTTAGCAGTTTCAACATTCTACAATACTTTAAATGCTATTCTAGACAAGTGTGTTCCTATGTGTCTTCCCAAATCTCTTTCTAATAAACCTCCCTACTTCACTTCGACTCTTTCAACTCTAATAAATTTTAAATCTAAATGTTTTAAAAAGTTCAAAAAGTCGGGTTCGGTCGTTGATTGGTCTAAATACTCCTTAGCTAAGGCCAATTTCAATATTTTAAACTCTCGTTGTTATGAGAATTACCTTATACGCTGTAAAAGGTAGTTTGCTCGTGATCCCAAAAGATTTTATTCATTTGTAAATTTGAAGCGTAAATCTTCTGGGTTTCCATCCTCGTTTTTCCTAGGTTATGACAGTACTTGCAATGATCAAGATACCTCAGATCTATTTGCAAAGTTCTTTCAATCCACTTATTCAACTCCCATTTCAGAAACCAATTCTTTTCCAATTTTAAATTCTGAAATTAATGGAAATGCTATTATGGTTTCTAATATTTCTCCTGTCTCTCTTTTATCCGTTATGCGTACGTTGAAATCGTCGTTCTCTCCGGGGGCGGATGGTATTCCTAGTTGTGTGATTAAAGAATGCAGTGCTTCTTTGTGGTCACATTTATTAAAACTGTTTAATTTGTCTTTTGATACCTCGGTATTTCCTTCAATTTGAAAAGAATCATTTATTATTCCTCTGTATAAAAAAGGAGGAAGATCTGATATTTCAAATTACAGAGGCATTGCCAAGCTTTCTGCTATTCCGAAATTATTTGAAAAAATTATAACTTCTAATTTACAGCACTTTTGCAAATCCATTATTTCACCATCGCAGCATGGTTTTGTTCAGAATCGATCAACCTCTACGGACTTATTAGAATTTTCATCCCTAGTCAATGAAAGCTTTTTAAAGAAAATGCAAACAGATGTTATATACACTGATTTCAGTAAGGCATTTGACTCTGTTCAGCATGACATCTTGCTTCAAAAGCTTGACCAATTGGGATTTTCTCCTAAACTTCTGTTTTGGATTGCTTCCTATTTAAAGGGTAGAACCCAAAGAGTTCTGTTGAGAACATCTATTTCGAAGGTCATATTTGTCTCTTCGGGTGTTCCTCAGGGTAGTCACTTGGGCCCTCTACTTTTCTCCCTATTTATAAATGACCTTCCCAGCTGTATTTCTTACTCTAGGATATTTATGTATGCAGATGATGTAAAACTCTGTCTCTCATACAAGAACTCAATAGATCATCTACGCCTAGAGGATGATCTAATATCCTTTCAAAATTGGTGTAAAGCTAATCAGTTGCATCTAAATTGTTCTAAGTGTATGACAATGACTTTCTGTCGTACCACTCCATTTTTTGCTGATTACACAATCAACAATGTGTCCTTGCAACGTATTTCTACAATCAAAGATCTCGGGGTGCTCTTTGACTGTAAACTTAGATTCAGTACCCATATTCTAACCATCGTTAATGAAGCCAAAAGTGTGCTTGGTTTTATTAAACGATGGTCTAAAGAGTTTAATGATCCGTTTGTCACTAAACTTCTTTTTGTCTCGCTGGTACGTCCTATTTTAGAATATTGTTCTATTATATGGTCGCCACAGCAGAAATTGTATCAGGACCGTATTGAATCGGTTCAGAAGCAATTTCTTCTTTTTGCCTTGCACAATCTAAACTGGGATGGTAACCTTCGTCTACCGTCTTATCACAGTAGGCTTCTTCTTTTGAATCTTCCATCGTTAATCAATCGTAGAATAGTCTTGGGTATTACTTTTCTACATAAGTTAATTAACGGTAGTATTGATTCGCCTTCTCTTCTATTTCAAGTCAACTTCCTAGTTCCTTCCCGTGCTTCTCGTCACTTCTGTCCTCTTTATTTACCTATATGTAACTGTAACTATTCCTTGTACAGTGCGTTTCGTGTTCTATGTACTAAGTACAATACTTATTTTCATGTATTTAGTTCTGAACTCTCTCTTTCCTTAATAAAATCTTCTCTTTTAGCATATTTCAGAGAAATCACACACACACCACAGTTGTGAGAATGCACCTATGCAATTCTCCTTACTTGTGTAGTGATTTCTCTTATCCTATTTTACTTTTTAAGATTTTTATTTTTTCTTATATTTTTAACTTCTTCTATCTTGCTTAGTTTCAATGATATCACTAACCATATCTGGCTGTGATTTGGGGCATAGCTCGTCGGTCCGGCAAATAAAACACCCCCATCGGGTTGGTGATATCATTGCTACATATTGTTAGTATTAGGCTTTTTCTTTTTCCTGTTCTGTTTATAATTTTTATACCCTGAACCCATTAAAAATGGGTAATCAGGGTATAATGGTTTTGTTGCAGCCCAAATGTATGTAACATGCAGAAGGAGGCGTGGCAGACCCCATAAAGTATATATATTCTTGATCAGGACGACAAGCCGAGTCGATTGAGCCCTGTCCGTCTGTCTGTCTGTCCGTCTGTCCGTCTGTCCGTATGTTTGAACGCGTGGATCTCAGAACCTATAATAGCTAGAGACTTGAACTTTTTTTTTATAGATTCGTGTATATCACGCGCAGGTCGAGTTTGTTTTAGAAATTCGATAACTCTTCTCGTTCTTTTTTTATCGATTAAAAACGAAATCGATTTTCAGTTTTAAAATTATATCTTCCACATCTTTATAGTTAGAGACTCCAAATCTTGTATTTAGCTTAATGGGACTTTTATACAATTTTGGTTTTTGTTAAATTTTGGATGCCACGCCCCCTTCGCCCAAATTTTCAAAACACCTATTTCAAGTACTACAGACTTGTGCTTTTGCACATGCACACATATGAATGATATAATTACGCTGCGCAAGATTGATTAAGAAAGTCGATCTACAAAAAAAGTTATTAAACATTTAATTTTCCATAACACGCACATATTGGCGCAGCGAAGTCGCTGAATAAACTGCGCAGTTAGCAGAGCCTATGCGTGTGCGTGTGTATGTGCGTTGCTTGCAATATACATACATATGTATGTATGTACATACTGTATATATACATATATATAAAATAAGAGTAACATTGATATAACTTAAATAAAGTCAATATAATATACATATGAATAGATGAAATGCATTATGTTATTAAACGAAACGTTTACCAAACGTTTACGTACAGACGCGCGTGGCAACAGCAGCAGAAGCTCTAGAAAATTCTAAGAATTCATAACAACAACAACAAAGACAAATTTGGGATGAATTTTAAGCAGAAGTTCAGCAGCTCAGTAGCAGCAGCTCAGTAGCTCAATAACTGTACTTAGGAATTCGCTATCTCACTCTTATGTATTGCAACGGCTGTGTTGATAGAAGCGATGATCGCCGACATAAAGTCTCGGGTTCGATTCTCTAAGCTGACGTCAAAACTTTTTTTATGCAAGTTACTTAATCTTTTTTTTTTTTAATTTTTTAATTTAATTTAAAATAATTATATATAAACTTTGAAGTGCATTTAAAGCCGTCGATAGGCGGGGTTCAGGGTATTTCCTAGTCGGGCACCTCCGACTAGAGTTTCCTTACTTGTTAATTTTGTAATTTTATAATTTGACTCACGAATGTAGTCAATTTTCTTTATATAAATAAATAAATATGCATGTATGTATATTGCAAGCAACGCATACATACACACGCACACGCATACGCGCCAATATGTGCGTGTTATGGAAAATTAAATGTTTAATAACTTTTTTTGTAGATCGACTTTCTTAATCAATCTTGCGCAGCGTAATTATATCATTCATATGGGTGCATGTGCAAAAGCACAAGTCTCTAGTATTTGAAATAAGTGTTTTGAAAATTTGGGCTAAGGGGGCGTGGCATCCAAAATTTAACAAAAATCAAAATTGTATAAAAGTCCCATTAAGCTAAATACAAGATTTGGAGTCTTTAACTATCAAGATATAGAAGATAAAATTTTAAAACTGAAAAATCGATTTCGTTATTCATCGATAAAAAAAGAACGAGAAGAGTTATCGAATTTCTAAAACAAACTCGACTTGCGCGTGATATACACGAATCTATAAAAAAAAAGTTCAAGTCTCTAGCTATTATAGGTTCTGAGATCCACGCGTTCAAACATACGGACAGACGGACGGACGGACAGACGGACAGACAGACAGACGGACAGGGCTCAATCGACTCGGCTTGTCGTCCTGATCAATAATATATATACTTTATGGGGTCTGCCACGCCTCCTTCTGCCTGTCACATACATTTGGGCTGCAACAAAACCATTATACCCTGATTACCCATTTTTAATGGGTTCAGGGTATAAAAATTGCAGCTCTCTAGCATTTGTGGTTTACGAGATCAGCGCGTTCATACAGACGAACGGACGGACAGGTCTATATCGACTCAGCTCGTCGAGCTTATCAAGAATATACTTTATGGGGTCTGCAATGTCTGCTTCTGCGTGTTATATACATTTTCACACTAACAATATACCTTGATTTCCCATTTTCAATGGGTTCATGATATGCATATGAGTTAATTTTCCGTTAATTAAAACGAGGATAAAATATATTTTGATCTTCACTTAATTGGATCTGAATTGCAACTCAATTGACTTAAACCAAATCTATCCCTAATAAGCAGTGGCTTTAGCGGCAGCGTTGTAGCCGTGATGTCATCGACCTGTTGGGCGACGTGCAGTTGCGCGTGTTGATATTTTTCTGTAGAATTCGTCAGGCCGGATTGGCATGTGCAGGAAGTGCATGGGACGCTAGGTCAGCAATTCTTACACTTTTTGTAATCTGCTTACTAAACGTTCTGGATTATTTTGTCTTGTGTTTACTTATTTTGTGTTAACTTATTTGTCGTTAACTCTTCACCTTTTGATTTGAGCTTGTCCTCAAGCGTCTATCAGAAAAAGGGTTGTAGGTTGTTGACATCGGGTTTCGTGCTTGGAATTTTTAGTTCTTCCCTGTTATTCATTTGTAGGATGATCTGCCTTTTCTTTTTGTTCATTATATGTAATACACAGGTAATGAGAATGGCCGCTTCAAACAGTATTATAAGTACTACTCTGTTTGTTGTAGAGTGTACCTGAATCTTTTCCATTGTTTTTGTATTGTTTACGTGCAATGCTTCCAGTACTTCTAGAGATAGAATTTTAATTCTTTCCTTTTCTTTGGAGTGATTTGAATTACAGGGCTACCCGGTTTCAAGATCTTGACCTCTATATTACTATATTCTTCAGTGTTGATGAATATAGTTTCATTCCAGAAATTTATAAGGTACGTGCCTTTCATGTACCTTTCTTTGTCCTGCCATTTCATCGTGCCGCTGAAGTCGTTGACCAATATAATTTTTCGTCGATCTTTTCCACTTCTGGGATGTGGTCCGCATTGCTAAAGTCGCACACTGCTTGTTCTCCTCTAATGAGCTTAGGTGTACAACTGTGGTTATCTAGTTTTTATCGCAAATTTGAAATCTTTACAATTGTTACTTATACCATATACAATTTTGTTGCATTCGAATAGTTCCATAAATTCTAATTCTATATTATTGTCTTACTATTGGTTTAATTATTGAATTTTTGCATTATGTTTCTTCTAGGTTTGGTATTTTTATTACGTAAAGTGTGTGATTCCATTATACAAATGAATTCTAACATTTCTTCAATGTTTAAGAGTGATATTTTATTTTTTGCAAAGTTGTTACTTATAATATTTATTTCTTGTTTCCCCAGTAAAAAAATGTTTATTATGTTTAATTTTGCCCATTGAATGGCGTACTTAATATTAATTATTTCCTCTTTAATGAGTCGTATTTGATTTTGAAAACTAACGGCTAGTTCGTTAATGATAAACGAATCTTTATGTATGGTATTGGCCAGGTCATTCGATATTTTTGTTAAATTGTTTATGCTGTCCTCTAATTGTCTGTTTATTATTGTTTGTGTATCGTCGTTTGTCATTAATTGCCTAATGTTGTTTGTTAACATTACCAAGTCGACATTGTCCGGGCTACCGGCTACAAATTTCCAAGCTGTGCCTAGTAAATTGATTGCCCTAGTGCTTCTTTTTGTAGAGGAGGGAATTGTGCTAAATAGAGTCATGGCTTGCGTTATCTCGTGTCGTAAAATGTGGTATAATGAATTTTTACGAAGGTCTTGTTCTGTGTAGGTCAGTAAGTTGTCTAGCGCGTCTTCGATTTGTTTTAGTTATATTACTTGAATAATTGTTGTTGGTGTATGTTGGTCTGGCTGCCATCATAAATAATCTGTAAGTTTAAATATTTTTAATATTTCTTTTGTGTATGGTTCTATCAGATGTAGTTAGTATAGTTGTGTTACGGTCTTCTTTCACAATTTCCCGACTAGGAAATACCCTAAACTCCGCCTATCAGCAATTTTTAATGCACTTCACAGTTTGCATAGAAATATATAATTTTAAATTAAATTTTAAAAAATAAGTAACTTGCATAAAAAATAATTCTGGCGGCAGCTTAGAGAATCGAAGACGGCTCTTCATGTCGGCTATCGCCGCTTCTATCATCACCGCTGTTGAACTACATGAGTGTGAGATAGCGAATTCCTAAGTAAAGTTATTGAGCCATTGAGCTACTGCTACTGAGCTGGTGAACTTCTGCTTAAAATTCATCTCCAATTTGTGTTTGTTGTAGTTACAAATTGTTATGAATGTTATGAATATAGAATTTTCTAGATGCTTCTGCTGCTATTACGTAAACGTTTGGTAAACATCTTGTTTAATAACATAATAGATTTCATCTATGTATATATTATATTGACTTTATTTAAATTATATCAATGTTATTCTTATTTTATATATACAGTATATACATATGCATGTATGTATATTACAAGCAACACATACATACACACGCACACGCATACGCTCTGCTAACTGCGCAGTTTATTCAGCGACTGCGCTGCGCCAATATGTGCGTGTTATGGGAAACTAAATGCTTAATAACTTTTTTTGTAGACCGACTTTCTTAATCAAACTTGCGCAGCGTAATTATATCATTCATATGTGTACATGTGCAAAAGCACAAGTCTCTAGTATTTGAAATAAGTGTTTTGAAAATTTGGGCGAAGGGGGCGTGGCATCCAAAATTTAACAAAAATCAAAATTGTATAAAAGTCCCATTAAGCTAAATACTAGATTTGGAGTCTTTAACTATCAAGATATAGAAGATAAAATTTTAAAACTGAAAAATCGATTTCGTTATTAATCGATAAAAAAAGAACGAGAAGAGTTATCGAATTTCTAAAACAAACTCGACTTGCGCGTGATATACACGAATCTATAAAAAAAAGTTCAAGTCTCTAGCTATTATAGGTTCTGAGATCCACGCGTTCAAACATACGGACAGACGGACAGACAGACAGACGGGTAGGGCTCAATCGACTCGGCTTGTCGTCCTGATCAAGAATATATATACTTTATGGGGTCTGCCACGCCTCCTTCTGCCTGTTACATACATTTGGGCTTCAACAAAACCATTATACCCTGATTACCCATTTTTAATGGGTTCAGGGTATAAAAATTAATGTCCGAGTACTCTTGTCCATGGTTACTTGTTCGCCTTCTGTCTCAGTTTGATCGTCCCCTGATTGTATGTTAAAGTTTCTTTGTCGTTTGTCAGGCATATTGCTGGGGTTTGGAGGTCTTTTTCCTATTACGAAATTTGGCCTGTTCATATAATTCATCATTCTGGTGCGGATACTAGGGTCTACGTCCATTGGTTCTGGGCGTGGCAGAGGTTTTGGGGCTACTGGTCGAGGCGGTGCGAAGCTTTGTTGTGGTTGTGTTTGGAACTGTTGTTGACTTTGGTAATTTTTGTTCTGTCTTATATTGTTGTATGCATATGGCCAAGGTGTTCGAACTGGCATTGTTGGCATGAAGCTTATAGGTGGAGCCCTAATGGGTGAAACCTGGGTTATTATAAATTTGTCCGTTACGAGGTGGTGGTACGCACTTGGTTGGTTTTTGGTTTTCTAATTTTAAACAGAAATGAAGGGTTGAAGGGAGGTCAACTGGTTTTTATTCCGAGAAGATGAGGTAGATCACCCCGTAAGCCCCATATAAAGGTATCTAGAGCTTTGTCGCGATAAACTTTGGTCATAAGATTTTCGGATTCTGTGTTCAGTTCCATACAACCTACTTTATTCAATATCAAGGACAAGTGCTTGTAAACAGTCTGGTAGAATTCTTCTACAGATTAGTTACTGGTTTGATATTCTAATGTTCCCAAGTCTCTCTTATCTACATAATGCAAAGTGAGACATTTGGAAATGGCGATCCAATTTAGGGGAACATTGTATGATTCTAATGCCGTATCGGCATTACCTACAATTTTATTTCTTATGGTATGCAATATACCGAAATATTTTGGTGAGCCGATATCTGCAGCATACACTGAGAGTATGCGGTTTCAGGGAACTGAATTCAGATTGATTGCCAGAAAATTCTCGTAAGCTCTTTACTATATCGGGTACTCACTGGCTGGCGTGGCTGTTCGTTTAAAGTATTTAGAATTGGTGGCCTTATCAAATTGTTCTCGTTGGCCATACGTCAGATTTGATTATATGTTCTTTTTATTCGTTATAAAATATTAGTATTAACTTAAGATATATTAGATAGAGTTCTAAATCTCCTATGTTACGCCTTTGGTCTGCAGCTATCTCTTGGTCAGTTACGTTATTAAATTCCCTAGACGGACTATTTATCTGGTTCCGGTAGTTGTCGTGCAAGGATTTGGCTAACTATACTAGAAATCTCTTCTATGTTCACCACATTCCTGTGTTGTTGTAAGTCGTTCAGTCTAGTAATCTGTTTTTGAAGCTGTCGATTCGCTAACTTCTCACTTAAGCGTGGCTGTTCGTTTAAAGTATTTAGAATTGGTGGCCTTATCAAATTGTTCTCGTTGGCCATACGTCAGATTTGATTATATGTTCTTTATATTCGTAATAAAATATTAGTATTAACTTAAGATATATTATTTGTGTTAGTTTTTGTTTAGTTTTTGTATTTAATTGCTTACAATTTAAAAAAAAAATTTTTTTCTTATTTTTTTTATAACCAGTAGGTGGTTTTTATACCCTGAACCCATTAAAAATGGGTAATCAGGGTATAATGGTTTTGTTGTAGCCCAAATGTATGTAACAGGCAGAAGGAGGCGTTGCAGACCCCATAAAGTATATATATTCTTGATCAGGACGACAAGACGAGTCGATTGAGCCCTGTCCGTCTGTCTGTCTGTCCGTCTGTCCGTATGTTTGAACGCGTGGATCTCAGAACCTTTAATAGCTAGAGACTTGAACTTTTTTTTATAGATTCGTGTATATCACGCGCAAGTCGAGTTTGTTTTAGAAATTCGATATCTCTTCTCGTTCTTTTTTTATCGATTAATAACGAAATCGATTATTCAGTTTTCAAATTTTATCTTCTATATCTTGATAATTAAAGACTCCAAATCTTGTATTTAGCTTAATGGGACTTTTATACAATTTTGTATTTTGTTAAATTTTGGATGCCACGCCCCCTTCACCAAAAACACTTAATTCAAATACTAGAGACTTGTGCTTTTGCACATTTATTTATTTTATTTTATTTTTATTTATATAAAGAAAATTGACTACATTCGTGAGTCAAATTATAAAATAACAAAATTAAAATTATAAACAGAAACAGGAAAAAGAAAAAGCCTAATACTAACAATATATAGCAATGATATCACCAACCCGATGGGGGTGTTTTATTTGCCGGACCGACGAGCTATGCCCCAAATCACAGCCAGATATGGTTAGTGATATCATTGAAACTAAGCAAGATAGAAGAAGTTAAAAATAGGTTATAAAAATATAAGAAACAAGTAAGGAAACTCTAGTCGGAGGTGCCCGACTAGGAAATAACCTGAACCCCGCCTATCGGCGGCTTTCAATGCTCTTCAAAGTTTGTATATAATTTTAAATTAAATTAAAAAATTAAAAAAAACAAAAAAGATTAAGTAACTTGCATAAAAAAAGTTGACGTCAGCTTAGAGAATCGAACCCGAGATTTTATGTCGGCGATCATCGCTTCTACCAACGCAGCCGTTGCAATACATAAGAGTGAGATAGCGAATTCCTAAGTACAGTTATTGAGCTACTGAGCTGCTGAACTTCTGCTGAAAATTCATCCACAATTTGTCTTTGTTGTTGTTGTTATAAATTCTTCGAATTTTCTAGAACTTCTCCTGCTATTGCCATGCGCGTGTGTACGTAAACGTTTGGTAAACGTTTCGTTTAATAACATAATGCATTTCATCTATTCATATGTATGTACATATGTATATTATATTGACTTTATTTATAAGTATATATATATAAGTTATATCAATGTTACTCTTATTTTATATATATGTAAATATATACAGTATGTACATGTGTACATACATATGTATGTATGTATATTGCAAGCAACGCATACGCTCTGCTAACTGCGCAGTTTACTCAGCGACTTCGCTGCGCCAATATGTGCGTGTTATGGAAAATTAAATGTTTAATAACTTTTTTTGTAGATCGACGCAGCGTAATTATATCATTCATATGCGTATATGTGCAAAAGCACAAGTCTGTAGTATTTGAAATAAGTGGTTAGAAAATTTGGGCGAAGGGGGCGTGGCATCCAAAATTTAACAAAAATCAAAATTGTATAAAAGTCCCATTAAGCTAAATACAAAATTTGGAGTCTCTAACTATCAAGATATAGAAGATATAAGTTTAAAGCTGAAAATCGATTTCGTTTTTAATCGATAAAAAAGAACGGGAAGAGTTATCGAATTTCTAAAACAAACTTGACCTGCGCGTGATATACACGAATCTATAAAAAAAAAGTTCAAGTCTCTAGCTATTATAGGTTCTGAGATCCACGCGTTCAAACATACGGACAGACGGACAGACGGACAGACGGACGGACGGACAGACGGACAGACGGACAGACAGACAGACGGACAGGGCTCAATCGACTCGGCTTGTCGTCCTGATCAAGAATATATATACTTTATGGGGTCTGCCACGCCTCCTTCTGCCTGTTACATACATTTGGGCTGCAACAAAACCATTATACCCTGATTACCCATTTTTAATGGGTTCAGGGTATAAAAATAAAAATCTTAAAAAGTAAAATACGATAAGAGAAATCACTACACAAGTAAGGAGAATTGCATAGGTGCATTCTCACAACTGTGGTGTGTGTGTGATTTCTCTGAAATATGCTAAAAGAGAAGATTTTATTAAGGAAAGAGAGAGTTCAGAACTAAATACATGAAAATAAGTATTGTACTTAGTACATAGAACACGAAACGCACTGTACAAGGAATAGTTACAGTTACATATAGGTAAATAAAGAGGACAGAAGTGACGAGAAGCACGGGAAGGAACTAGGAAGTTGACTTGAAATAGAAGAGAAGGCGAATCAATACTACCGTTAATTAACTTATGTAGAAAAGTAATACCCAAGACTATTCTACGATTGATTAACGATGGAAGATTCAAAAGAAGAAGCCTACTGTGATAAGACGGTAGACGAAGGTTACCATCCCAGTTTAGATTGTGCAAGGCAAAAAGAAGAAATTGCTTCTGAACCGATTCAATACGGTCCTGATACAATTTCTGCTGTGGCGACCATATAATAGAACAATATTCTAAAATAGGGCGTACCAGCGAGACAAAAAGAAGTTTAGTGACAAACGGATCATTAAACTCTTTAGACCATCGTTTAATAAAACCAAGCACACTTTTGGCTTCATTAACGATGGTTAGAATATGGGTACTGAATCTAAGTTTACAGTCAAAGAGCACCTCGAGATCTTTGATTGTAGAAATACGTTGCAAGGACACATTGTTGATTGTATAAACAGCAAAAAATGGAGTGGTACGACAGAAAGTCATTGTCATACACTTAGAACAATTTAGATGCAACTGATTAGCTTTACACCAATTTTGAAAGGATATTAGATCATCCTCTAGGCGTAGATGATCTATTGAGTTCTTGTATGAGAGACAGAGTTTTACATCATCTGCATACATAAATATCCTAGAGTAAGAAATACAGCTGGGAAGGTCATTTATAAATAGGCAGAAAAGTAGAGGGCCCAAGTGACTACCCTGAGGAACACCCGAAGAGACAAATATGACCTTCGAAATAGATGTTCTCAACAGAACTCTTTGGGTTCTACCCTTTAAATAGGAAGCAATCCAAAACAGAAGTTTAGGAGAAAATCCCAATTGGTCAAGCTTTTGAAGCAAGATGTCATGCTGAACAGAGTCAAATGCCTTACTGAAATCAGTGTATATAACATCTGTTTGCATTTTCTTTAAAAAGCTTTCATTGACTAGGGATGAAAATTCTAATAAGTCCGTAGAGGTTGATCGATTCTGAACAAAACCATGCTGCGATGGTGAAATAATGGATTTGCAAAAGTGCTGTAAATTAGAAGTTATAATTTTTTCAAATAATTTCGGAATAGCAGAAAGCTTGGCAATGCCTCTGTAATTTGAAATATCAGATCTTCCTCCTTTTTTATACAGAGGAATAATAAATGATTCTTTTCAAATTGAAGGAAATACCGAGGTATCAAAAGACAAATTAAACAGTTTTAATAAAGTTGACCACAAAGAAGCACTGCATTCTTTAATCACACAACTAGGAATACCATCCGCCCCGGAGAGAACGACGATTTCAACGTACGCATAACGGATAAAAGAGAGACAGGAGAAATATTAGAAACCATAATAGCATTTCCATTAATTTCAGAATTTAAAATTGGAAAAGAATTGGGTTCTGAAATGGGAGTTGAATAAGTGGATTGGAAGAACTTTGCAAATAGATCTGAGCTATCTTGATCATTGCAAGTACTGTCACAACCTAGGAAAAACGAGGATGGAAACCCAGAAGATTTACGCTTCAAATTTACAAATGAATAAAATCTTTTGGGATCACGAGCAAACTGCCTTTTACAGCGTATAAGGTAATTCTCATAACAACGAGAGTTTAAAATATTGAAATTGGCCTTAGCTAAGGAGTATTTAGACCAATCAACGACCGAACCCGACTTTTTGAACTTTTTAAAACATTTAGATTTAAAATTTATTAGAGTTGAAAGAGTCGAAGTGAAGTAGGGAGGTTTATTAGAAAGAGATTTGGGAAGACACATAGGAACACACTTGTCTATAATAGCATTTAAAGTATTGTAGAATGTTGAAACTGCTAAGTTTACATCAACTGCCTCATACACGCATATGAATGATATAATTACGCTGCGCAAGTTTGATTAAGAAAGTCGATCTACAAAAAAAGTTATTAAGCATTTAGTTTCCCATAACACGCACATATTAGCGCAGCGCAGTCGCTGAGTAAACTGCGCAGTTAGCAGAACGTATACGTGTGCGTGTGTATGTATGCGTTGCTTGCAATATACATACATATGTATGTACACATGTACATACTGTATATATTTACATATATATAAAATAAGAGTAACATTGATATAACTTAAATAAAGTCAATATAATATATAGATGAAATCTATTACATGTTATGTTATTTAGCAAACTGTTTACCAAACGTTTACGTACACACGCACGTGCTAACACCAGTAGAAGCATCCAGAAAATTCTAAGAATTCATAACAACAACAACAAAGACAAATTTGGGATGAATTGTAAGCAGAAGTTCAGCAGCTCAGTAGCAGCAGCTCAGTAGCTCAATAACTGTACTTAGGAATTCGCTATCTCACTTTTATGTATTGTAACGGCTGTGTTGATAGAAGCGATGATCGCCGACATAAAGTCTCGGGTTCGATTCTCTAAGCTGACGTCAAAACTTTTTGTATGCAAGTTACTTAATCTTTTTTTTTTTTAATTTGTTAATTTAATTTAAAACAATTATATATAAACTTTGCAGTGCATTTAAAGCCGCCGATAGGCGGGGTTCAGGGTATTTCCTAGTAGGGCACCTCCGACTAGAGTTTCCTTACTTGTTTTTTTTAATTTTTTAATTTAATTTAAAATTATATACAAACTTTGAAGTGCATTTAAAGCCACCGATAGGCGGGGTTCAGGGTATTTCCTAGTCGGGCACCTCCGACTAGAGTTTCCTTACTTGTTTTTAATAACGTGTAAGATGTCATTTATTCGCTAATCGCTAATCGGATGTCATTTGCACTGAGGAAATTAGTCTTTTATAAACGTTTATTTATTTATTTATTTTTTTATTATTATCATATACATATACACACACACACACACATATATATATATATATATATATATATATATATATATATATATATATATATATATATATATATATATATATATATATATATGTATATGTCGTAGTTTCATTAATTTCATGTGGGCTGGTCTGTCATATTAACACACAAACTGTGGGAGTGAAGCGGATCCCAACTTACGCGCACAACTGTCTCAACTTTGACTGATCTGCATTTACTCATTACGCATAGATTTTATGCTGCTCTCTGCACGCGTAAGCGGGGCTACACGTCGCCTCACTCTTACGTTATATAGGCGCCAGACAAATTCTACGTCGTAGTCAAATCTACGTCGCACTCAAATGCTAATTTTTGGGTATATTTGTAATTTCGTTTACTGGTTAAGGACCTGAAAGTGTACCTGTCACCCTCCAGGACATTTGTGTCTAATTAGTTTTGTCTTATTTTTATACCCTGAACCCATTAAAAATGGGTAATCAGGGTATAATGGTTTTGTTGCAGCCCAAATGTATATAACAGGCAGAAGGAGGTGTGGCAGACCCCATAATGTATATATATTCTTGATCAGGACGACAAGCCGAGTCGATTGAGCCCTGTCCGTCTGTCTGTCTGTCTGTCAGTCTGTCCGTCTGTCCATATGTGTGAATGCGTCGATTTCAGAATATATAAGAGATAGAGACTTCAAATTTTGTTTGTAGGTTCGTGTACATCACGCGCAGATCGAGTTTGTTTTAGAAATTCGATAACTCTTCTCGTTTTTTTATCGATTAAAAACGAAAATCGATTTTTCGTTATAAAATTATATCTTTCACATCTTTAAAGTTAGAGACTCCAAATCTGGTATTTAGTTTAATGGGACGTTTATACAATTTTGATTTTTGTTAAATTTTGGATGCCGCGCTCCCTTCGCCCAAAATTTCAAAATTACGTATTTCAAATACTAGAGACTTGTGCTTTTGCACATACACACACATGTATGCTGCGCAAGTTTGATTAAGAGAGTCGGGTCTATAAAAAAAGTTAATAAGCATTTAATTTCCCATAACATCCACTTATGTATGTATGTATTGGCGCAGCGCAGTCGCTGTGCAAACTGCGCAATTAGTAGAGCGTATTTGTGTGCGTGTGTATGCATGCGTTGCTTGTAATATACATACATACTTATGTACATACTGTATATATTCAAATATATATAAAATAAGAATAACATTGATATAATTTAAATAAAGTCAATATAATATATATGTACATGAAATCTATTTTGTTATTAAACAAAACGTTTACCAAACGTTTATGTACACACGCACGTGATAGCAGCTGCAGAAGCATCTAGAAAATTCTAAGAATTCATAACAACAACATAGACAAATTGGGGATGAATTTTCAGCAGAAAATCAGCAGCTCAGTAGCAGTAGCTCAGTAGCTCAATAACTTTACTTAGGAATTTGCTATCTCACACTCATGTAGTGTAACAGCGGTGATGGTAGAGGCGCAGATCGCCGACATGAAGAATCGAGTTCGATTCTCTAAGCTGCCATCAAAACTTTTAAGTGCATTTAAAACCGCCGATAGGCGGGGTTTTAGGGTATTTCCTCCGACTAGAGTTTCCTTACTTGTTATTAAATCGTTCTTTGTCAGTAACTGCTGTAGCTAAAATATTCTTTTCAGCCTGTGCTCTTATGTTTGGCAGATCACCTCATTTTCAATGTCACTAGGTTGAAGTGCGTGTCACCTTTTCCAATAACATTTCTAACGGACTCGCCTTCGTTACATGGTTAGTTGTAAAATTGATTGCCAACTGCATCTCTCCTAAAATATCTTGCCAAGACTGAATTCCAGTTTCAACCGCTGTTAATAAATTCTTTGGAGTGCTTGTCACGAGTTCTACTTGACCATTTGGGAAGTTCTGAGCACGACTCGTAAACATAGTGTTTTACCCATTTTCTTTATTTTGCGAAACAACATCCCTTTACTTAGTTCATATGTTTTAATTATATCGTTTCGTTGGAATTCAGCTATCTAGCAATGCTGATGATATCTGATCCAATTGCTGTTCGGCCAGCAAAAGATTACTAGATATTTCTCTGTCTATTCGCTTTTCAGGAACTTTATCCAAAACTAACTGTGGTGTTGAAAGAACTGGGTTTCTAGATAAAAAAAAACTTCGTGTGCCATACGTTTCCCATCTCTATATTGTACTGTGCAATTAAAGTTTTGTAAATAGGACCACCAACGGCGAACTCTAGGAGTCATTTTAGTGCGTGATGCCTTCAATGAATTGCAAACAGTATAAACCATAAATTCTCTACCAAGTAAATAGTGACGAAAATGTTTAACGGAAGCAAATACTGTACGAGTGATATCTAGATTCAGCGACGGAAGTTATTTTGTTGAAATATTCTACAACGTGAAGCTGATTATGGATACCATGTAAGAGCATGGCACCAAATCCGAAGTTGCTAGCATCAGTGTGCAATTCGATAAGGTGTTGTGGGTCGAATATTACTACAACCGGCTCATTAGTAAGGATGCTTACAATTTTCTTTCGAATGCTTTCGAGGTCAGTTTGGTTGCTCGAATTTCCCCTGCCTTTATTTCATATCCCAGACTCTGATCAGAGGTTTTCAAAAACTACATTTGGCCCATTTTTTTAATCCCAACGGCATAGTTAGGAATTCATACTGGCCATCAGGAGTAACAAACGCAGTATATTTTATGGAATCTAGTGAAAGCCACTTGCCATGTCCAGCCAGGTGTAGTAATTCACATCTCGCAACCTAGCAATCTGGTCATTAATTAACGGGAAAGGATAACTGTCTGCTACTGTATTAGAATTCAGCTCTCTGTAATTGACACAAAGGCATATGACTTGCAAATGGGGAACAACTGGATCAAATTATATTACATTCTAGTAGCTCACTCAACTTTCCTCTAACAATATCTCTTTCTTCAGGACTAAGTCTATAGGGTCGACGTTGTTCAGTTTTGCAATGTCAATCAATCGGATTTTCATTTCACCTGTAGTCACACGTGTAGATGGTGTTCCCTTGATAAGTGCAGTCGAATAATTCTCAAGTAATTATTAACTTATTTTTATCAGATTCACGCAACTCTGTATCAAGATTGGTAAGATCAACTGGATTCACATCTACTGAACTACAGATTTGACTTTCACGATTTCGAACTTGTTTGAAAATATATTAATATATCCTGGATTAATAATTTCACGACCAATAACAATGTCGGTTCTCAAATATTTATCTTGAACAACATGAAACAATATTTGAAGTGAGTTTTATAGTAACCTGACTTATAATTTGTAATGTGCTATATATACCAGTATCACCAATGCCTTTTAACATGATAACATTATTAAAGCGCTTTTCGGACAACTTGCTACTCATTTTCTCTTTTATAAGTGAACATTCTGCACCGGAATCAAAAGTAATTTGGTAGATCTCACCTCGCTGTATCATACTTTCTGTTGGCTCTGGTACTTAACACTGGTTCTCGGCCTTCTGTTGAAACAACCGCTTTTTGTTTGTTGATGTACCTTTTGAACATTGATTCGCAAAGTGTCGGGGCTGGCCACAGTTAAAACAGGTAACTGACGGCTTATCCCGCCGAGGTGCTGCATTGGCTTGTTGTTGTATTTTCTTTCTGCATTGCCCTTCTTTCTTTTCAACATTGATTTGCAAAGTGTACGGGTATAATGTCTGTGGTGATGCACCATTTCGAAGCATCGGCGTCGGCATTATCAGAAAAAATGTTGTCAAAGCGACGCCACGTATCTGCTGCTATTCGCATGTTGATGCTTGCATAGTTTGTACCAGCTCCACTAGGTTTTGATTTTGCATCTGTTGGATTATGCGCCACTGATCCTCTGAGAATGCAGGAGGTGGTGCCGATCCCATTTCCGATGTCGTAGTTTCATTAATTTCATGTGGCTGGTCTGCCATATTAACCACAAACTGTGGGAGTGAAGCGAATCCCAACTTACGCGCACAACTGTCTCAACTTTGACTGATCTGCATTTACTCATTACGCATCGATTTTATACTTCTCTCTGCACGCGTAAGCGGGGCTACACTCGGAGACAGCGCGACCACGCCGTCGCCTCACTCTTACGGTATATAGGCGCCAGACATATTCTACGTCGTAGTCCAATCTACGTCGCACTCAAATGCTAAGAATGATTTTACCGTAACCAAACTCACTCCGCAGCTGCGCCTTGCAAGCACCGTGGTCATACTTAGCTCTTATTGTGGAATTGGTACAATGGGCGAACAAGCCTATTCTACTATATACATATGTATATATACATATATGTATATATATACAGTGAGTCAAAAAAGTATTGGCACACCAAAAAAAATCCAAGTTTATAACTTTTGTAGTAACTTTTGCGTAGTTAGGAGAGCGTATGTGCGTATATGTATGTGCATACATATGTATGTACAGTGAAAGCTCTATTTATGGACAGCTCCCGCAGGCGACGAATTTTATAGTCCCAACATTTTTCGCATGATTTTCATACAAAATCCGTTCCCGCGAGCGGACGCTCTCTGACCCGGACGCGGACACGACTTTTTGAACATTTTTACACTAAATATCTCTGGCAGGCGGACAAAACAAAAAAAAATTAAAAAGGCGAAGCATCGACAATGCTAAAACTGACTTTGTCGCGACGCTGCATAACGGCGCCAAACACATCGGCGACATTGATTTCTGAAAATTGTCATACATACAAGTCAAAATAACATAATTATTCTACAGCAAGTTAATTCAATTAAAATATACAATGAGGTGTTGCACGAAATTGAGAGATATAAAGAAGTAGCCAGAATTTTATCTACATACATATGTACATATTAATTTTTTAGCGATTTTTTTGTCATCTCCCTCAAGCGGACATCTCCCGTAAGCGGACCAAAATGCTGGTACCGTGGCTATCATATTATTATATATATATATATATATATATATATATATATATATATATTGTTTTTTTTTTTTAATATAACGGAGATATATTTACTATATGTCCATTGTGCGCCGAGAAACATTAACTTAAATATTAACAGAGTAATTATGACTGTGTGGGAGTGTGTGTGCGTAGGGAGGAAGTGGAAGGTGCGTCAGGCGTCGAGATGAGCCAGGTCCAGCGGATGTGATCTGTTCAGGCGACGAATAGCGAGGCTATTGTCTAGGAGGCTAATGGCTAGAGGGTTGGGGTACCTGTTGAGTCTGTCTAGGTATGACTTGGCCAGTCTTTTAATTTCAGATTGTATGGTAGGGATCTTAAGGGCGGAGTGAATATCTGTATTTGTGTGTATTATGTGGGGAGGTGAGCATTGGATATTATCCGAAGGGCTTTGTTTTGAAAAACTTGAATGGGGTTTTTGTGGCAGGACCAGGCTGTTCCCCAAAGCGGCCCCCGTACGTTCAGATTGGCTTAAGGATGATTTTGCTAGCAGCTTGGTCCTCAGCCTCAAGGCAAAATTTCTACCTAGCAGCCAGAGGTGTTTTCTTATCCGATCATTTAGTACCTTCCTCCAGTTTCAGTCCGAGCTACATATTTGGCGGAAGCTACAGAGGGAACAGAGCATCCGTCTAAGTTGAGGCAGGCCACAAGCCTCTCCGTAAGGTGAAGGTTATGTGGGTGGTTTTCTCCTGGTTAACCACAATGTTCCATCTCTTTAGCCATGAGTTTAGAAGATCCAGCTGGGTTTGGAGCAGAGAAGAGCCTTCCTCGGTCGAGTCGTCTGACGCTAGAAACGGCGTATCATCGGCGTAAGTGGCTGTTAGTAGTCTACCACGAGTCAGCGTAGGGATGTCAGCGGTGTACAATGTGTAGAGTACTGCCACTTACCTACCACTAATATGTATATTTAGTGGTACTGCTCAGCTGAGACGTAAAAACAGGCCTTCGACAGGGTATGGAACCAGTGACTGCACAAAATTAAAATGGCCGTACCTTCCCTTTAAATCATACTACTGAGGTCGTATATTACGGGTAGGATATTCTACGTAAGATGTAGAGAAGACAGGTCCGAAATTAATGAGATAACAGCTGGAGTCCCTCAAGCGTTTTGGGCCCAGTACTCTGGGGGGCTACTGGGGGCTGCTAGCGAAAGTGGAGACAACAAAGTGAAAAGTCAATTGATTAAGTTTGAATTGAATTTGAATTTGAATTGAGTGTGATGTGGCCACCAATTCTCGGCAGAAGCAATCATTTCTGTATACATTCTATACCGTCCCGATATATGAACATATGAGTGCAGATACAACTGTACGGAGCACATGCTAAGCCATCAATATATTTTTAGAAAACTATTCACTATAAAGAAAGAACTTTACCTCCTGCAGCTGTAGTATCTACAAGCATGAATCAGGGCATATCAGATATGGTCATATATTATATATTAGAATAAACAAGTAAGGAAACTCTAGTCGAAGGTGCCCGACTGGGAAATACCCTAAACCCCGCCTATCGGTGGTTTTAAATGCACTTCAAAGTTTGCATATAATTTTAAATTAAATTAAAAAATTAAAAAAAAAATAAATAAATATCAGTGTAACTTGCATACAAAAATTTTTGACGGCGGCTTAGAAAATCGAACCCGGGGCCTTCATGTTGGCGATCGCCGCTCCTACCAACTCATCCGTTGCACTATGTGAGAGAGAGATAGTGAATTCCTAAGTAAAGTTATTGAGCTACTGAGCTACTGCTACTGAGCTGCTGAACTTCTGCTGAAAATTCATCCCCAATTTGTCTTTGTTGTTGTTATGAATTCTTAGCATTTTCTAGAGCTTCTGCTGCTGTCACCACGTGGGTGTGTACATAAACGTTTGGTAAACGTTTCGTTTAATACATATGTATATTATACATATGTATATTATATTGACTTTATTTAAATTACATAAATGTTATTTTTATTTTATATATATGTAAATATATACAGTATGCACATACATACATATGTATGTACATGTATATTGCACGCAACGCATACATACACACGCACACGCATACGCTCTGCTAACTGCGCAGTTTACTCAGCAACTGCGCTGCGCCAATATGTGCCTGTTATGGAAAATTTAATGTTTAATAACTTTTTTTGTAGATCGACTTTCTTAATCAAACTTGCGCAGCGTAATTATATCATTCATATGCGTGTATGTGCAAAAGCACAAGTCTGTAGTATTTGAAATACGGCAGAAGGCAGAAGGAGGCGTGGCAGACTCCATAAAGTATATATATTCTTGATCAGGACGACAAGCCAAATCGATTGAGCCCTTTCCGTCTGTCTGTCTGTCCGTCTGTCCGTCTGTCCGTCCGTCCGTCTGTCCGTCTGTCCGTATGTTTGAACGCGTGGATCTCAGAACCTATAATAGCTAGAGACTTGAACTTTTTTTTTATAGATTCGTGTATATCACGCGCAGGTCGAGTTTGTTTTAGAAATTCGATACCTCTTCTCGTTCTTTTTTTATCGATTAAAAACGAAATCGATTTTCAGTTTTAAAATTATATCTTCTATATCTTGATAGTTAAAGACTCCGAATCTTGTATTTAGCTTAATGGGACTTTTATACAATTTTGATTTTTGTTAAATTTTGGATGCCACGCCCCCTTAGCCCAAATTTTCAAAACACTTATTTCAAATACTAGAGACTTGTGCTTTTGCACATACACACATATGAATGATATAATTACGCTGCGCAAGTTTGATTAAGAAAGTCGGTCTACAAAAAAAGTTATTAAGCATTTAGTTTCCCATAACACGCACATATTGGCGCAGCGCAGTCGCTGAGTAAACTGCGCAGTTAGCAGAGCGTATGCGTGTGCGTGTGTATGTATGCGTTGCTTGCAATATACATACATATGTATGTACACATGTACATACTGTATATATTTACATATATATAAAATAAGAGTAACATTGATATAACTTAAATAAAGTCAATATAATATACATATGTACATACATATGAATAGATGAAATGCATTATGTTATTAAACGAAACGTTTACCAAACGTTTACGTACACGCGCGTGGCAACAGCAGCAGAAGCTCTAGAAAATTCGAAGAATTCATAACAACAACAACAAAGAAAAATTGGGGATGAATTTTCAGCAGAAGTCCAGCAGCTCAGTAGCTCAATAACTTTACTTAGGAATTCGCTATCTCACTCTTATGTATTGCAACGGCTGTGTTGGTAGAAGCGATGATCGCCGACATAAAGTCTCGGGTTCGATTCTCTAAGCTGACGTCAAAACTTTTTTTATGCAAGTTACTTAATCTTTTTTGTTTTTTTAATTTTTTAATTTCATTTAAAATTATATATAAACTTTGAAGTGCATTTAAAGCCGCCGATAGGCGGGGTTCAGGGTATTTCCTAGTCGGGCACCTCCGACTAGAGTTTCCTTACTTGTTTGTAGATGGATTTTCTTAATCATTTTCACAGTGTGATTATAGCATTCATATGTGTGTATTTGCCAAAGCACAAGTTTATAGTATTTCAAAATATAATGTTTTGCAGATTGGTGGCTAAGGGGGCGTGGCCTCCAAAATCCAAGAACTACAAAATGTCCGCATTCATCAGACATATCGGCACAAAAAATTTGAAGTCTCTCGCTTTAATGGGTCACATAAATGAAAGCAAATTTATCGATAATTCGGAAACGGGATGAGTTACCGAAAAAAAAAACAAACTTGTTCTGCGTATGGTATTCTCGAGTATACGTGTCAAATATCAGATCTCTAGCTTTTGTGGTTTACAAGATCAACGCAAGTATACAGACGGACGGACGGACGGACAGACGAACAGGGCTATATCGACTCAGCTCGTCGAGCCAATCAAGAATATATATACTTTATGTAGTCTGCGATGTCTCCTTCTGCCTGTTACATATATTTTCACAAAACACAATATACCCTGATTTCCCATTTTCAATGGGTACAGGGTATAAAAAGAGCACATCGATAATAATATTACAAATAATATATCGAAAATTAATATTCAAATAAAAATTGTTACGAAATGAGTCCGTGGTTGACTCTACTAATGAGTCTCTGTGTTTCTTTCGATTGATACTCTTTTAAATATCCCATCTTACTGCTTTGATACATTTGATATGTACCTTGGTCAGTCAATCATTAGCCCATGCCATTAGTACGATTACATTGATATTTTATAAAGACTGATTTTCCAAATGCCATATGTTCGCTAAATAAGCAGTCTATCAATCAATCATCACCGTTTCGTCAATCAGTGACTAAGTTTGTTATAATGAACTACATATGTATTCACTCATTGATCAAACAATCAATGAATCAATCAGGTCAATCAATCAGTAAGTCATTTAAGCCTTGATCGATCTATCAATTAGCTTGCTCTATTAAATTCAATATATACTCAATAATCAGTCAGTTGCTCATTCAGTCAATTAATCATAGTCTATCAATCAGCAAATCAGTGATTTCAAACAGTTGTTTACTTAGATTCATACAATCCACATGTTGACCAGTCTTTTAGCTAGTCCATCAATCAGTCAGTTGGAGACTTATATGTGTATGTAGGTATCTATACATCAAGTCCGATAGTCAGATATCTACATATCAACATACCTAACATAATCAATATGTTTGTGTCATAACATACATAATCAATATATATGTATGTCATACAGACACATAAATGTATCCATTCATCGATCAATTGACAATAACGCCCCCAATTCTTCCACACATATGCCTAGTGTTTATACATTAAATCAAATCTCTCGCTGCTGCACAAATAACCGTAAAAAGTAATCGATAAGTTGTGAAAATAATAAATAAAAGTTAAAGAATTTTCTTGGTATATTGAAAAATTTATTGTGTAATTTGAAAGCATAAATTAAAAAAAAAAATAATAATAAACATTTTTCTGTTTATCTATATATATATATATATATATATATATATATATATATATATATATATATATATATATATATATATATATATGCATGTAATTTACATACATACATTTATTATATTGAAAAACCGCGTCTGGCAATTAATATAAGTAACTAAATAACGATTTCAAATTATTAGATATAAGTTTATATAAGATAGCGTATATATGGAAATATATATATTTCTTTACATATAGTATGCTTAAATAATATTTTTGTTTCTTTTTATATTTTACTTAAATACAAAAAATATATATTAGTATGTACCAAAATTAAAAAAAAAAAATTGAACAATTTAAAAAAAAAATGTTTTTTATTAATTTTTTAACGTTTTTTTTCTTGTTTTGGATTTCATTGGTTTTTAGTATATATAGATATTTTTATGTATATCAACAACTATATGTATATAAACATGTATGTGTATATATGTATAAAAAATTGTAAAATAAAAAATAAACGTAAATGTTTAAGCAACAGTTTCTTGTTGCAAGTTTTGTTGTTGTTTTTGTATTATATATATTTGCGAGGATTTAGAGGTTTTGGTTGCTGTTGATTTTGTGTTGATTAAAAAAAAGTAAACAAAAAAAATTTTAAATTCAAAATGCATAGCTTACTTTTTCTTGTTTTTTTTTTTTTTTTTAATTTTAGTTTAACAAAATATAAATTAAATTGTTTTTCTTCCTTTTTTACATTTTTACCATTTTTTTGTGGTTTTCTTTTTGTTGCTTTGTTTTGTCTGTGTTCTTTTATTGTTTCAGATAAATTTGTACGGATTTCAAATTGTATTTCAAACTCTGTATTTTGTATTATATGTATATATATATGAAGCTAAGTGCATTCATATCGATTGGCTGTGTGTGTGTGTGTGTGTGTGTGTGTGTGTGTGTGTGTGTGTGTGTGTGTGTGTATGTGTGTGTGTGTGTGTATGTGTGTGTGTGTGTGTATGTGTGTATGTGTGTATGTGTGTATGTGTGTATGTGTGTATGTGTGTATGTGTGTATGTGTGTATGTGTATGTGTGTATGTGTGTATGTGTGTATGTGTGTATGTGTGTATGTGTGTATGTGTGTGTGTGTGTGTGTGTGTGTGTGTGTGTGTGTGTGTGTGTGTGTGTGTGTGTGTGTGTGTGTGTGTGTGTGTGTGTGTGTGTGTGTGTGTGTGTGTGTGTGTGTGTGTGTGTGTGTGTGTGTGTGTGTGTGTGTGTGTGTGCATGTTATGTGTCTTTTGCTTATTTTGTATTTAGGTTTTTCTGATTTTATCTACTGCATTTTATTTTCTTTTTTACTGCATTTTCTCATGGATACTTTCATCTATTGCATTTTTGCATTTCATTTATTTGCTTCATATGATTTTAGTGTAAATTTTAAGAAAATATTGGGTATCGATTTCTTTTGGATTTTGGTTTTTTTTGTATTAGTTTTTATCTTATTTTGTCACTAGTATTTAACGAGATTTCTATTTACATTGGTTTTTCTTTTAACAACAAAACGTTTTTAAGATTTACATTAGGTTTTTATTTTTCTCTTTTTTTGTATGAAAACTAATTCAGTTTTTTATAAATTGCTTAAACACCTGTATAGCATTTAACATACATATATTTAACAATTTTTTAGTTATTTCATCTTTTTTATTTATGTATTTTCGCGTTAAATGAAGTGTACAAGGATATATATATATATATACTTTATAGTTTGTATGCATAAAATATATATATGTACAAAAAATATTTTTAAAGGATTTTTATTATTACTTACATCAAAACAAACACAATAAAAGTTTCCTTCATGGTCTCTATTATGTGTTAAATGTTTCTTGTCTCTTAAATGCAAGAACAAACGCGTTTGCAAGCCATGGGGAAAACTTAAAAAATAAAAAATAGAAAATGTAAAACATCAAATTGTCCTAGCAATTTTCTTTCTCGTTCTTTCATTAACCCGAAATAAAAGATGTGAAACTAAGCATAGGTTAGGAACCCAGATATACATATATAGGTAAAATCAAGTAGCAAAGCATATATATATATATATATATATATATATATATATATATATATATATATATATATATATATATATATATATATATATATATATATATATATATATATATATATATAACTTTTTGAATTGATGTTAACTCACTGAACATATATATATGTATATATATATCCTTATAGTTTGAAGTATAGTATATGTTTTTTCCTTTTCCTTGTTCTTCCCTTTCCTTATATTGTTTTTTTTTTTTGATTATGTATAATATATAATATATAATATATAATATATAATATATAATATATAATATATATATATATATATATATATATATATATATATATATATATATATATATATATATATATATATATATATAACTATACTAAACCTAAATAACAGTTTTGAATCGTTTTTATTTTTGTTTTTTGACTTCATTTGAATAGTTTAGATAATGTACATATGCATATATCGCTATATACATAACAGTAACTTGCGTTGTTTCCTTTCTCCATTTGTGGAAGAATTATATGCATGCATACATATACACATCTCTTATTAGCAAAAATAAATCGACAGTTGAACAGCTGACAAAGTTCGCTTAGCCTAAAAAAAACCTTCGCAAACTGAGCAGCCAAAAATATTTTTCCTTCTTTTATGTTTCTCTTCATCTTTCCTTCCACAGTTTTCTTTTCTATTCTTTTTTGTTGTTGACGTATATTTCTAAGAAAATAAACTATTACTTCTGTATCATCATATTATATTCTTGTTGTTGGTTTGATTATTTCTATCCCATGTTTTTCTATTCCTAATTCTTAACTCTTCGATTCATATATATATATATATATATATATATATATATATATATATATATATATATATATTTCTATATTTTTATTATTATTATGATTATTTTTATTTTTTTTGCGCATTTCATTTGCAGAGTTCTATAATTTGTTGAATTGTCCTAACCATCTTCAGAGCATACAAGGACGAAAACCATCAATTAAAGAAATTATGATAATTTCCAAAATTGAATAAAGAAGTATACATCTTATATTTATAAAAAAAAGTTGAATAAACCGCACTGTTCTCTATTTAGGCAGTAAAATTGTTTAAGCGCATTTTGCGTATGTTTAGGAAATCTATCGACATCGTTCTGGCTACCGAAAGCGGTGTTTTATCGATGCAGCAATAATACCGATCGATTTGTAACGTCTTATTTTTTTGAGACGCTGTCGTCGTTCTGCTTGCATAATATATATGTATGTATGTATGTATGTATGTATGTATATGTCATATATATTTATATATATGTATAATATGCTTCGGCATATATTTGTTTATAGTAACTTTATAACTTAATGTTTAAAAATTGATTTTGCTTAATTCTTATTTTTATTTTTATTTTGTTTGCTTTCTGTTGCATTCGTAGTTTTTGTCAGCGAAAGCATTTCACTTTTGGAGCTTTTTCAATATTTGCCCTTTTCGTCCTAGTTAGTTTTGGCTCTTATATTCGTTTTCACTTTCTCTACTCTAATCCTCTCCTATCCTCTCCACAACTATTCTCCTCTCCTATCTAATCTCCTCTAATCTCCTCTCCTATTATCATCTTTCCTAATCTCCTCTCTCCTCTCCTCTTCCCATCACCTATACTCTTCTCCACACCTCTTCTCCGCCAACGTGTTGTTGTTGTTTGCTTTTATGGCTCATTCGTTGAAACTTTGTCTGCTTTTCGTTTCCGTTTCTTTTTGTCTTCATTTATGTTCTAATTTTTTGTTTTGTTTCGGTTTCTCCATTTGTTTTGGATTTTGTCCTTGATCTCCTTCCCTTTTTTCCGTTGTTATTCACTTAATGGTTATGTAAATAGAAACTTAATTCCTATATACATCTATATCTACATCTGTATCTCTATATATATATATATATACAGATATACATGTGTGTGTATTCATAAAAGTTCAAAATATAATTGAAAATTAAAAGAAAGCAAGAGTTTTTACGTTTGTTGAAAATACCTCTTCTCTTTCCTTTGTTTTATGTTTATTACAATCATTTTTGTTTATTGTTTTGGCTTCTAACTTGCATTTTGCTTTACTTCAAAATCAAATAAAATCAAAAATATCACATTAAAGAAATCCAATTTAAATTACTATGTTACAGCTATATATATATATATATATATATATATATATATATATATATATATATATATATATATATATATATATATATATATATATATATATATATATATATATATATATATATATATATATATATATATATATATATATATATATATATATATATATATATATATATATATATATATATATATATATATATATATATATATATATATATATATATATATATATATATATATATATGTTATATGTGTTATATACTGACCTATTCTATTCGACGATCTTATATTTTCTTGTTACTTGTTATTTATTGTTATTTTAGCATCCAATGCAGTCGATAAAGTCAGTAAAATAATTATTGGCATTGTGCTACTGTTATCATTATCTCCGTTGTTATCGACATCGTTAGAGCGGTTGCGCGTACGATCTACTGGCTAATACTAAAATCTGATATTGAAGTTAAAAATATGCTTATCTGAGCCTACGTCAAATTGCATTAAAAAAAAATAGTTGTCAGCTTCTAACTGATTTCTCCGAAATGGTCATCGTTCTCGATTTATAGATCTATAAATAGTTTCCGCTTAACAGGGCTTGCTTGCAAACACGTTCTTCAGTTGTATCCCTACACGCCCGTAGTTGCTACTGTCACAATCTGCTCCCTTGTTGGAATCCATCTCTTTCTTCTTAACCTTTACCCCTTCTCTCTTACGGCTATCATCATTCATTCTTACTCAGACTCAGACGCAGTCGCGCTAATTGCTCCTGCTGCTGCTTAACCTTGGCCTTCAACAGCTGGCGCTTGACGTTGAGCTCACGCTCCTCGCTCGTCAGCTGCTCGCAGAGCCTGGCCGCCTCCCTCAAGATGTTTACCTTGGGTGCACGCTCCTTATCCCTGATATTGGGTATTTGCGTCTTGAGCGCTTCGAACAGATTCTTGAGGCCGATGCGACGCTGACGCTCCATATCGTTATGCAGATTACGTTTCTCAATTGTATCCGCTTCGTCGACGCTCAGGTGACGCTTCAGCGTGTTGATGGCGTTGCTATTGCTGTGGCTGTTGCTGCTATTACTTGTGCTGCTGCTGTCGATGATGCTGGCGGAGTTACTGGGATGCGACATTACGTTCCGGACGTCTTTTGCATCGAAGCCATATGAATTGTACTGTGCACGCTTCAGGGGACGCTTCTTGGATAGTATATATCCACGAGGATGGCCCTTAGAAGTCAGCAGATCATCATTGCAGTCTGGCATATAGAATGGTTTGCGGTTCTTCTTGCCACCAGTTCCCACGCTCATTAAGTTGGTTGAGGTCGCGCAGTCGCTACTGCTGCTGCTGCTCTCGGGTGAATAAGTGGCTGCGACAGCGCCTGCGCCCTGATATGGTGTGCTCGAGGGCGACGGATAGCGAGAATTGGTCACAGACTTAACTGGACTGCTGCTGGCCGGTGTATAAGGGAGCTCATAACGCCTGGATGAGCGATGGGTAACGATGCGATTGTCGCTTGAGATTTTGTTGGCCACCTTTGTCTGTAGGACGCGTCGATCGCGATCCGACGGATTTGTTGGCAACTTTTTGTCATTCAGCGAGACAACGTCGATTTCCTCATCTGCAGTGAAATCGAGAAGCAACACATTACGTTAGTAACGAGAGGCAAAAATCCAAATGCTAATTATTATAATGTGGCTTTTGGTCTATGGGCTTTATATGCTATTTCCAATTCTAGTAATTATTATATATTCGAAAGCAGAGTAGAATAGACTACAATGTTATTATTATACCCCGAACCCATTGAATATGGTAAATCAGAGTATGTTTTTGTGAAAATTTATGTATGTATCAGGCAGAAGGAGACATCGCAGACCCAGATGGGATATTAAATATTTAATAGCTTTTTTTCTAGATGGACTTTCTTAATCAAATTTGCACGTGTGATTATGGCATTCATATGTGTCTATTTGCCAAAGCAGTATTTGAAATACGGGTTTTACAAATTGTGGGCGAAGGGCGTGTGGCATCCAAAATCCAACATGTAATGAGACACTAGTCGGAGGTGCCCGACTAGGAAATACCCTAAGCCCCGCCTATCGGCGATTTTTAATGCGCTTCACAGTTTGTATAGAATTGTATAACTTTAAATTAAATTTAAAAAATAAATAAGTAACTTGCATAAAAAAATATGTTGACGGAAGCTTAGAGAATCGAACTCAATTCTTCATGTTGGCGATCGCCGCTTCTACCATCACCGCCGTCGTACGATATGAGTGTGAGATAGTGAATTCCTAAGTAAAGTTATTGAGTTATTAAATGAAAGCAAATTTATCGAAATTTATCGATCATTCGGAAACGGGATTAGTTATCGAAAAAAAAAAACTCGTACTGCGTATGGTATTCACGAGTACACATGTCAAATTGCAGATCTCTAGCTTTTGTGGTTTGCGAGATCCTTGCGTTCCTACAGACGGTCGGACGGACGGACAGACGCACAGGGCTATATCGACTCTGCTTGTCGAGCTGATCAAGAATATACATATATACTTTATGGGGTCTGCGACGTCTCCTTCTTCGATTCTTCCATTTTCACAAAAACATTATACCCTGATTTCCCATTTTCGATAGGTTCAGAGTAAAACAAGTAAAAACGTTGCAGTCGGGCGCAACTGACTGCGAAATACTCAGGCTCCAAGTTCCATAACATTCCAAGAAACCAATTTGCCACAACCCTAATTATCCATAAATTTTGTATTTAGTGTCATGTGTATTTAATACAATTTTGCTTTTTATAATTCAGTTGAAAATATAATTAATATGCTGAAAATTTCATTAAAATCCGTTAAGTAACACAGAAGTTATTCAACAAAACGTTTAGGCAATTAACAAATGTGCTGCACAGCGAATATTTTCTTATTTCCTAAGAAATAATAAATACAATAGAATTCAGCGTGAATCATATGCTCATTAAGTTAATCGGTTATTGTGTGGTTTAGTGGCGTTGCTAATAGAAGTGACGCGCGCCGATCATGGCTCCCTTGGTCGAACTATGGGCGAGTCGGTATTTTACACACATTTTATTTATAATTATTATTTGTTTGATAAGCCCAGCGGTGGCGTCGTGGTAGAGACGACGAATTCTGACTCGTGCAAGTAGTCGGAGGTTCGAATCTCGAATTTTCTATTACGGCTTTTCTTTTATTTCTTTATTTTTTTGTTCTAAAATATATTTTTTACATTTATAATATTTAGCAACTCTATTAAGATGGTAAAAGCCCAAAAAGTCAATAAATTGTGTGTTTATCGCTCAAGAAAAGTGGTTTAATTCTATTTGCCACGCCCCCATTGGGCGCACACATATACTTTTGGTTAGTCCATTACAGGGGTGTAACTGTGCATTTTGGACGCTTACACTCAAAAAATTACAGGGTATTTTTGAATATGTCACGCCCCAAAAGGGGCGTAAAAATAATTTTTGGCCGATCGATAGAAGAGGTCACCAACAACCTACCAATCCAATTTTGAAGCTGCTAGCACTAAAACTCTTGGAACTGTAAAACCGCCATAGCTTATTCAACTTGGGATGTCAACGCGAGCATACATTCCAAATGTCAATTCTCTAGGACTTCTGCAAGTAGTAATTCTGACAAGCAGGAAAATTAATTTTCCAATTTGTCACGCCCCTAGTGGGCGTATCGGGAAAATCTTGACACTTTATCTGACGAGAGCACACACGGGTATATATCCAAATTTCAAGTCTCTAGCTTCAATAGCATAGAAATGATTTGCGTTCATACGGACAGACGGACGGACAGCAAGACGGACATTGCACAAACCCAATATACTCATTTCACTTTGTGAATGTGAGTATACAAATATATAAACATATACAAATGTTGTGTGCTACATGTCTCAAGAAAGCCCTGCAAACGTCTAGCGAATGTCAACGGCAGTTCAATGACTACAGCATAGAAACATGATTATGTCATTGTACTGCGTGTGTGACTGGGGGGCTGGTTGGCTGGCAAGCTATCTGGTTGGGGGCATGTCCGACGCCCAACGCAAAGCGGATTAGTGTGTCAACGTTGCGAGACAAGTGGCTTGACGCCACTTGCAACAGTATCATATTTCAGGAAGCAATGCGCAATGAGCTTCAGAAGGTGCGAGGAAGAGGGCAATCCCAACCCCTAGCCCATAATCAGAACTGTTGCTTGACGTCAGACGATGCAAAACGGAAAACGTACTTAGTCAAAAGTAAAAATTAAAATAATAATACAAAATAATAATAATAAATAAAGAGAAGCAATCGCTGATAAAGATTTTACGCGTGGGGCGAAAGATACGACGCTTTCCTTTCTACTGCGATCTCTGCCCCCGTCCCTAAGACCAAAAAATGTGGAATTTCAGTTTCCGTTGCTAATTTGGGTCTGCCGCTGGAGCGAGCTCGTTCATTGAACCAAACCGAGTAACGTAGCAGCCATTGTCGCAGTTGCTGGCCCAGCCTCACTTAGGATGCCTTTAATCAAATTAATAAAATTATATATATATATATATATATATATATATATATCTATCTATATATATTATATTATTTATTTATTTATATTTATCTATTTATTTTTATTTATATATTAATTTGAGAAACTTTTGCTAAAGCTTATCAAGCGTTACTCTAATTCGCCTCTTTGCCAAATAAAAAGCACACACAATCACAACACATTTGCACATACGTATTGTACATGTGTGTGCTGTATGTGTATGTATAGGTGTACGTGTATGTGTGCGTATTTTGCCTTTTACCTAGACAACTGTGCAAACACGGAAGCCGTGGAAGGGAGACCACAAAGAAGTTGGAGATTGCGCGTAAAAATTATAAGAAAAGCAACAACAATTTCTACATGACAGAGTTTCAAAGTTCAAGCATCAACAAGAATAGCAAAGCTTTAAGTTCCACATTCAATATTTCAAGTCCAAGTCCGAGTGCACTGAACGAGCGACCACAACGAATGAAATCAGAACCAGGCGAAACACTGGTGGTGGGCAGCCAAGCGTTGCTATAGTGGACATACACCTTTGTCGACATGTTGCATGAGTCAATTTCGACTAAGCGTTGGATTATTAATATACATTTCCCTACTGCAAATTAAATGAAACAACAAAAATCTCACTCAACCACCAAAGTCGGTAATGATCATCAGTCTTCCGGCTAAACAAGCAGCAGACCTTACCCGAGGCCTAAGACCCCAGCAAAAATGTTGCCCAGCGGCTATTTTATTTTCATAGAGACAGAGAGAGATAGAGATAGATAGAGAGAGAGAGATAGAGACAGAGATAGAGCGAGAGAGAGAGAGAAAAAAAGAAAGAAGAGGATCGCACGAGTTATCAATTCGAATTTGATAGGATTGATTTAAAAGCAAACTTACATATAATTGAAACACGACTTGTCTTTAGATAAGTTAACGACAGAATGATCTTTATTCCTTAAGTGTTGTCTGCGTACAAACACGACAAGCCTCGGAGAGTATCAGTGCTGCCAACTATTGAGGCCCTCAACCCACCAGATCGACGTCCAAAAACCGCCAGAAATACCCATACGACAATTGAAAAACTCCAGAAAAAACTGTTTTAATTTCAAGAGTATTCTTATACCCTGAACCCATTAAAAATGGGTAATCAGGGTATAATGATTTTGTTGCGGCCCAAAAGTATGTAACAGGCAGAAGGAGGCGTGGCAGACCCCATAAAGTATATATATTCTTCATCAGGACGACAAATCGAGTTGATTGAGCCCTGTCCGTTGTCTATCTGTCCGTATGTTTGAACGTTTCGATCTCAGAACCTATAATAGCTAGATCAAGTTTGTTTTAGAAATTCGATAACTCTTCTCGTTTCTTTTTTTGTCGATTAAAAACGACAATTGATTTTTAGTTTTAAAATTATATCTTTTACATCTTTAAAGTTAGAGACCAAATCTTGTATTTAGTTTAATAAATAGGAGCTTTAGACTATTTAGATTTTTGTTAAATTTTGAATAGCACGGCCCAATCAACATAAATTTGTAAAACACTTATTTTAATTACTAGAGACTTGTGCTATGGCAAATAGACACATTCAAATGAGTTATGTGCAAATGTTTTATTTTCCACAACATACGGATATTGCAGCCTAAGCCTAGTAGCTACGCAAACTAAGTAGTCAACAGAGCACGTACTTATATGAATACGTATGTGTGTATGTGTCGCTTACCATATATAAATATGCATGGTTAATATGTTTTGGAATATCAGCTATTCGAAGGGTTCAGGTAACTTCTAGTCGGGCATCCTCGACTAGAGCTTTCTTAGTTATTATTTTAGCACTAGTTAACAAATCTTAAAAACGGTGAAATACGCTGCTTGTGATGGAAAAGTGTGAATAACGAAGATCAAGCTACATCGATTGCGTTAACTATCGATTGAAAATTATGCAATGGTGTAATTTTGCCAGCAATTTTCAGATTTTTAAGAAATCCAGCCAAAGATTCAAAATAGCCATAAATCCCACTAGCCGCCAGATAGCATATCTTCCCGCATTTGGGGTTTTCAAATCGCCAGATCTGACGGGAAAATAGTCAAATTGGCAGCCCTGATGAATATGTCTATGCCTGAGTTGTTCCTCACGCACGCAGACTATGTAACGTTTCCTAAAAATTATTTGCACTTTCAGCAGCAGCAAAACAGCTTTCAGCATTCGAAATGTTACACAAATCGATCAACACAGAGAGTGTTACTATTTACAGCCATCAAGGAGATTTCCTCATTAATAATTTATGCAAATTACAATGTGCCAACAAACGAAAAAAAAAAAAATACAATTACAATAAATAGCAGACGAAAAATATATATATATATATATATATATATATATATAGATTAAAAAAATAAATATTGTATGTATAACAAGGCTCACAGACATACACATGTAGCTTAACTGCTGCTATCGTTGTTAACGTGCCGTCGCCAACTAAAAGAGAAAAAAACTCGAAAAACCAGTTTGCAGCGTTAACCGACAGCTTTTCGCAACTTTTGTTGCTAAGCGTGCCAAGATCAAATCAACACTACAACTAAGCGTAGTTAAAAAAGTAATAATAATAATATTAATAATAATAATAATAATTTTAATAATATATATGTATAATAACATTAATGATCATAATAATACTAATAATAATAATAAGTAAGAAAGCTCTAGTCGAGACCGCTCGACTAGGAGATACCCTGAACCCTTCGAATAGTCGATATTGAACGAATGCAATATATGTACATTACTTATATATTGCAAGCAGCACATACACACATATACATACGTACACACGAATGCAATGGTTAAACTACAAACTACAAATCCAATTGTACTAATAAGCAGTAAAAAAAAAAAAAAAACGAATGCAATAATGAGCACTTACTCAGCTAACTGAACAGCGACTGCGCTTGCCATATGCATATGATATGGGAAATTAAATGTTTAACTACTTTTGTTGTAGGTGGACTTTCTTAACCAAAGCAGAAATCTCTATTATTCGAAATACGTGTTTTGCGAATTTGGGCCGAAAGGGATAGTGACATCGAAAATTTAACAAAAATCAACATTGTACAAAGATCCCATTAAACTCTCTAACATTAAAGATGTATAAGATATAATTTTAAAACTGAAAAATCGATTTTCATTTTTAATCGGTAAAAAAAACCGGTGATTTTTAAAACAAACTCGATCTGCGCGTGATATACACGAGCCTACAAAAACATTTAAAGTCTCTATCTATCTATCTATCTCTTATATGTTCTGAGATCGACACGTTCACACACACGGACAGACGGATAACTCTTCTTTTTTTATCGATTAAAAACGAAAATCGATTTTTGGTTTTAAAATTATATCTTTTACATCTTAAAAGTTAGAGACTCCAAATCTTGTATTTAGTTTAATAAATATGAGCTTTATTTTAATGGGACGTTTATACAATTTTTATTTTTGTTAAATTTTGGATGCCACGCCTCCTTCGCCCAAATTTTCAAAACACTTATTTCAAATACTAGAGACTTGTGCTTTTGCACATATATACATATGAATGATATAATTACGCTACGCAAGTTTGATTAAGAGGATCTACAAAAAAAGTTATTAAGCATTTAGTTTCCCATAACATGTACATATTGGCGCAGCGCAGTCGCTAAGTAAACTGCGCAATTAGCAGAGCGTATGAGTGTGCGTGTGTATGTATGCGTTACTAGCAATATACATACATACATACATACATACTGTATATATATTAACATATATATATAATAAGAATAACATTGATATAAATGAAATAAAGTCAATATAATATGTAGATGAAATCTATTATGTGCATTTAAAATCGCCGCTAGGTGGGGCTTAGGGTATTTCCTAGTCGGGCACCTCCGACTAAAGTTTCCTTACTTGTATGGAGGTGGACTTTCTTAATTAAAATTGTTACAGTGTGATTATGGCATTCAATGTGTGTATTTGCCAAAGCACAAGAGTCTAGTATTTGAAATACGGGTTTTGCAATTGTGGGCGAAGGGAGCGTGACATCCAAAATTTAAAAACACAATGTCACCATTCCCTACACCTATCTGCACAGTAAATTTGAAGTCTCTAGCTTTAATGGGTCACATAAATGAAAGCAAATTTATCGAAAGTTATCGATAATTCGGAAACGGGATGAGTTATCGAAAAAAATAACAAACTCGTATTGCGTATGGTATTCACGAGATACATGTCAAATTTCAGATCTCTAGCTTTTGTGCCTTACAAGACGGACGGACAGGGCTATATCGACTCAGCTCGTCGAGCTGATCAAGAATATATATATATACATATGTACTTTATGGGATCTGTGACGTCTCCTTCGGCCTGTTAAATACATTTTCATAAAAACCATTATACCCTGATTTCCCATTTTTAAGGGGTTCAGGGTATACAAATAATAGAAATAATAAGAAAGATAACTAATAGAATAAAGCACAATTGCCAGCAAATGCCAGAGGTATGTAGAGGAACTTGTTGTTGCTACCGGCAAAAAATAAATTGCACACAAAGTGCAAACCGCGGCATAGACACGAGCACGATTTAATAAGTTTCGCAACTGTTATGCAGCTAGTACGCCGTCGTCTGTAGGCGTCAAACGAATAACAGCAACGTCCACAGTTACACAGGCACTCACTGAAAAACACGCGGAGACAGATAAATTCATTCACTCACTCATACATATGTATGTTCACGCGCACTCGCGCTGCCGCATACTGCAAAAAGGGACAGCAAATGACAAGTTAAATTTGCGTGACTGCAAGATGAAACAGTAAACTAAAATGAGTGTGGGCAGTAAACAAAAGAGAGCATGACGAGACGAAGAGCGAGCAGGGGGGTTCAATTATACATAGGCACATGCATATGTTGTGCATAATATACATACATACATATGTATGTATGTATGCACAACTGAAGCACTCCAAGCGGCTAAACGCAAAAGTTAATTGAGGCGCAGCGGGCAGGCGACTAGTTCAGCGTCGGCATCAGCGTCAGCATCGACGTCATTTCTTTCCTCGGCTATGACTCTTAAAAATACCAAAACATAAAGAACAGATACATATGTATGTATGTATGTAGATAAATAGAAAGAAAGAGGAAAAAGTTGTCGCATAGTTCTCCCACACACACACACACACTCGCCCTCTCTCTTTCTCTTTATCTCCCTCTCAACGAAAGCAGTTGCTTTAAAATTCAGCAATGTAAACACAACTGTGTACAAAGCGAAAAATGAAATTGAAATCGAGAAGTATAAATATAAAAATGGCATATGATGTAATTCTCACATAAGAAATTTCAAGCCTATAAAAGACGAAAATGAGAGAACACCAAATGACGATTGCACAGTGGTACAAACCATATGTACATACATACATACATATGTACATATATGATTCAAATTTTACTCGTGCTAGCCCACTATACATATAAACTAGAGGTGGACATGGGCCGAAATTTTGGACCCAACCCGACCCCACCCATGGGCCGAAGTAGGAAATTTTACCCGTACCCGAGAGCTAACAAAATTTTGCAACCCGAAACCAACCCGCCCGCCCGAAAAAATGTTTAATAAAAAATACAATTTTTTTTTACTTCTGCGAAACATTACTTACATTAAATATATTTATTAAGTAATAGTAGAAATGAAAATAAAATTCTTTATGCTTTATCCAAATCAGCACTTACATACATACGTTAAATATATTTACTAAGTAATAGTATGAATGAAATAAAATTACACTTTCTTAAAAGCAGCACTAAACTTACATATTTTTATACAAAAAAAAGCAACTTATCGAGATTTGCACTTGACAATCTTGTGCGTCTTTCGTTTAATATTTTGCCCGATGACGAAAAAACTCTCTCGCTTGTCGCAGAGCTCACAGGGATACATAAAATATGTTTGGCCACCACTTGTAACAATTTCAAGTTAGTTGCTAGCTTCCAAAAGTCTAAAATTCGCATATTTGAACAAGTAGTTGTGGCATAATATTTTTCAATCTCTAAATCTATCGCATTCTTCTCAAGTTTCATTTTTATGGTTGCAATTTTTGATACAGATTCGTTAAATTCATTATTATTTGTGTCCGACATTTATTTTTCCTATTCTTTTTTCCTCCGCTTTTTTTTTTCTTAGTGATCACGATTATAATAAATGGTGATGATAATGGTAATTGAAACAATCGATAACAAACGTAATCGATAGTGTGCACGAAGTTAAGAAAAGACAATATTTAAATATTTCACAATTGCGTTTTCATATTGCCAAATGAATTGTCGGGTTGAGGAACCTAACCCATACCCGCCCGCTCCCAACCCGAAAATAGATTTTTCAGCCCATACCCACGGGTACCCGAGAAAAGCCCAGGCCATGCCCACCTCTAATATAAACACAGAACTATACACTACAGCTAACGAAAAATTGCCAATGCCCACGCATCGGAATAGAGGGGTTTGGCTGTTTATTGTTATTTGTTATTTGCTATTATTGCTGTTGTAGATTTGTTTAATAACATTTCTTATGCTCAATTGCTATGAATTTGCCCTCTCTTTCACTTTCACTTCTGTTCGAATTTTCTCAAAATTATCTCAAATCACAACTCACACAGAGAGCAACACCGAAAACAGGAAGTAGACCAAGAAGAAGCAAAAGACATACATATTTCACACAACTAGCTACTCTCAGGTTATACTTCTTCCCTACTCCTTCTCACTCTTTCAGTAGTTATTAATATTCCTGTATATTGAATACCATCTGGAATATAAGGGCAATGATTTCAGTCCAATTCTTCTTCGTGTTTCTCAACGGTTTTACATGCGTATTCATTATAAACATTTATATTTACACTTGCTAGGACGGACACGAAATCTACTCAAATATTAACGATTCTGAGAAATTTCGAACGACGGCATTTGGCATTAGCATTAGCATTTGCATTTTGCAATTTGCAATTTGCAATTCGCCGTACACTGTGCGGCAGAACTGTGTTCTCCAAGCCAATTGCTACAGCAGGATCGAGAAGTATCCATCTATGTATGCTGCCAACATGTGTTGGCAACATGTCGCTGGTAACAAAGTAGATTTCGCTTTCCGTTTCCGACCCAAAAGAAGAAGGAAAAGAAAAACAAAATGCAATCGCATATTAAAAAAGTAGGAGTCATGCCCGGCAAACCATATTATAAATGACAAATGTCGTCAGAAATGAAAGCAGAATAAAACAAAGCGCGTCGCCCACTAAAAATGCCGCAGTGCGCCAGCTTCTAACATGGTTTAATACCTACATATGTATGTATGTATGTATGTACATACATATACTACATACAAATATACATACATACATATCATATATGTAAATTATATAAATGTCAATGAATTGCGTCTGGCAACATTTCAGGCAGCAACATTCCTTCTCTTCCACTTTTGTATTTTGCCATTCCAGCGCTTAAGCTTTGGAAACATTCTATTCACATGCACACATATGTACATATGTACACATCTATGTATGTACATATTTACATATGTACGCACACGTACCAGGCTATGTTTCCAGTTAAGGCATCAACAACAAATATTCAACCAAAAAGGGAGGCTCGTTAGGGTCGGCATTATTGCAAAAAAAAAAAAATAATAATAATAATAATAATAATAAAAGCAGCGACGCATCAAGAGCGAATGCGTGTGTAAAGGCAGCACAATACCAGCCGCCGTTGTAGTCGTTGTTGTTGTTGCTGTTGTCGTCGTCGTCGTCGCCATCACCATCAACGTCGACCTTGAGCATAACAATTTATTGCTTCACGTGTGCACGAATAAGCAGCATAATGAATGTGTGTGAGTAAGCGGGACGTACAAACCGATAGCGCCAGTGTGAACGAGACGCACACGAGGAGAGACAACAGTCGGCGTGTGTGTGCCTGTGTTGTACAAACGCAAAAGACGCGCCTAGCAACAGCGCGCGACATAAGAAGCACGGGCATAGTCGAAATACGTAAAGAAAAAATAAAATAAAATTTTTTTTAGTCGTCGCAGCCTTTGGCCCATTGTTAAAGTATTTTATGTTGTTTCTGGGTGATTTTGTGGCCGTTGGGTGGGTTTGGTCGCTTGTTGTAACTGGGCACTAAACGTTGCCAAAGCCAGACGCATAAACTTGGTAGCCCAGCGAAAGTAAAATAACAGCAAAGAGCCAGAAGATTAAATGAAAATGTGTACATACAATACATATGTACATATGTATATATTCCCACACACGCATACTCCCCAACTCCCCCCACAACGCCATCCATCCACTCTTGCGAGTTGTCTGCACACATCACGCATCGCCGCGCTATTTTTGGTTAGTTTTATTTAATTGCTAATTCAAATAGCAACAACAAAACTCAAGCTTATGTATTTCCATAAATGTTTGCGTTCCTGTTTCGCTTCGTTTTGGTTTGGTTTGATTATTCGACCTTCGTTCAGTTCATTAACATTTTTCGTATTTGGAATTGATTTCGGTACTCGAAATAACACACGCATAGCTCCAACAACAACAGCAGAGAGTAGGAGAGCAGTTAGTTTAGTTGTTTTTGCTCTACGCATAAATCAAAAGGTGCGAATACGCCATGTACATATGTATGTACATACATATGTACATATATATGTACATACATATGTATGTATGTATATACTTGGACAATTCGTACAGTTCGTAGGCTTCCTTCTCTGTTCAGTGCTCTGGTTATCTGTCCCGCTTTCCCACTCTCACTCGCCTTACATTTTAGTCTTTCAAATTGCTCATGAAGTGTCACGCGCAAACCACACATACACATACACATACATACACATACACATACATACACTCACATATATACACATATATATATATATATATATATATATATATATATATATATATATATATATATATATATATATATATATATATATATATATATATATATATATATATACACAATCTGCAGCACGCACCTGTTGTAGTTGCTGCTGCTCTGATTTCTGTGTTTTGTTGCTATGTGTTTCGCGCGCTTCGCACATGTTTTACGCTTTTCTTTTAATAAATTATTCCTTTACGCATATTCACACAAATACACACACGTTTTCAATTATCAGCGCTGGCCACCTACGGTTGCTAATCAGTGGACAACATTAACAACATTAATTTTGTGATATTGGCTTTCGCAGGTTGCGCGCGTATTCCATCTTTTTATTATCATCTCACGCGCTTTTGCATAACTAACTAACTATGTACATATGTACATATGTGCCATAGTCAAAAAATATGTGAAATAAAATAAATGTTTATTGTGTGGGCGTTTTTCGCTAATAGTCGAATGCAGACACGCATGGTTATTTACATATGTACATATGTATTTATGTATATGAACGGAGGCAGCAAAACAAGTTTTTGTTTTGCCTGGTAACAGGCAACACCCATTATATATGTATGTACATATGTATGAGAAAACACACACACACACACACACACACACACATATATATATATATATATATATATATATATATATATATATATATATATATATATATATATATATATATATATATATATATATATATATATATATATATATATATATATATATATATATATATATATATATATATATATATATATATATATATATGTGTGTGTGTGTGTGTGTGTGTGTGTGTGTGTGTGTGTGTGTGTGTGTGTGTGTGTATGTACCAAGGAACAACTGACTAACGGTAAGCATTAGTCGCACACGAAATACCCTCGAAGAGAAAACACTGCAAATAAATCGTACAAATGAATATGCTCTACAGCAGCAGTGCTGCGCTGCTCTGCTCTGTGCATTTCTATCTCTCTCACTGACATACAATGCGTCAAGCAGCAGCAGATACTACTGTGAGTGTGAGTGCACTCGGCACAAGCACGCAGTCCGCTTGCGAATGAACGAGAGCTCATTTGCCGGTAGCGTCGACGACAACACCGACGCCAACGTGCGCTGGTTGCTGTTTGGATTGTGCGCTTTTATGCATGTTTTGTTTTGCCTTTGTTTTGTTTTCGTGATTTTTATTTTATTATGACAGAAAGCAAAATTTAAAAAAAAAAGAGAAAGAAAAGAAGAACACGAAAACGGTGACAATAATAACAATTGCGAAAATTGTAGGAAAAGCAAGAAATAAGAAAGGAGATTACGGCCCACATATGCATGAATGACCGTCGGCTTGTGTGTGTTTGTGTGTGCAAGCGAGTGCAGCTTGTGAATGAAAAGCTTACGCGCCAAATTGCATTTGTATGGTGTCAGATATAGTAATAGTAAATTAGTGAACCGAAAATCACGCAGGGGCACCATAACCAAATCAACTAAGTGGGCGAGAGGGTGCAGGGTGTGGCATTGCTGTCGCCACGTGGCATGAACGCAGACATCCTTGAATCATGGTTGTTGCCCACCCGCCAGACCGACACGACTGAGAGAGAGCGAGTGAGAGAAATAACAGTTTTTTTTGGGCATAGTACAAACTGCGCAAGACGGCTTGGGGATGGTTCATCACAAATGAACGAGAGGATGACGCCTTGGCTACAAATGGGCAATCGAGGGGCTGAAGGCTGCTGGTTGGGGGATGAGGGTTGTTCACTGTTATGCGTAGGATACAAGGCGCCAACGAAACGTGTAAATAAATGGGAGTTGGAGCAGCTACAGCGCTGGGAAAATCAATGAAAGCTTAAAACGACCTGCACCGTGTGGGCGAAGGGGTGGGGGCGTGATGCCAGCAACAACAGCGGTGGCGTCTGCAAAAAGTTTACTACGTTTGATGTTGACGTAGGCGATCGATTTTTGGGCACGTCATCATTCACCCACGTAGAGCGCACAGAGTTGAGCACACACTAGTTGAATGTCTCTGGGCGAGGCGAGGCGCAAGCGAAAAGGATGAGACAGAGAGAGATGGGAGATTAATGAATAGTGACAATGAGATGGGAAAGGGGAAGAGAGAGATTGATCGATATGTGATGTATCTAAACTGTTGTAGATAAGTAGCAACTGTTAAACTGTTATTCGCAAGTAGTGCAGTACAGTATACAATAGTAGTTGGATTGCACTCACCAGAATCGGAGGGCGTGTCCAAATTGGCCTCCACCTCATTGCAGCGCGTATAACTGTGATCGCTTATGTGTCGCATTATGGATGCACTGCAACTAGACTCACCCATGGAGCAGTCGCCGTAATCTGAGTCGGAGTCCGAGCTAGTGGCCGTTGTAGCTGGTGGGGACAGTGTTGCTGCCGCTGCAGCTGCTGCCGCCGCAGCAGCCGATGAGCCCGACTGCTGCGCCTGCAGGTTGAGCACCTCCAGCACGTCCGTTATGATCGGCGGATCACCTCCGATGCGGTACGGCAGGTCGATGCGCTCCTTGTTCGTGTTCTGCAGCTCTCGACTCAACAGATCGATGATGTTCGCATCGGATGTGTTCGTCAGGGAAATGTTGTTGCTGCCCATGACGCAGGCGCGCAGGTCCACGTTGTGCCTAAACTCGGGCAGGACCTCATCCTCTGACATGCTGTAGCTAGTATTGTTGTTGTTGCTGTTGCATGGGAGTAAATATGTCAAGCGCTGCTGCTGCTGCAGCTTGTGTTGTTGCTGCAGCTTGTGCTGCGTGTTACTCTTGCGGAGCAACGAGCCACCTGGAGGTATGTACGGCTCGGTAATGGGATCCCGCGGCATCATACGGCTGGGTATCGAAATTGTGGGCGTTACTGTTGCCGCAGCGGACTTGCTGCTGATTCCAGACGACCTGCTACTGTTGGTCTTCCTGCTGCTGCTGTTGCTGTTGTCGGGGCAGTTTTCGCTGTTGCTGTCATTGTCGTGGTCATGATCCTGGTCCTGCTCGTGCACCCCCTCCAGCTGGACTTCGTCTTCCAGCTCGCGCTTGATGTTGATGTGCAGCGTACTGCTGCTGACGAAGGCTGGTGGCACGGCACTGCTCTCGCTGTAGCTGGAGGCGGCCGAGATGTTATTGTGGCTGCTACTGCTGTTGGTGCCATTGCCGGAGCTGCCGAAAGCGGACCACATGCAGTCTCCGTTTCGAATCTCTGGCTTAATGTCCAGATCGTCGGCCAACGACAAGCTGTTCATGTTGTGGGCGTGCTCGGCGGCAATCTTCTCCAGGTCGTTCTGTATACTGGGCAGCCTAAAGCCTATTTCCTGTACACTGAATTCTAGCAGATCGTTCAGGCCCATCTCGTCCATATAGTCCAACTCGCCGCTGATGCAAATGCCGCTACTGCAAATGGTCGTCATTTTGGTAAACTTTTTCTTTTCTTTCTTTCCTATTTGCGATTAAGGAGTGAGGGGTGTCTTTTCCCCTGCAGAACCGTAGCCCAGTAACAGCGTATTTACCTGTCAAAACTGTTTAAACGAGAAAAACGGGAAAAGGAAGCTGTAAATAATTTCGAAATATTCCAATTGATTTCTATACAAAATTATTGTGTTAATTTTGTTTAAATAAACTAAATATTAATTTAAATATATTTAAATTCTGATTTAATGTCACTAAATTAAATAAAGTAAATACATATATACATATATATTCATTATTAATATTATTATGTTATTATTAATATTATGTTATTAATATTATTATGTTATTAATATTATTATGTTATTATTATTATAATTATATTTTTATTTTTATTTTCATATCACATTTTCTATCTGATTTCGGCCATGGAAAACTGAATTCGTTCTAATTTATTCCACACAGATCTAACACAGTATCGCCTTTTCTGTGTTGTTCAACTTCTTCACTTTTGCATGTCTCATCCTTAGTAAAGTGCGTATAACACTTTGGACTGGCGACTTACGCAGCCATCTTGGAAGCAGAGAAGGCAGAAGGAAGAGATATACAATTAAGAGAGAAATTCGTGCGAAGCAGCTGTTAACTTCAACGACGACTGTTCAAAAAAGTTATCAAAGCACAAGCTTTAATTATAAATAAATTGTTCGATTCTTTATGATTCACTTCAAAATCCCTTGACAACACACGCGATTTCTGTTGCGCGCAAGCTGACTGCCAGACACACACACAAAATAACAGTTAAACATATAAAAATGTACATATACATATCTTCACTGCACTTATCCTCTTTGCCCACTCTTTGTTCAGCAGAAATTGTAAAAGATATCGAAATGAAGCGTCGCTCATGATAAAACAAATCAAAGCAAACGCTAAGTGCCGGCATATTCTGTGTGTCTCTGACAACGTTCTTGTTTATTTTCTCATCTCTTTCATTGAAATTCGAAATTTCGTTTTCATTTGGTCTTACCTTTGCTACTATTAGTGAATGTCCGTATACGAAATGAAAACTGTAATCCAATGCGGTGTTAATTGTAGCGTTGCTTCTTCTATTTTTTTTTTTTTAACAATTTTCCATTAGCGCACTTTCACCGGCGTTTGGGAACACCCAAAAAAATATTCAAACAGTGCGAATTGGCAGAGCTCACTATTGGCAGAAAAAAAAAAAAAAGAATCACACTCAAAACGAACGTGAACGTGCGCGACGACGACTTCGATTCGTGCCTTGTCGAGTAATTTATTTTATTTATTTATTTTTTCTTTTTTCGATGTTAAAGCTTCCTCAATATTAATTTACAAATCGCTCTCCTTCTTTTCCTTTTTGCATCACTCTCAACTCACGCCCCACACGAACTCAGCGCTAACATTTGTCCAGATGTAGCGGTATTTGACAAGCTCCTTGGGCTTCAATTCGCATTCACCTTTACTCGACTCTGAAGCTTTTCTCGTTGCCGTTGCTCCGATTGTTACAAATTTCAAGATTGTCAAAAAATATTCGATTTTTTTTTTTATATAACTATGTCAGTTTTTACAATATATTTTATACCACTTATTTATTATTATTATTTTTTAATCACTTGTGAAATAGAATTCTTTTTGGTACTCTCTATTTGATTGAAGTTAGTCGCCGATAGAATTTTTGTTTCAGGTTATTTTTGGTAAAAAAAATTAATTGCGTTGTTTTTTTTTTTTTTTTGTTTTCATCTATTTCTTTTCCTTATCATTGCAGAATAATTCTTAATATTTGATTTCATTAAATTTTATTATATCTAATTTATTTTTTAATTTTGGTGAGCGGGAAACAGCCAAAAACCCACAAAGACGAAGAGCCAACTACGCGCAACACGTGCAACCGAGCCGAAGTCTCAAATAAGAGTGTTGTCCCTTGTTCATTAAATGTGGTGAGATAGCGGCGAATGCCGCATTTTGAGTCGGAAACGCTCTGAGTATTTTTAAACTTCAACGTTTGGTGTCTACGGCGAATGTCTCTGCTTCTCCCAGTATCTCTGTCACTTCCACTGCCTCTCCCTATACTTTAGCATGCTGACATGTAAATTTCCCGATACGGCGTGAATAGTTTTCGTGTCTCTCTCTGTTTATTTACCTTTGTTTCGGCCCGCCGGCCGGTACATCAGCATGTGCGCAAATCCGAGAGAGCGCGAACAAGTGAGAGAGCGAATAATTGAGTGAGTATTGTGAGTGAGAGAGTGAGTAAATGTTCTAGCGTTTGTGATGATGTGATTCGGCCCGTTGGTTATTGTTTTCAGTTCAGGCGATCGAGTTAAGTTTTGTTTACAAAACAAAAATATAAACAATAAAAATTTGGCGGACACACACACGGAATATGCATCCATGCGTTACTATAATATTTAATTATATTTAATAATAATGTTTAATATATTTATATTTTTGAAGAAAAATAATGTATTGTATAATTTCTATGGGAGTTATAGATATAATATATGCATATCTGGCCGATCTAATCTATGTATAATACAACTTCGACTTATTCAGATTTAACTTGACAATATAATATACATACATATGTATGTACATACATATATAATACCCTACAGCCAACTCGTACAATGAATATCCATTAATTGTTTGAAAAATAAAACAAGTAAAAACCGACTAGATTTTTTTCTATTTACCAATTACTACTACTTACTATTCAGTTTAAAATATAATGTACATATGTATATGCCGAAAATTGCGTTAAAATCCGTCAAGAAACACAGAAGTTATTCAACAAAACGTTTAGGCAATTGACAAATGTGCTGCACAGCTGCATAGCAAACATTTTCTTATGTTCTAAGAAATAACAAATACAGTAGAATTCAGCGTAAATAATCAGCTAATTAAGTTACTCGGTCGCTATGAAATTCAATAGCGTTGGTAATAGAAGTTACGAGCGTTGGTAACATACATCCTGGTTCGACCCTCGGAGAAGCCTATTTTTATAATGGGATATAATGCTTTTGTGAAAATGTATGCAACAGAAGTCGCAGTCGCAGACCCCATAAAGTATACATACATACATATGTATGTATATTCTTGATCAGCTCGACAAGCTGAGCCGATATACCCCTGTCCGTCCGTCCGTCTGTCCGTCCGTCCGTCCGTGTGTATAAACGTAGCGATCTCATAAATCACAAAAGATAGAGAAATATGACATGTATACTCTTGTTGGAGCTCACAAACTATCGATGACACTATCGAGGTATCGAATATTTACGTTTCTGCGCCACCATCGATCTTTTTATCCACTATCGATAGTAAACGAATATAACGGACTGCGTTTTTTTCACATCACTTGTTCTGGCGCAACACATGTCGAATGAAAATCAAAATTGAATGGTCGTGTTTCTACAACACAATAAATCGATCTCCCTGTAACTTTTTAGTTAATTTTAAGATAACAAGTAAGGAAGCTCTAGTCGAGACTGCTCGACTAAGAGATACCCTGAACCCTTCGAATAACCAATATTCGAAACATGCTATGATTATTTTCCATATTCACGAGTACACATGTCAAATTACAGATCTCTAACTTTTGTGGTTTATGAGATCTCTGCGTTTATACACACGGACGGACAGGGCTATATCGGTTCAGCTCGTCGAGCTGATCAAGAATATATATACTTTATTGGGTTTGCGACGTCTCCTTCTGCCTGTTACATACATTTTCACAAAAACATACCGTGATTTCCCATTTTCAATGGGTTCAGGGTATAAAAAATTGTAATGGACGACTGGCAACAGGTCCCCTTAGAATACATTAAAAACTTGGTGAGTTTTATGAATAAACGGATCCGACATGTACATAATGCTAAGGGGGGTGATACTAAATATTTAGATTCTTAAAATAAATTATAACTAGTTTAATATTTAAAATTTAGAACAATGAAAAAAAATTTTCTTGACAGTGCCAAATGTGGTAATCTAAGTTTTTGTTGTTCCGGCTTCATCTTATTGTTTTATTATTATTATTTTTTTTATAATATAACTTAAAATTATGTATAAAACTTATATGAATTAAGGCAAATAGAAAAATTAGTTAAAAACTAATTTTGCAGTTAAACTAAAATAATTAAAATTTTTTCAGTGTGTAAACTGTTTCTTGACAGTCTATATTTCAAATGTTGTTGCTGTTGGTATTTTGCGCAATTATGTGCGCGTTTTCAATTTTGCGCAAAGAAAATAAAACTCATTCATATTGCAAAATGAATTGCTAATAGTAGTTTTCTTTTTTTTTTTTTGCACATTTTTATACCCTGAACCCATTAAAAATGGGTAATCAGGGTATAATGGTTTTGTTGCAGCCCAAATGTATGTAACAGGCAGAAGGAGGCGTGGCCGACCCTATAAAGTATATATATTCTTGATCAGGACGACAAGCCGAGTCGATTGAGCCCTGTCCGTCTGTCCGTCTGTCTGTCTGTCCGTCTGTCCGTCTGTCCGTCCGTCCGTCTGTCCGTCTGTCCGTATGTTTGAACGCGTGGATCTCAGAACCTATAATAGCTAGAGACTTGAACTTTTTTTTTATAGATTCGTGTATATCACGCGCAGGTCGAGTTTGTTTTAGAAATTAGATAACTCTTCTCGTTCTTTTTTATCGATTAAAAACGAAATCGATTTTCAGTTTTAAAATTATATCTTCTACATCTTTATAGTTAGAGACTCCAAATCTTGTATTTAGCTTAATGGGACTTTTATACAATTTTGATTTTTGTTAAATTTTGGATGCCACGCCCCCTTCGCCCACATTTTCAAAACACTTATTTCAAATACTACAGACTTGTGCTTTTGCACATACACGCATATGAATGATATAATTACGCTGCGCAAGTTTGATTAAGAAATTCGATCTACAAAAAAAGTTATTAAGCATTTAGTTTCCCATAACACGCACATATTGGCGCAGCGAAGTCGCTGAGTAAACTGCGCAGTTAGCAGAGCGTATGCGTGTGCGTGTGTATGTATGCAATATACATTCATATATGTACATATGTACATACTGTATATATTTACATATATACAAAATAAGAGTAACATTGATATAACTTAAATAAAGTCAATAAAATGTACATATGTATGTATGTATGAATAGATGAAATGGATTATGTTATTAAACGAAACGTTTACCAAACGTTTACGTACACACGCGCATGGCACAGCAGCAGAAGCTCTAGAAAATTCGAAGAATTCATAACAACAACAACAAAGACAAATTGGGGATGAATTTTCAGCAGAAGTTCAGCAGCTCAGTAGCAGCAGCTCAGTAGCTCAATAACTGTACTTAGGAATTCGCTATCTCACTCTTATGTATTGCAACGACTGTGTTGATAGAAACGATGATCGCCGACATAAAGTCTCGGGTTCGATTCTCTAAGCTGACGTCAAAACTTTTTTTATGCAAGTTACTTAATCTTTTTTGTTTTTATTTTTTAATTTTTTAATTTAATTTAAAATTATATATAAACTTTGAAGTGCATTTAAAGCCGCCGATAGGCGGGGTTCAGGGTATTTCCTAGTCGCGCACCTCCGACTAGAGTTTCCTTACTTGTTATGCTTGCAATTTGTAACAGAGGATCGATAACATGCTATGACTAGTGTGTGCACGCTCGCGCGTTTTTTGTGTAAGCTTTTAACGCAAAGGTGCCATTAAACATACATACATACATACATATATATATATATATATATATATATATATATATATATATATATATATATATATATATATATATATATATATATATATATATATATATATATATATATACATATATATAGTCGAGTCTCGATAATTCGTACCCCGCTAATTCCTCAATATTCTCAATATTTCGTAAGAAACTGTTGGTCCCTTGAAAAACTTCGTTAATTCGTAAAAATCCCATACATTTTGCTCCTCTCGTTAATTCTAAGTTTTTCTGCCTACTCGGCGATGATCTTACCTTTTATAATTTGTAATTTCGTTTCGAAACCTCTTGTAATTCGTAATGCTTGATTTTGTTGGAAGTTAAACTACCGCAGACTATTATGCATGGCGCCGTTATGTCGCTTCATTTGCTCATTTTATTTGAAACGTGAAGACGATTCGTTCTCATAAAACACTATCAATTTCACAAAAACAAGACATAATATCAGCTATTTCAAATCATAATGTTCCGAATAATGTATGTACATATTTGATCATTTAATGAACTTGGAAAACGCAATAGAAAAAACAAGTAAGGAAACTCTAGTCGGAGGTGCCCGACTAGGAAATACCCTGAACCCCGCCTATCGGCGGCTTTAAATGCACTTCAAAGTTTGTATATAATTATTTTAAATTAAATTAAAAAATTAAAAAAAAAACAAAAAAGATTAAGTAACTTGCATAAAAAAAGTTTTGACGTCAGCTTAGAGAATCGAACCCGAGACTTTATGTCGGCGATCATCGCTTCTATCAACACAGCCGTTGCAATACATAAGAGTGAGATAGCGAATTCCTAAGTACAGTTATTGAGCTACTGAGCTGCTGCTACTGAGCTGCTGAACTTCTGCTTAAAATTCATCCCAAATTTGTACTTGTTGTTGTTGTTATGAATTCTTCGAATTTTCTAGATGCTTCTGCTGCTGTTGCCACGCGCGTGTGTACGTAAACGTTTGGTAAACGTTTCGTTTAATAACATAATGCATTTCGTCTATTCATATGTATGTATGTACATACATATGTATATTATATTGACTTTATTTAAGTTATATCAATGTTACTCTTATTTTATATATATATAAATATACAGTATGTACATGTGTACATACATATGTATGTATATTGCAAGCAACGCATACATACACACGCACACGCATACGCTCTGCTAACTGCGCAGTTTACTCAGCGACTTCGCTGCGCCAATATGTGCATGTTATGGGAAACTAAATGCTTAATAACTTTTTTTGTAGATCGAATTTCTTAATCAAACTTGCGCAGCGTAATTATATCATTCATATGCGTGTATGTGCAAAAGCACAAGTCTGTAGTATTTGAAATAAGTGTTTTGAAAATTTGGGCTAAGGGGGCGTGGCATCCAAAATTTAACAAAAATCAAAATTGTATAAAAGTCCCATTAAGCTAAATACAAGATTTGGAGTCTATAAAGATGTAGAAGATAAAATTTTAAAACTGAAAATCGATTTCGTTTTTAATCGATAAAAAAAGAACGAGAAGAGTTATCGAATTTCTAAAACAAACTCGACCTGCGCGTGATATACACGAATCTATACAAAAATTGAAGTCTCTAGCTATTATAGGTTCTGAGATCCACGCGTTCAAACATACGGACAGACGGACAGACGGACGGACGGACAGACGGACAGACGGACAGGGCTCAATCGACTCGGCTTGTCGTCCTGATCAAGAATATATATACTTTATGGGGTCTGCCACGCCTCCTTCTGCCTGTTACATACATTTGGGCTGCAACAAAACCATTATACCCTGATTACCCATTTTTAATGGGTTCAGGGTATAATAAGTATGAAGAACATGAAATAATAAAAAATTACAAGCTTTTTTAAATCTTAATTTTTCGTTAATATGATTTTGTTTGTTTAATTTTGTTTTTAAATACATAATATTGAAATGAATGTGTATTTTATTTATTTTTAATAAGTTATATTTGTTGAAACGACGTGAAATATAAAAACTCGTTCCATTCATATTTTGATTTTTTAAACCCCGTTATATGGAAAACGCGGTAAATCGAAAACCCTTGTAATTCGTAAAAAATTCTGTTCCCTTGCCATTTCGAATTATCGAGACTCGACTATATATACATATGTGGGGCTACGAAATTGTGGGGCTATCATTAATTTTCCGGGTCATAATCCGCTCTGCCCTATCATTTAAAGCGCGAGGTCGTCCAATTGGAGGCTTCGGCTGCAGTCTTCCCTCATTTTCAGCGCGACTTATAATATTGTAAACGGTTCTCCTTGAGATTGCGAACATTTCTGCAATCTGCGGGACCGTTTTCCCAATGGAATGGTTATAATAAACCAACTGAATCATATCAAATGATAAACGTTTTCCAGGCATTTTAAATTTTCTCAAATGTGTATCTAATCTGCATCAACTCAAACGAAAAGTGATGAAATTAGTCAAAATATGGCATCAGCAACACAGCTGCATACTCAAAGTTCCGAACATTACGGTAAACGCGAATAACGGAATAAGTAGAAAATAGAATTAGAGTTTGTGCAAACACTTTCGTGTCACCAGAATTTAATTCATTTTTTAGTTAATGTTATTTATCTCAGCAACATGAATAAGTTTTGAACTTTTTGTTATTAATTTTAAGAGATAATTGTTTAAATTACTAGCTATAATTAAAAAAATTATTGAAATCTTAGCCATTGTCTGTTTTTTTAAGCCTTAAAGTAAAAATATATGAAAATTTTTCGTTGTGAAAACACTTTCGTGTCAAACTGTATGTATGTATATATGTAGCTAGCTGCATATTTAACGTCTAACACGTGTGAGTGTGTACATATGTACATACATATGTATGTACACAAATTCTAATGGGGTATGCAGGGTGAGCTTTCAACGTGGCAGGGCGGCCGGGCTTGCGAGTGACATGCTGTTACTGCTAAGTTGATAAGATGGCGTCACCTTTCTCGTTGTTGTTGCAGCTTTCTAGTTGGCAGGTGTTGGTGAAATTGCAATTTTAATGCGACGCAGCAACAACTGCAATGCAAAACAAGTAAGGAAACTCTAGTCGGAGGTGCCCGATTTGGGAATATTTTGGGCCCAGCCTAATTGGCGCTTTACACTTTGCAGCGTCAGTGACAGGACAGGCGCCGCGGAAGCTTTTTGTTTCGAATTTCATTATTTTTGAAGAACTACCATCCGATTGATTTCTTACAATATACAAACAGATATGTAAATATACATATGTATGTACATTTGAAAATCCCAAATGCGGGAAGATATGCTATCTGGCGGCTAGCGGGATTTATGGCTATTTTGAATCTTTGGCTGGATTTCTTAAAAATCTGAAAATTGCTGGCAAAATTACACCATTGCATAATTTTCAATCGATAGTTAATGCAATCGATGTAGCTTGATCTTCGTTATTCACACTTTTCCATCACAAGCAGCGTATTTCACCGTTTTTAAGATTTGTTAACTAGTGCTAAAATAACAAGTAAGAAAGCTCTAGTCGAGGATGCCCGACTAGAAGTTACCTGAACCCTTCGAATAGCTGATATTCCAAAACATATTAAACATGCATATTTATATATGGTAAGCGACACATACACACATACGTATTCACATAAGCACGTGCTCTGTTGACTACTTAGTTTGCGTAGCTACTGGGCTTCGGCTGCATTATGCGTATGTTATAGAACATTAAATGTTGAATAACTCTTGTAGATGGACTTTCCTAATCAAATTTGCACAGCGTGATTATGTCATTTATATGCCAAAGGACAAGTCTCTAATATTTAAAACATATGTTTTACAAATTTGTGGCGATAGAGCCGTGCCATTCAAAATTTAACAAAAATCTAAATTGTATAAAGGTCCTATTAAACTAAATACAAGATTTGGTCTCAATAACAAAAAAATGAGTACAGTTATCGAATTTTTAAAACAAACACAATCTGCGCGCGATATACACGAACCTAAAAAAAAAAATGCATACCTATGAATTGCCTCTAAAGTACCTTAAATTCATTCAAAGACAGAGGGTTACCAAGTTTTTCTTGGAGTGGATTGTTTGGCATTGCTCCAAGAATAATAAAAAATACTCATTAAATTAAAACAGCTTTTTTTCTGGCGGTTTTTGAACGTCTATCTGACGGGTAGAGGCCCTCAATAGTTGGCAGCACTGCAGATGACAATTGGAAGATGCTAAGTGCAAAAGCAAAATGCGAAACACAAAAGAGACATGACAAGAACAGCAAAAACTAAAAGATCAACAATAATATGCGTAATATAAGTAAACAGGCAGAAAGAGCAGCAGCAGCAGCAGCCGAAGCCGCAGCACCAGAGGCACCGGCACCGGCAGCAGCAGCGGCAGAAACAGCACCGGCAGAAGCAGCTGCAAAAATATCAATACGCAAAGAAGACAGCGGCAAAGACAATTGTGAAGACGCTGCTCGGCATGGTACAGTCGCGGCTCACACACAGTCATACACACGCGCACGCACACAAACCGGTGTGTAGTAAAAGGAGATGGCAAATGCAACAATGAGCTTAATAACGGAATGAACCTGTAATCACACTCAATCGCATACACGTATACCAAAACGCGCGCAAATACATACTCACTATTATTTGTTTGCTAAGAAAGTGCACTCAAAACAAAAGCGAATAACTAATTTAGCGAGAGTGAAAGCTGTTCAGTCCCTGCCGGTAATTCTTGTTTGTGTTCTCCCGCTTGGTATTTCACAATTTGCTATATATGTATGTACATATGTACATACATACATACATACATACATACATACATACATATGTATGCATGTGTGTACATTTGTATGTATGAATATTACGTATTCAAATGTATACATACATATGTATGTATATATTCGGTGCATTTGAATATATGTGTATATGTATGTATATTTGTATACATGCGTTGAATTTCAACAAGAAATGAAAACCCAACAAATTCACTAACTATAGAACTTACAGACGAGTCAGATTGTGTCATTTGCGAGACTCACTCAAAACTGAATGAGAGACGCAGAGAAACTAATACACCACACTGTGGTGAGCCGACTCATGGAGCAGTTGAGTTTGTGAAGCGAGTGAGCGGCCGACTTGAGTGTAAAAGTGCCAGCCACTTGGCAACATGCTGCGGCAACATACTGACCAGCAAAGTGCAGCGCAATATACGCAATGGTATATAGTTAAGTAGCAAGACGTGCCAGATAGGTAGGTAGGTGAAGTGTGCGACGCACACACAAACTAACGGGGTGGCACTGGATGTTAATGATTTTTGTTTTGCACTAATCAAGGACATTAGCATTGTTGCCGCTGCCGTTGCTGTTGCTCTTTTACGCATATAAAGTCTGCAGCGAAATTACATTAAACATTTAAGGTTTTCTTCGCGACATGGCGTGGCAGGTGACGAGGGCGGGGCTTCTCATCCCTTTGTTTTTGGTATTATGCCTGTCTCCTGAAGCCGATTGTGGGTGGGGGTGTTTATTTGATTAGGTGACACGTGTGTGCCTCTTTCTTTCTCTCTTACCTTCTTGCGCGTGCTGTCTGCGACCTTCAAAAGCATGAAATCCGAGTGAGCTCAAAACAAACTTGCCAGACAACAAAAAGGAACAGGACATTCAACCGGCTGATTAGAGCTGGGGGCGCACAGACAGCCCCAGCCAGAGCTAAGCTTGGATGTAATGCGCAGGCTGATTGTCGATTGCCGCTTGCGTGGCGCAATGAAGAAAAAGTCTACTTTTTGCACACGCACACAATTCGTGAAGGTCACACGGCAACAACAACAACAATTTATGGCATCCTTGCTCTCAGCATCTTTTCCTGCTATGCATCCTGATTGCGACGATGACAAAGTCTGTCCTCATCATAAGCTGCTTTTTTGTTTTTTTTTTCGTGTGACAGGGAAAAGACATGCAGACAGCTCTAACTCCAACTCAACCCAACAACCAAGTTCCACTTCGACACCAGCTCCAGTGCCACCGAGCTACCAGGCTCAAGGTCAACGGCTCAGGGCCAATGCCCATATAACATTATTGAGGCTGAGTCAAGGATAAAAACATCTTAAGAGTTGCGTGAATCTCTAATCTATTTGCGTCTGCATTTAAACTAATGACTGATTGATTGACAGAGTAATTAGCTTAAAGATTAATTGGCTGATAAACTGATGGATGGATTGATAGAAAGGCAATTGAAATTTTCTTTAAAGTAATGACAGAGCGAATTAGAGAGCGAGAGGGGAAGGGAGAGAAAAATGAGAATGAGAGATATGGAAAGAGAGAAAAAGGACCCTCTCGAAATTCGAAGTGGAAGCACCAACAACAGAAACTTACATATCAATCAGTATGTGCGTTGGCAATTGTGTTTTCACTGCACATTGTACCTAGCTTAAACTCAATTATTATTTATACTAGAATTTAGTTACTAACTTTAAATAGTTTCTTATATAATATATATATGTATATATTTGTTATATTGAGAATTATATTATATTTTGTATCAAACATGTGGAAATATGTGTGTACATATATACTCTCTATGGTTTATGAAAATTAAGTATAAATCGAGCTATCATTAGCAGGTTTTCATTGCTACCCGCTTGCTGCACAGCTCTCATTAGAGGGTATGCACAGCATACCACCAAAGACTATTAAAGCAGTGGACTCTACGCCTTGTCTCTGTCTCTCACTCTGCCAGTCTCTTTCTTTCTCGTATTGATTTCTGTATTGGAACTTTATTGCTTGGCGTTAGACTTCAGGGTATAAAAATGTGTAGATTTAAAATTTGTTTTAAAAAAAAATTTCTGTTTTATCATATTATATATATTACAAAATTATATAGATCTTGTCTGGAATTATACTGAGAATAGTCCCTTGCGTGCATAGTCTTTAAATTAAATTTATGGCAAATTAATCGGACTCAACCTGAACTCTTTAATAATATATAATAATATAATATATGACAAAAGTATCAAATCGAGCGAGTAAAACATGGCTTAGACAATCGCTAGTTGCAGCTAACTACAGCAAATTGTCGGGTATGTGTTGGCCGCGTACACCCGATGTCGAGCTAAATGCTGCTTGAAAGTCTTTCACTTTGCTTGGCCCACAGTCGCAAAGTCTTATTTTTATTTTTTTCCCACCCTTAGAACATTTTTACAAATAGATGTAGAATGCAGTTTGGTGGCAAGACAATATCGCGATGTTTTTATACTCATTCACAAAGTGAAATGAGTATATTGAGTTTGTGCAGTGTCCATTTGTCTGTCTGTCGTATGAACGCAAACCTTTTCTATGCTATTGAAGCAAGAAAACTTTAAATTTGGAATATATATTCGTATATACTCTCGGTAGGACTACTATGGAGCTCGACTTGAGATTTGGAATGTATACTCTCGTTGACATCCGAAGTTGAATAAGCTATGGCGGATACATCTACGCCTACAGGGGGCGTGGCAAACAGCAGGAGTTTATAGCTCCTACAGTTTTAGTGCTAGAAGCTTCCAAATTGGATTGGTAGGTTGCTAGTGACTTCCTCTATCGATATACTAAAAATTATTTTTAAGCCTCTTTTGGGGCGTGACCTATTTAAAAATACCCTGTAATTTTCGCATTTGGGTGTAAGCGCCAAAAATTCACAGTTACTTTGCTCTACACCCCTGTACTGGCCAAGAATTATATATCTACACCCACTGGGTCGTGGCAAATAGGAGAAAATCCCTATTTTTTACCTATAAATCCACAATTTATTGACTTTTACCACCTTAATTGCTTTTAAAATATGTTATGAAGCGGTTATCATTTTATATATTCAATTGACTATTAAAAACTCTTGCCCACGATTTGAATGCTCCAAATACTTTACATAATTTGTAATTTGATATGCTCGAGAAGCTCTACTTCTTGTCTAGGAATACCCTTAACGAGAAACAAGTAAGAGTATTCTATTTGGCAGTGCTCGATATACCCTATCTACCCATACACAATAAACAGAAGTTGTACTATTCAGTTTTCGAAGGAAAGTAGAAGCGTCCGTGAGCACCCTGAGCCCAGCGAGCAGCTTCTTCTTGTAGAAGAACCTTCTGATGACTGTCATAAGTTTCGCCAATGGCAACTTACTTAGCTACATTTCGAGGTAATTGTGCCTTCAGAATAGACTTGAATGTCGCAACGCTTGTAATTGCCGTGGGCTCCATTGAATAACTGGTTATCGACGTTAGAAGTGAGACCATGGATACAGATTTTCTCTGGACAGGAATGCTTCTGTGGCTGTCTAAAGCATTTTGGTGTGACAGAGGACAGAGGAGTGTGTAAAGTACTTGGCGGAGAGACGAGAAGTAGTAGTATACCGCTCCGTCAGAACGGACAACCTGATGTGAACCATGCATTGATTGGTGTGAAACATTGAATCAAAGGAAGCTTCAAGATGGAACCAAGTTGGATACATTCATAACTTCTAGGTTTCTAGGTTTAATTAACTTCATGTTTATGCAGTATTGATTCGAAGGATAGATTTATATTGATACTACAGAATTGGAATAAGTTATTCAACATATGTACATATATTAATATAATGTACATTTCCTAATGTACATTTCCTTTTCAATATCTATATCTAACATCTCTAGTTTTGTGTCTGGGAAGCAGGTAGAGGAATGAATAGTCCGACATATTATATGTAGGTGTCTGGTGTCTTTATTGTAGCCTAGATAGACATAAGATCAATTTATTACTAATATAAGTCTGCTGGCACCTGGACCTTAATGCTAAGATTAAAATTTATTCACAGCTTCTGAGAAAGTCAACGAAATCGAATAGAATTTGGCTGACCAAAAATGCTTATAAAATAAGAGTTCATTTATTTTTTAAATATTTTTCCAGCATTTTTCATAATATAAACTAAAAACTAAAAATCAACAAAAAATAATTCCACAGCACATTATTAAAACTAAGTGTTAAAACAAAAATTAATATTTAGTATGACCACCCTTTTGGTCAACTGCCATTTTCAGTCTTTTTGGCATTGATTCACCCAACTTTTGGGTCACTAATGGTATTCTTTTGGTCCATTCTTCTATCAAAGCAGCTTAGAGGTCGGATTTGTTTGAAACTTTGTGTTTTCGAACATTTGTGTTTTCGAACATTTGTTGGACAACTTGGACTCATCACAGAAGAGCACTGTGTTCCAGAAACCATTATCCTTGTTTAAGTTCAACTTGGACCAACTTTAAGCGAGTCTTCTTATTCTTGTCACTTATGAAGGTATTCTTCTTGAGCGGCATTCTGGCATGGAAGTCAAGCTTCCGATGCACATGGCGAATTGTTTCCGGGTGGCTTGCCAAACTCTGCCTCAACATCCGTGGTCACTTTTCGAGCAGATAGCCTTGGGTTATCCCGGATTTTTCGAACAATATCCGCGGAATACAATATTTGGTTCGTAGCCTTCTTTTCCTTGTCTATTCCCTTCTATTTTCCCGGACAAATCGTTGAATCATGCTTTGAACTGTGGAACCACTTAGTCCAACCATCCCACGAGTCGCCATTTTTAAAGTGGCTGAGAACAAGTTCCCGCTGGTCAATTGTTGTGCTTGGTTCCATTTTAGTAAAATATACTTTTCTGAAAGATCCTCACTTAAAATTCAACAAAAATTTATTTCACCATACTGCGAAAATATTGGTTAAAGCATAGAAGAAGAAACTACCATTACATTGTAAAATAACGGATCTTTGCTCAGTTGCAAAGAAAGTGGTTGAAATAAGTGACCCAAAAGTTGGTGAACTCAATGCCAACAAGTAAGGAAGCTCTAGTCGAGACCCCTCGAGTAGGCGATAATGGATTATGATTATGTTATGATTATTTTACATATGTATATGTATATTGAAAGCAACACATACACACACACACGCGCGACTGCGCGTGACCTGCAATACGGCTATGATATGAGAATTTAAATGTTTAATAACTTTTTTTGTAGATCGACGTTCTTAATAAAATTTATATCGGCGTATCTCTTAGTCGAGCAGTCTCGACTAGAGCTTACTTACTTGTTATTATTTTGATATCACTTTTAGTTTAGATTTTATAGATGCCTAAACTTTTTCTGTGGTGCTGGTTGAAATAAACTGTGAACCACTGTATGTACCACTGTATGTACATATGATATGACTTTCATGGAAACAGCTGGTTGAAAATGGCAATAGACTTATACTTATATATTATATATACGATTACATTCGGAATAGTTACGCTACATAGATTTCCTCAGAAAACAGTGAAACTGTTTAATAAATGGTTTGATTGTTTACATATGTACGTACATATGTATGTACATATTTATAGACGGGTCTATAAACACCTGAATAGCTGGAATGTCATTTATGATATTGCTAAGCATTATAAATTAATGCTCGAAATTAAAACCGAACACTATCATTTTATCAATAACTAACAAGGAAGCTCTAGTCGAGAGTGCTCGACTAAGAGATACCCTGAACCCTTCGAATAGCCGATAATGGAAGCATGTTATGATTATTTTACATATGTATATGTATATTGCAAGCGACACATACACACACATACGCACGCACACGAACGTATTATGAACAAGTCTCTAGTATGTATAGTGGATATATAGTGGCATCCAATATCCAAAAACTACAAAATGCCTGCATTTACTACACCTATCTGCACAAAAATTTAAAGTCTCTATCTTTAATGGTACACATCATTGAAAGTGAATTTATCGAAATTTATCGATAATTCGGAAACGGGGTGAGTTATCGAAAAAAAAAAACAAACTCGTACTGCGTAGGGTATTCACGAGTATACATGTCAAATTTCATGTTCATACGGACAGACGGACGGACAGACGGACACGGCTATATCGACTCAGCTCGTCGAGCTGATCAAGAATATATATACTTTATGGGGTCTGCGATATCTCCTTCTGCCTGTTACATACATTTTCACAAAAACATTATACCCTAATTATAATATTCATGTATGCAGATGACGTAAACCTATGTCTCTCATACAAGAACTCAATAGATCATCTACGCCTACAGGATCTAATTTCATTTCAAAATTGGTGTAAAGCCAATCAGTTGCATCTAAATTGTTCTAAGTGTATGACAATGGCTTTCTGTCGTACCATATACATATATTTAATTTTATATTTATATATTTATGTTATATTTATCTTGGAGACTTGGTTGATTGGCGAATTAAAGATGTATATTAGATGATTCGCTCGAAAATATTGGCATTTGATTATATTTCGCTTATTTTAGAGCCTGGACACGTATTAGAAGACTTTAATATGCTTATGGTTCTTGTTTCCGTTACTAGACCTAGACAAAACACTGAATATATCTGTAACATGAATAAATAAAGAATAAAACAAGTAAGGAAACACTAGTCGGATGTGCCCGACTAGGAAATACCCAAAACCCCGCCTATCAGCGGTTTTATATGCACTTCACAATTTGCATAGAATTATATAATTTTAAATTAAATTAAAAAAAAAACAAGTAAGGAAACTCTAGTCGGAGGTGCCCGACTAGGAAATTCCCTGAACCCGCCTATCGGTGGCTTTAAATGCACTTCAAAGTTTGTATATAATTTTAAATTAAATTAAAAAATTAAAAAAAAAAAAGATTAAGTAACTTGCATAAAAAAAGTTTCGACGTCAGCTTAGAGAATCAAACCCAAGAACTTATGTCGGCGATCGTTGCTTCTACCAACACAGCCGTTACACTACCTGTTTGTGAGATGATGAATTCGTAAATAAGGTTATTGAGCTACTGAGCTACTGCTACTGAGCTGCTGAACTTCTGCTGAAAATTCATCCCCAATTTGTCTTTCTTGTTGTTGTTGTTGTTATGAATTCTTCGAATTTTCTAGATGCTTCTGCTGCTGTTATCACGTGCGTGTGTACATAAACTTTGGTAAACGTTTTGTTTAATAACATAATGCACTTCATCTATTCATATGTACAATATTATATTGACTTTATTTAAATTATATCAATGTTATTCTTATTTTATATATATGTAAATATATACAGTATGTACATACATACATATGCACATGTATATTGCAAGCAACGCACATACACACGCACACGCATCGCTCTGCTAACTGCGCAGTTTACTCAGCGACTGCGCTGCGCCAATATGTGCGTGTTATGGGAAACTAAATGCTTAATAACTTTTTTTGTAGATCGACTTTCTTAATCAAAATCGCGCAGCGTAATTATATCATTCATATGTGAGTATGTGCAAAAGCACAAGTCTCTAGTATTTGAAATACGTGATTTAGAAATTTTGGGCGAAGGGGGCGTGGCATCTAAAATTTAACAAAAACCAAAATTATATAAACGTCCCATTAAACTAAATACAAGATTTGGAGTCTCTAACTTTAAAGATGTAAAATTTATAATTTTAAAACTGAAAAATCAATTTTCGTTTTAATCGGTAAAAAAAGAACGAGAAGAGTTATCGATTTTTTACAACAAACTCGATCTGCGCGTGATATACACGAACCTAAAAAATATTTGAAGTCTCTATCTCTTATATGTATGTTGTGAGATCGACGCGTTCACACATTCGGACAGACGGACAGACGGACGGACAGACAGACAGACAGACAGACGGACAGGGCTCAATCGACTCGGCTTGTCGTCCTGATCAAGAATATATATACTTTATGGGGTCTGCCACTCCTCCGTCTGCCTGTTACATACATTTGGGCTGCAACAAAACCATTATTACCCATTTTTAATGGGTGCGTGTGCGTGCGTATGTTTGTGGATGTGCTGCTTGCAATATATATATATATATATATATATATATATATATATATATATATATATATATATATATATATATATATATATATATATATTTTTCGTTGTGAAAACACTTTCGTGTCAAACTGTATGTAAAATAATCATGCTTCCAATATCGGCTATTCAAAGGGTTCAGGGTATCTCCTAGTCGAGCGGTCTCGACTAGAGCTTCCTTACTTGTTTTATTTTAGTTTCGAAGGTCGTGATTTTCCGTATCGCCCAAAGGCGGCTCTCTATACATACAATATATGTATAGTGATTTGTGTGTAGAGCCAATACATACATATTTATATATATATATATAATATATTTCGTATAGTCGCGTGTATGTTTTTTTTAGCAATGTATTTTATGTGCCTGTATATGTCAGTGTGTGTACATACTTATCAATCAAGGTCTTCGCATGATCGCATGATTCCGCAAATATGCGTTGTTAATCTCACACACCACACACACAATTAATATGTATATTAGCTGGGGTGTTTTATTTTAAACAGGCGCACAACAACAGAAATATTTAGTCAGAACTATTAGGATTTATAATTTGATTTTGAATGTAGGTTTCTACTCTTCTGTTCTTTTTTTCGCACTAGTCTCGCGGCAGTGTTTGATTATATTAATATTGCTGGCGATGATTATATTTTATTATATTAATAAATTTCAGCAGCGAGTGTGAAGGCCAATTCGCATTGGTCATGTTGAGAATTTGGCTTTTGAATCTGGTTGGAGAATACTATACGATGTTTCGGACTACAAGTTGACCAAATTCTAATTAGAGAGAAGGAAAACGGGAATTATTTATTCGGAAATTTTCACTTCAGACAGGGTTCACACATGACTAGACACTAGCTTACTAATATATCAATCTCTTCTATTGCACGTCTGCTTTCTTGCATCTTCTCTCTCTCTCTCTTTTAGATTTTAAGTCTTCATTATAAAATCTGGAAAATAATCTGAAGTCATTCTTTATCGTTCTTTAATAGAGTTCAAATTCTGGGCTTATTGTTCAGATAGATAGTTCAGCAGCTCAGTAGCAGGAGCTCAGTAGCTCAATAACTTTAAATTAGGAATTCGCTATCTCACTCTTATGTATTCCAACGGCTGTGTTGGTAGAAGCGATGATCGGCGACATAAAGTCTCGGGTTCGATTCTCTAAGCTGACGTCAGAACTTTTTTTATGCAAGTTATTTAATCTTTTCTTTTTTTAATTTTTTAATTTAATTTAAAATTATATACAAACTTTGAAGTGTATTTAAAGCCGCCGATAGGCAGGGTTCAGGGTATTTCCTAGTCGGGCACTTCCGACTAGAGTTTCCTTACTTGTTTTGTAGATGGACTTTCTTAATCAAATTTTTCCAGTGTCATTATGGCATTCATATGTGCCTATTTGCCAAAGCACAAGTCTCTAGTATTTGAAATACGGGTTTTGCAAATGGTGGGAAGGGGGCATGGCATCCAAAATCTAAAAACTACAAAATGTCCGCATTCACCACACCTCTCTGCACAAAAAATTTAAAGTCTTCAGCTTTAATGGGTCACATAAATGAGAGCAAATTTATCGAAATTGATCGATAATTCGGAAACGGGATGAGTTATCGAAAAAAAAAAACTTGTACTGCATATGGCATTCACGAGTATACATGTCAAATTTTAGATCTCTAGCTTTTGTGGTTTACGAGATCAGCGCGTTCATACAGACAGACGGACAGACGGACAGACAGACAGACGGACAGGGCTTAATCGACTCGGCTTGTCGTCCTGATCAAGAATATATATACTTTATGGGGTCTGCCACTCCTCCTTCTGCCTGTTACATACATTTGGGCTGCAACAAAACCATTATACCCTGATTACCCATTTTTAATGGGTTCAGGGTATAAAAGGTTAAGTCTCTAGCTATTATAGGTTCTGAGATCCACGCGTTCAAACATACGGACAGACGGACGGACGAACGGACGGACAGACGGACAGACGGACAGACCGACAGACGGACAGGGCTCAATCGACTCGGCTTGTCGTCCTGATCAAGAATATATATACTTTATGGGGTCTGCCACGCCTCCTTCTGCCTGTTACATACATTTGGGCTGCAACAAAACCATTATACCCTGATTACCCATTTTTAATGGGTTCAGGGTATAAAAAGTTATTAAACATTTAATATCCCATATCAGTTATATTGCAGCCCACGGGCAGTTGCTGCTCAGTTAGCAGAGCGCGTGCTCATATTACGTTCGTGTGCGTGCGTATGTGTGTGTATGTGTTGCTTGCAATATATACATATGTAAAGTAATTATAGCATGCTTCCAATAATGGCTATTCGAAGGGTTCAACATCAATATCAATATCAATATCAATATCAATATCAATATCAATATCAATATCAATATCAATATCAATATCAATATCAATATCAATATCAATATCAATATCAATATCAATATCAATATCAATATCAATATCAATATCAATATCAATATCAATATCAATATCAATATCAATATCAATATCAATATCAATATCAATATCAATATCAATATCAATATCAATATCAATATCAATATCAATATCAATATCAATATCAATATCAATATCAATATCAATATCAATATCAATATCAATATCAATATCAATATCAATATCAATATCAATATCAATATCAATATCAATATCAATATCAATATCAATATCAATATCAATATCAATATCAATATCAATATCAATATCAATATCAATATCAATATCAATATCAATATCAATATCAATATCAATATCAATATCAATATCAATATCAATATCAATATCAATATCAATATCAATATCAATATCAATATCAATATCAATATCAATATCAATATCAATATCAATATCAATATCAATATCAATATCAATATCAATATCAATATCAATATCAATATCAATATCAATATCAATATCAATATCAATATCAGTATCAATATCAATATCAATATCAATATCAATATCAATATCAATATCAATATCAATATCAATATCAATATCAATATCAATATCAATATCAATATCAATATCAGTATCAGTATCAGTATCAGTATCAGTATCAGTATCAATATCAGTATCAATATCAGTATCAATATCAATATCAGTATCAATATCAGTATCAGTATCAATATCAATATCAGTATCAATATCAGTATCAGTATCAATATCAATATCAATATCAGTATCAATATCAATATCAATATCAATATCAATATCAGTATCAATATCAATATCAGTATCAATATCAGTATCAGTATCAATATCAATATCAATATCAATATCAATATCAGTATCAATATCAATATCAGTATCAGTATCAGTATCAGTATCAATATCAATATCAGTATCAATATCAGTATCAATATCAGTATCAGTATCAATATCAATATCAGTATCAGTATCAGTATCAGTATCAATATCAATATCAATATCAGTATCAGTATCAGTATCAGTATCAGTATCAGTATCAGTATCAGTATCAGTATCAGTATCAATATCAGTATCAGTATCAGTATCAATATCAGTATCAATATCAATATCAGTATCAGTATCAGTATCAGTATCAGTATCAGTATCAATATCAATATCAATATCAGTATCAGTATCAGTATCAGTATCAGTATCAGTATCAGTATCAGTATCAGTATCAATATCAGTATCAGTATCAGTATCAGTATCAATATCAGTATCAATATCAATATCAATATCAATATCAATATCAATATCAATATCAATATCAATATCAATATCAATATCAATATCAGTATCAGTATCAATATCAATATCAGTATCAGTATCAATATCAATATCAGTATCAATATCAGTATCAGTATCAATATCAATATCAATATCAATATCAATATCAATATCAATATCAGTATCAGTATCAGTATCAGTATCAGTATCAGTATCAGTATCAATATCAATATCAGTATCAGTATCAGTATCAGTATCAGTATCAGTATCAGTATCAGTATCAGTATCAATATCAGTATCAATATCAATATCAGTATCAGTATCAGTATCAGTATCAATATCAGTATCAGTATCAGTATCAGTATCAGTATCAGTATCAGTATCAGTATCAGTATCAGTATCAGTATCAGTATCAGTATCAGTATCAATATCAGTATCAGTATCAGTATCAGTATCAGTATCAGTATCAGTATCAGTATCAGTATCAGTATCAGTATCAGTATCAGTATCAGTATCAGTATCAATATCAGTATCAGTATCAGTATCAGTATCAGTATCAGTATCAGTATCAGTATCAGTATCAGTATCAGTATCAGTATCAGTATCAGTATCAGTATCAATATCAGTATCAGTATCAATATCAATATCAATATCAGTATCAATATCAGTATCAATATCAATATCAGTATCAGTATCAATATCAATATCAGTATCAATATCAATATCAATATCAGTATCAGTATCAATATCAATATCAATATCAGTATCAGTATCAATATCAATATCAATATCAATATCAATATCAATATCAATATCAATATCAATATCAATATCAATATCAATATCAATATCAATATCAATATCAATATCAATATCAATATCAATATCAATATCAATAT